>JANZXR010000171.1:3255918-3287742 GCA_027575705.1 Erythroxylum echinodendron | reverse complement strand
TTATTAATAATTATTAAATTAATTTTATATATTAAATTAAAATTGTGATTATGTCTAATTAAATGTAAAATGAAATGAAATTTCAAAAATCAACAATTCTAAAAAAATTCAAAATTTTGATAAAATAAAAAATAATTAATAATTCAAAATTTTGAATTATTTTCATTATTTTACAATAAATTATTATATTTAGATAATTATTATATATAGAGATAATTATAATATAATAAAGATATATATTATCTAAAATGGATAAGATATAAAAAATTAAATTAAATAAACTATATTTAGGGATGTCAATAGGTCGGGCTGGGCTTGGCTGGGCCGAGGGTGACGTTGGGCCACTGGCCGACCCATGGTCCCCGCTGGCTGGGATGGGCCCACTCGCGGTCCGACCAGTGGCTCGGTGGGCCACGTGCTGGTCAAGCCAAACCCGGCCCGTCTAAATTTTTATTAAAAAAAGGACAAAATGGTATCGTTTTGGACAAAATGACACTGTTTTATCCAAAATGTCAGGCCGTGAGTCTGGCTGGCTGGCCCCAGGCCAGGCCCGGGCGGACCATAGTCAGCCCGTGGCCAGCCAAACTGAGCCAAAAACGGGCCGGGAGGGCTGGGCCGGAATTGACATCCCTAACTACATGTGTACAATATGACAATGGATTATTTTGTAATTTTAAAAAATTCAGAGACTATTTTATAAATTTAAAAAATTATCCGAAACGGTATCCAATATTAATTGATACTAGTATAGTACTGTATTAAAACTTAATCTGGTACTAAATGCAGTACGGTATCCGTAACATTGCAATCAATACACATAAACAACTGTCTATTATGCAACGTCATTTTTATTGAACAAAAACCGATATTGTATATTGACTGTATTATGTGAGTCATGCAATTACGTTTGGTAGTATGAATTGAAATGATAATTACTCAAATTATGAGTCCCAAATATATTTTATAATTTATATACTGTAAACAGAGGTATGAATTTACTTGATTTTCTTTCCTTTTCATATTTGCCCCATAATTCTTCAATGTCCCCTCTTCCACCCTCAAAGTTTCTTTTATTTAACTACAGACCCCTTCTAGATTGCCTTAAACCCACGATAAACCACACTTCTCTCTTGGCTTGGAAGCAAACCGATAGATCGAAGCTCATAAGCCCTGTTTCTTGATAAGTAAGAATTCAACACCAAGAATCCCTCATTTCTCTAAACCCAGAAGCCAATTCCTTACAACTTAGTTTCCTTCTGTAAGATTCAATCTACATCATTCTCAAAGTTTTCACTAGTAGTAATAAACATTTTTCCACGATTGGTATTGCTTAACTTGCAACTAATTTTTTTTTTTTAACTCAATGTTTCAGTTGGCAAATACTTTTTGTCCTCTCGTCCTGTTGGTGCTTGACGAAATTACCCAATTAAGTTCTCTGTAGTGCTCACCCTTTTCGTTTTAAGAACTATCGCTCTATCTTATTTCTTATGATGACGAACAAACTCGGTTTCTTGGTTTGAGTCTTCTGTTTATCTATTGTGAAGCTGATGTAGAGCTTGTACTATACCTATAAATACGTATGTATACGCAGGGTTGATTTTATTTTGGTCACTCATAATCAATAATCTTTCTGTTTTATGATTTATAGGTTCCATTTAATAATTCCAGTCGGTTTCGCTGGTGAAGACTTTAGTCGAAAGCAATCATGGATGGTATGTCAATTGTCTTGCCTTTCTTTGTTTCTATCCTTCTCTCATTTTTCTCCCGGTTGTTTCATAACGAAATGCTCCTTGTTGAGAGTCGAGTTACATTTTTTTTAGTTTCTCTCTTCAGTGGATTGTCTGTAGTCCGAGTCTTACGTGTTAAAGCTGTGAGATTGTTTTGCTTGCTTCTTGAAAAAAATAAGAGGAGTTCTGGAATTAGATCCCAATGGCCAGATCAAATGCCCTTCAAGTTGGTAATTAAATATTTGATCAGAAAAGTAAAGGGATATTGTTACTTGCTTATGTAGATAATACAATTCCATGTCTGATCAATCTAAAACAAAGCTGGTTCTGTTAAAGAATCTTTGAGTCTGTAGTCTGTAGTCTGCTGTATACAATTCAAGGTACATCAAGAAATGTCAATGGCGCTATTAGGAATACAAACTTCATGCAGAAGATTGTGGTTAAAATGCCTAAGGTGTATGCCTATTGATAGTTAAAGAAATTAATACTTTGTAAGTAACAGGCATTCATGTACTTGCATTTGTTTGATTAAGTTCCATTCTTATTTCGTGCTTTGTCAGTTTAGATTAGATCTCAAACGGTTTAAAGTTCATCCTAAGAGAAAGGTTTTAATTGGAGTTTTCTTCTTTCAAAAGCATAACGACAATCCATATATGAAGTGTGCCTTAGATTGGTGCCTTACCTTATTTCTCTTTCATTTTAGTCATATTATATATAACTTTAAGTTTGATGATTCGTGCTGTGGATTCAGTTGATGCACAACCAACCATGGAGGAGACTATATTGGTTGGAGATGACCTGATGATGGGCCCACCATCTCCTATTATACCACCAGAAATTGCCTCTCATGTGCTTGAAGGTGTTAACTTGTGTGATGGTATATTAAGGACCCTCTTTCTATGTAAGTTCCTTTCCTTTTTAAGGATTCAAGGATTTCTTTGACATGCATAGAGACTTTCCAGTAAACACAATTAGTATAAAATAATCTGTGCATCGTAGCTGTTCATATAACATTGAGTGTAGACAATAGATTGCCAACACACATCTAATTCTACGACCATGATATAGTAGAAGAATAGATGCTGCCTTATACATAGGAGATAGTCATCTCAACTTGATACAACCGGGGACGAATGAATCAGTTGTAGTGGCTTAATGTTCATGATTTTTATTGAGAAGATTTATTCGTATAGTTATCTCATTCTTGCTTTACATTGTAGGTTTGCAAGTCAATGAAACTGAACCTTTCTGTCAAGATGAACTTTCGTTGTATCATGATTGTGCTGTAAACAGGGTCAGACGCTTTCTTCTTTTATTAGTTTGTCATAACCCAAAAAAAAAAAGGAATGCTTTAACATTTATATGATAATATTTTACATTCTTGGCTGTCAAACTTATGAACTTTTTTTTAAAAGCAGGACCAGGTGATAAGGCAACGGCTTCAAGATAGTGAGCATAAGTTGGGTTTATCAATGCCTTTAGATGAAGCAAAAGCTAGAGCTTCTCAGCTTGAATCAGAAGTCACATCTTTGGAGAGGTAATTTTTCATAACTTTTAATGTTTATGATCATGGAAACAAACTATGCAAAAAATGTTCATTATGACTATAAGTTCAAATTTATTTACTTGGGACTATCTGTGGCTGTGTAAGTATAATTGATACACTGTTGCATTTATTAGCTCTTATGGTATTTAATAAAAATGAAATACTGAAGAATAGCTTTGAATTCCTTAGCTCTGACTTAAGTATCTCCATCGAGAATCCTGAGAATTCTGTAAGATGTTTGAATACCTTGGAAGAAGAGCTGCATCTTTCAGTGGCTATTAAGGTCATTTTGTACTTTTTAAACCTTTAAATAATGCAGGGATACCACATTAGTGAGCCATCTAGTTGTTTAAAAAATGTAAAGAATAGCTTTCTCAAATTTATTGCTGCTTCACTCATTATCTTAAAAAATGGTAGCGATAATAACGGTATCTTATTTCTGAAGGGTTAAGTACACTAAGGCACCTGATGGTTCAGATAGTTTCATGAATGAGCTTGTTTTTTTTCTTTTTATTATGTTGACTATCAAATCATAGGGACTCCAGTGCTAAATTGAAACTACAACGAGTGATGTAGAAATCATCAATAACTTGGGTTCCAATGCCTTTTGAAGGGATCAGAAAAGTTCACATAAGTCCTCTGCTCTATGTTTTGATCCAATCCATAAAATTATGTCAGCTGATGTCCATTCTTGTTATATTTATCCAAACTAGTCATGAGTCGTTGGGCTTGAATGAAAATCTAGATTTTCAGCACGTCCATGTGGAAGGATGGAGAGTACTTTGCCATAACTAAATTAGCAAATTTAGGTTGCAAGTCAGTTCGTGTTGATCTGGAATCCTGCAAAGAGAAGCCTGGTGGACGTCACCATTTTCTAATCACTGATATCAATATGGTTAGTGTAGGAGTTATAAGAGGAGAGCAGTTGCATTATTCTTGCTTGCGTTTCTATTTTATTGTTGCACTCCCCTTTGTACCAAAAGAGAATAGAGTTTGTGTTTTGGTTGTTCTGGATTTGGTAATCAGTAATTCATACTTTCCATGTTTCTTTTAATTATTTAATTCTATCCAACCGTAGTTGATCCTTGTTTTTGTCCATACTTTAGTTTGATTCATGGACTAGGATTCAAAAAATTGTATTAGATTAAATATACAGCTTTCCAACCGCAATGCCTTGTTATTGGTGCATGTTTTTTAAATTCATCATTCAGACTTCAATCTCATTTGTTGCGACATATTTCTGTTCAACTAATTGTAATTGGTGATCACTGATGTTCAAACTGTCCAGGCGCTTGATACTTGCTAGTGGAATTGAAGGCATTGACGGGTTTCGCCAGAGGTGGAGCTTACATGGTCGTCTTACTGATACCAAGTATGTAGTAGTTTGACATCTGCTTCAAATAACTGTTCCAAGTGTTTATTTGTATTTTAAGTATCACAAAACTACATATCTTATGTTTAAGTACGACGATACGATTATTGCACCATTATAAACGGTTTTTTTTTTTAACATTCTTTTTCAGAAGAAGGTTAGAGTCCCTAAAACAAGGGATGGACAATAGAAAGAAGGATGTGACATCGGAAGGGCCACCAGCTCAAAATTCAACCGGAAAAAGATGGTTCTTCCGATGAATTCATTTGTTGCAGTGTTCCAATGTTGATTTGCTACGGTCGTTTGTTTTGCTGCGATTAAACAGCAGGATTTTGTGACAGTAGTAATTTCATGCAAAGTCTGCGCTTTTACATGTATTGGCATAAACCGTGGATAGTAATGTAAACATTTTAAGGTTTTACCTTACAGATCATCAGTTCTTTCAATATAAAATCAAATAAATGGCACAAAACGTGAATAATAATTTAAACATTTTAAGGTTTTACCTTACATATCATCAGTTCTTTCAATATAAAATCAATTAAATACAGTATTTTAAAATTTCTTTTGTTGGTCCAAATGGATATAGATTGGGTATTTGTTGTCATTCTGTTCTGTATAAGGCGGACATGAGTTGCTAAAGAAAAGTTTAAACGGGCCAGGACTTGTGTAATTATTGTTCAAAGGGAAGTCTTTTCTGATTTGAAGTTGGTAAAAAGAATATGTTACCTTAAAAATTAGCCAACATGTAGTTTATGGCAAGTAAATGTCTCAACATGAATCAGCAATGGACTGTTATTTGTTAGTCAATGAAGCAGTAAATTTCTTGTAACAAAAATGTACATGAACCTCAGGAATTAATTATTTACAGAAGAAACGGTTCCATTCATTAGTGACATGAAAAAACATAAAAGACTTGCACCTTTTTAACTTCCCGTGGCAGTTCGACGCTTTACAGATGCTCTAATTCTTCTTCATCCCTCAGCAACAGCAGCAAAGAGTGAAAAGGATTGGGGAGAAGGATCTCGCTCCTGAGACTGCTGATGTTTCAAAAACTACACTCATCTACCATTCAGAGGTTGCAATCTGCTTCGTTGTACAAAGGCCCACAGACTGCATATTTTGAGGTCAGATTACGTGAGCCATCCTTAGATGATTGTCCTTGTGACAACCATATATGTGATTATAAATATACAAAGTAAACGATTAGTCATCAGCAGATCATATGTATGCAAACATCTGACATGCCCGGAACGGAAACAATAGGTGGCGAGGGAGACAACAGGGTGGTTGCTGATGTTATGAACAGAGGCAGAAAGCAGCTATTGAATTCCCAAAATCCATGAGGTACATTCTTGGAGTAGTTGAAACTTCTGACGAATGGCTACGTTCAAAAATACGTGCATTTTTCTGTGAAATGCGGATACACCTTCCTTACATCTATATGTTCCAGCACATGCACATAGCTCTGCTAGATGTGCAGCTTTAACCTGGTTGCACCGCTGGCACACCAAATCCTGCAAGTGATAGAGACGTTCTCTCTGCCTTACTATCTGAAGAAGAGCATTCTCCATCACTTCACGATCATAAGGCTGCCCACATTGCGGAACAGCACAGCGCCATTCCTGAGCTAGTAAAGCAGAATCACGGCAAAGGTCCAAATCTCTGCAGTCATTGCAGTAGCTGTACAGATATTACAAAGAAACAAGAAATTAAGAAGTGGATTTCAAGGAACACATAAAAACAGTACAAGGAAACGAAATATCGCAGTTATAAGAAAAAACAATTAATTCAAACCAACATCCAAATTGAAAAGAATAAAACAAACCCATTGCTGGGATAATTGCAGCAGTCTAGTCATTGTTAGAGGGCTAACATATATATGCAATATTTAAACTAATTATATTTCAAAATCGTTTAGATTATTCAGTCCAAGGACTAAATTGTTTATCAATGCCACTAAGACCTAAAGAAAGAAGTTTTAAGAAAACTAAAATATTTAAGTACAGCAAGTACGAATCAGCCAAAATAGGAAAACACACTTAACAACATCATATTAGAATAAATGATAAAATTAGTTGAAAGGGCTGATCCGCAGGTTCCACTAGAAATCAATAAAATAGTCTAAACTGCATAAAATGGTGAGATACCTGCATATTACATTAGGTAAGACAAAAGATGGAAAAGGGTCATGAAACTCAGCCTCTGGAGCAAACTCCCTCACACGTAAGTACTTTAACAAGTTCCTCCGCATTATCTGCAAAATAGTACATACATGGTGATTCACAAGTGATTCAAATATATAAAGTTGTAATCTTTTTCCAATTGTGGCTAATCTAGCTTGGGAGTAATATAAATCATCTCACAAAAAATGAAGCATGGTTTGGTACGTGTCAGCATATTGATGATCCTAGAGTTTCAAAATATTGGCTTGCAAATCTAGACAGATGATTGCATAACTGTGCTTGAAGACATACCATGTAAACTATTTTTGAACAACTTTGCAGACAATAATTTACAAAATGCACCTCACAAATGAAGCGTGTTATGTCTAAGTTCTAAAACATGGTGCTGTAAGCCATGCGTTCCTTCAGTTTGAGCATTTTTTTCGTTGGTCAAAAAATTGAGATTGAAATACTAGAATAAGCCGTCAATCATGAAGTAGAAGTAAAATGTAGACAATTTTTGTTAAAACTTCATAAATCATAGACTGCTTCCACCAGATGCACTAGTTTGTCAATAATTTTATTAGATATTGATGGTCAAAACAATCTGAAAAAATAACTCATACCAGGACATCATGCTGCACATTGTGGTCAAGCGCTAGAACAGCGCAGACATGTTTAATAAATTCCAGTGCAGGATTCCCTCCATTTACGTTACCCACAAGTTGTGGAGTACTATGTGACATTTGCTCCTTATTTTCAAATTTGTTTCCTTCCTTCAGATGAAGAACAGTGTCACGAACTATTCCTAAAAGTTTATCTGTAAAATGTGTCCGGATCTGTACACGCGGGAAAAAAGGTAGCATCAATGGAGGTGTTTATCGTCAAGATGGATTAAAAGTATAGAAGCTTTGACAATTAACATTCTCTAAGCACCTGCTCTTTAACATATTCTACTATTTGTGATTCAAAACTCTCAGCAGCAACAATGGTGATTGATGGTGTGCATGAATTTCCATCCTGTAAAGATGCTCTGATTGCAGTTTGTTTTTCAGCATAATCCCACGGAATAAACATGAATTCGGATACAACTAAAACAAAATGATCCTGCAAAATGCCCAGAACGTAACAAATCAAATTGTCAATTAGGTAAGATAGAGATCGAAAGCAATTTGGAAAATCTGGAGTACATGTTATAACCACCAACGATAGCTATAAAAGCCTAGTTTATTAGTACGACCATATCTTTATTCTTGAAGCATACATGTATGTTAAGAGGAAAATACCTGGATTTTCTTGGGTAAGCATTCAGAAATATTCCAGCTTGACACAATATTCACTTGTGATTCTTTTCTTTGAGAATTATCCCCTGGCCCTTGAGATTCATCATGTGAACTGTCAGCAACGGTAGCTGGAATTCCTCCATAGTTATACTGCTTGACAGAAAGTAATATAACAAATTAATTGGAAGGTGTCAGGTGAAAATTTTCAATAGATTATTATTTATCTATAAAGTCTCTCTTCTTGTGTCAGTATCTCCAAAAGGCACACAAACTTTTTAATGGCCAGATTCCATCTCAATGGCATAAATTTTGAGGTATATAGCAATAAAATCAAAGAATGAGGCAGCATATTCTATAAGATCAGTGACCGCAAGATTAAAGAATCAGAATGTTCTGCAGTTGAAATAGAAACAACAATTTGAACATTTACAGTTTAATTTGTGGGTCATCATTTGAAAGAAGTTCTATCAACAGTAAGGTTCTTGGCTAATATTATCCTGCAACAGAGTGCTATCTATCCAGAGGAAAATGAACCTTGATACTCAAAGCAAGCCACTGAGCCTTGTCTAAATATAATTTAACTTTAAAGCTTGAAATTAAAGTATATTCAATTCCTGTATCATTATTTCCAGACATTTTCCCAGTAAAAGGAATAATTTATCTTGTCGAGAAACCATTCAGCTCAAAAGCACACAAACTGCACAGAGCTTGTAACGAATATCAAGCTTTATTTCAATGTAAAACGACCTAACATAACCTATGTCAAAACTGAAATTTCATCTTAATCCAACAACCTGGCTTGCCTCTAATGAAGTCTATCTACAAAAGAAGGTCAACAGGCGAATGCTGTGGAATAGTATACATACAGATTACACTTAAAACCAGATTAGGCCAATCAAAGAGAAAAAATTCCATTTGAGTTCAATGTAAAGAAATGAAAATTTGAACTGCAAAAACAAAAGTAGGCAAAAGATAAACACAATCACAATATGCAACAGAGCAATTTACATGACTTGATAAAGGGGAAATAGGATTGCCAGAAGTAAAGTAACCAAACCTGATCCATAAAAAGCAAGGAATGCCAATATTGCACTGGCTCAAGTTCAATCCACTCAAAGAGTTCTCTACAAATCAAAATTAAAATTTGAAAAATGGAAATGAAAATGAAAATGAAAATTTATTTGGCTAAAAAATCAATAAAAGTTGGATACTTTTATCAATCTGATGTGAAGATGTACCTGTTTTGCAAAGTCTTGAGCAAGCTATCACAGTAAGTTCTGGCAGTTGGCACACTAAATTTTCCTGTATCTATAATAACCTTTGAAAAATTTGCAAAAATGATTGTGGCACCTAGTTTCCGGAACTCAGCCAAGAGCAAAGCAAAAACCTTTTGCATCACCTATGGTCATAAAGGTTGGAAAATCATGGACTGAATGAGCCAACAAATTAAGAAAGAAGATTGTTGAAGATATTTGAGGTTCTGTACTTAGTATTATAATTGTTATATTTATCACATAAAATATAGTTAAATGTATTCTATAACAGAACAGTTAGGTACTCTATCTAGAAACAAAATATTACCCTATTAAGAAATCTTTACTGCTTAGTTATTATAAACAAACCAAGTTAATAAGCATTCAAGTTCTTTTGTGGTTTTTGTATCCGTGGAGATCCATCGTACAGAAAACCATGCTACATCTTATATGATTCCTTCTCCCTACTCTTTCTTCATTATTTGTTTTACTTTCACAAGTTATCAAACATATATAGATCAAAACTTAAACTAGGAAAGAATGCAGCAGATCATTTTTCAATTCTTCTTTTCTTTTTCAATTTTTTGGTTAACGCATGCAAACATTAGTACCAGAGAAGACTGTTGGAGCAAGCAAGGGAAAGAAAAATGTCAAAAGATAACTACCTAGCCCTACAGATAAAATTTTAGAGAATACATGTGCGGCGGTTGAAACTACCTTGTGAAGTGCACGGTGAAGAGCTGGATCATGGAGTTTTGATTGAGGGCTGCAAAAATGAAGGAAAGTGATTTACTTAAGTGAACCACAAGAGGAAAATTTAATGAATTATATCTCCACAACCTGCAAAGCCATCGGTATAGATGTTGCAACATTGCATCGGCATACACATTTCCTGAAGTCACTGCATCTGAAAGACACCGCTGGATAAGTTGTTTCAGCACACGCAGAGCCGGTGCAGATGAGGTAGCCTCATCAAAGCCACACTGTTCATCAATAACATTTGAACCAGAACCAATGTCCTCAAATCCTAACAGAGAACCCCCTTCCATTTCATTTACTTGGTTGCTTTTCAGGAGAGCATCAACAGCCAGGTGATGAATCTGCACAGAAGCAATAACTTACCTACAATCAACAGAACACCAGCCGTCCTGTAGGATCCACTTCCATCCCCAAAATCACCCCCTTCCCCCAGAAAAAGGAAAAGAAAGGATATTCCAACTTTTCAAATGAGACATTATTTAGATTACCTTTAACTCCACAGAAACTTTTCTGTATGCTCCAGGATATGTTAGAACAGGTTGATGGACCTAACAAGAAAATTAGCATTGTAAGCTTACAGAAAAATGCATTTGTGCATGTATAAGATAGACCAATAGAATAACACAAGCTGTGTAGAATGTAATTCACCACAAATTTGAAACTTTTCTCCTAATTTATTCCATATCATATCAGTTGCAGTTTTCTTCCTGGTAGGAGACATAATAAGAAAAAAGAAACAAATTTATAGGGCACTTGATCCATTTGACATTAACCTCATCTGCAAAACATGTAGATTCTTCATTTATGCCTCCTAAATCAGGAACACCATCATCAGATATCCATAAAACCTGTTAGAAAAAAGATTCAAGTCCAGATCTATAACTGGAAAACAATGTAAAATATACAAAACATACAGTCGTTCAGAAATAGGATCTGAACTGTGTTCCCCTAAGCACTACAATCATAAGACTTTTGAAGAAAATGGACAAGTAAGTTATCATCTCATCAGCTTGCCTGCTGTTGATCACGCAGTGCCCTTGAGAAGAAGACATCTGCTACATATATAAGCCAATCAAAATCAAAATTTCCCACAGGAACCTGCAGCAGATGATTTGAAAATTTGTTTTCACGCAGGAACAGCTTGTAGTGAACTAGAATATAAGTGTAGCAACAAATAAAAGAAAAGATTACATGGGCATATCTTGCCAAAGAAATTCTCTCACTCAACCACTGAAATGATGCAGCAGAACGTTGCATTCCGATTCTTGCAGCCGCTTGTTGCCATGCAAGTACCTACATCATTTGAATTATAAAAGCTCTAAACTTTCTCATGAGTGAGGGAGTGTTTAACTGTGGAAAAAAGTTTTCCAAATAAATGCTAAAGGAAAAAGGAATATTGGAGTTTCCATCAAATATCCCATCTGGTACCTTTGTTTTCTACAAAACTTCCTATGTTTAGAAATTAGATCTAAAGATTTTTATATGTTGACAATTAGCAAAATAAGCTCTTCTGTCAAAATTTTATTACATAATTCCATAAAATTATGAAAATAACATCATAATTCAAAGTAATTTAATTTTACCAGTCAATTATGTTAAACAGAGCAAAAATGCTAATTTTAATTACTTATATAAGCAAAAGGATCTGTTTTCTTTACTAATTACCAA
This sequence comes from Erythroxylum echinodendron, assembly GCA_027575705.1. Lineage (NCBI taxonomy): Eukaryota > Viridiplantae > Streptophyta > Magnoliopsida > Malpighiales > Erythroxylaceae > Erythroxylum > Erythroxylum echinodendron. The sequence goes on along the minus strand of JANZXR010000171.1, from coordinate 3,275,969 downwards.
ATCAAAAGAACCTCTGCTAAATTCATACCACAAGAGGCTTTACAGAAAACAACAAAACCATGGGCATCTTAGTGTAAATAACAATATACTTAATATGGAGTTAGCTTGTTTTCAATTTAGACAACACAGTAATTGCAATCATAATCATGATGGTCTCCACGTTATCTTAACAAATTTCTAAAGGGTATTAATTATTGAAACCTTGTTACATTCTTAAAAAGAAATTTTGCTTTTTAAATTTAATTAAATGATTATTTTAAAAGTTTTTGATAGAAAATGGGAACAAAAAATAAAAAAGGTTATTAATTATTGCAACGTTGTTAAGTTCTCAAAAAGAAAATTTTCTCTTTAAATTTAATTAAAATGATTATTTTAGAAGTTTTTGATGGAAAAATGTGGACAAAAAATAGAAAGGACATTAATTATTGCAACCTTGTTACATTCTCAAAAAGAAATTTTCTTTTTAAATTTAATTAAAATGATTATTTTAGAAGTTTTTCATGGAAAAATGGGGACAAAATAAAAAAAGGAACTTGTAATAGTAAAAATCTGTTTCAACAATTGAACAAGCCCTTATAGCAGCTGCATAAATGAACTTGAACATAAGATTATATTTTACCTGGTACTGACTATCACGAGCATTTGAGGGGATGTTCAAACAAGGGAAATTACCAAGAGCTGGTATACATGACTTTATCAAATGTGCATTCGGGCATTCAAGGATGGCAAGTGCAGGTCCACGATGCTTATCTCTGCAAATAAAAACAATTTATGAGGTCAATTAAATGGTCCATCAGAAGGAATGTAAGAGGAATATATTAAAACAATCTGCCAATGAAAACAATTTAAGAGGTCAATTAAATGGTCTATGAAAAGGAATGTAAGAGGAAGACATTCAAATAAACTTAGCCAATAACTTGACAGCGCAACTGAAAGTTATGAAAACAATTCAGAATTCTTGGTCATTCTAGATCCTTGGTTGCATAATCAATGGTTGACAGACAATCCTTCAAATTCATACCACAAGCATCATTTTGTATAAAACTTCTATTTTTCCAAAGAGGATTTTTAATTCATCAAATTATGGCTGTTCATCACATCCTAAATTATCTACCGGATTGATACTATATTCCAGCTATTGGTAGATCTTAGAACTTATCTATCAATACCACACCAAAACGACAACAAAAAAATGACAGAAATCTGTGTGATATGACCTGAATCTGCTTATTATTCCTTGTATAATCTTTTCAGCATCCTTAAGAAAACCAACGTACTCCACCTGAAATTAAAATATATGCTTAGACGAAAGCAAGGAGCTACTAATTGGACGTAATACAGACAACATATGCCACCAAAAGGATAAAATAATATCAAGTTACCTTGAAAACAGTATCATTCTTAGCAGCTGGTGGTTCAACAGATAGTGTTTGACAAGCTTCTCGAAATTGTCTTTCAAGAAAAGATGATGATAAGTCCTTATTTTGGTAAGGATTGACTACCACAACAGATAAAGTTGTTAATACTGGCATGTAAACAACATACATAGCTCGTCCCTCAGAAATGCTGCAAGTATAAAGAACAACAGTATAAGAATGCTTGGGTCCAACATAATAAGGGTTATTAGCTCATGGTTTCAAGATAACAGTAAAATTTCCCTTCTTTAGAGAACAAAGCATGTTTTCAAGGTATACTGGAAAAAAACAACAAAAACTGTAGAAAGATGCAACAGAGAGAGAGAGGCGAATAATACTATCCAGGGACATTTAAATTACCCTTTCTAACAAGTGTAACTATTAACGATTGCCTCTTATGTTCATACATTTATTCACGTCTGAATTTTTATATGATGGACATCAACAAGACAAAGTTAGTGCAGCTAGTATTGTAGATGTTTATTTTCTTGTAGAATTAGAATAACCACAATAACTTGAGAAGAATTTTAAGGAAATTTTTTTTTTTTGCATAATTGAAAAAGATATCATTATTGGTACACAATATTTACCTATGATAAAGGTAAAAGAAAGAAATTGATTCATCTAGATAAGAACATTCTGTTGTGGTCTTCATGTGCAGCTCACTCAGATTCCAGCCATCCTGGACACTTCGCTTTGTAGCTGTTTTATCCACCTTGCAGACACAACCAATCTGGAGTATAGCATTAAACTCCAACGGCACCTTTGTCTCATAAATTCCCTGATGAGAATGTTTTATCAGTAACACATAGGTAACAATTACAATACACGTTTCCTGACCTTTTGCTTTCTGTTTTTCTTTAGAAAGTTAAAAGCTTTTGTAAGTATTGGAACAGTCACCAATTTGCGCAGAAGAACATGGGGAAATGATCAATTAAATAATCAGACTACAATTTATGGGCTACTAAACTACAAATTTGAAGTTCATGGATCCAGGGCATTTATGCCATGGGTGCAATACACGTTACTGCAGCAAAGAATTGTTTATCCCAGAGTACCTTGAATTCAATGCTTCAGATGAAACCTTAAGGTCTTGTTTGGTAACCAGTAATAAACAAGAGGAAATGGGAATGCAACCTGCATTCCTAATTTTTAATTTTTTGGTTAACAGGAATAGATCAAATACGAAATGACAAAACTGGAATGAATCTTAAATAATCCTAGACTTTTATTCCCAAGGGAGGGTGTAGGTTTACGCTAAAATGACAAATCGAGAATAAGAGATAAAAAATATTATTAGAATATTATCAAGCTATTATTAAAATATTATCAAGATATTGATTCTTATCAGAATATTATCATCAAAATTATCTTTTATATTAATTTCTTTAATAAATATTTTATTTTGCTTCATTGATATTTTTATTTTCATTATAAAAGTTATTCATAATTATTTAAAAATTAATAATTTTATTAATCATTGAAATATTTTGATTAATTATTTATAAAACATAAAATATTTTAATTATGTACAAAATAAATTATGTAATAACTAAATATGAATAAAAAATTGAATATTCATCTCGTATTTATTCAACATAACTTTTTTTCTTCTCTTTTTCTGTGTTTTGTCTCAAATAAAACTCTCTATTCGCTCTTCCTCTCTGGTTGCTTTTCAACATATCTCTCCAGGTTAGTTTTCATTGTTCTAAACTTTTTTAATTTATTTATTTTTCTTTTTGCAATAAATTTGTATTTTATTTCCTCAATTACTACTGTATACGAACTTGTTCATCATCTTTTGGGAAATAATTGAATTAATTAAAAGAAGAAACCACAAGCCATATTCAGATTTCATCAATGGAGTTGGTTAAAGCAACAAGATTGATCGGTGATGATAAAAAAGTTGAGATCTTGGTTAAAGCAACAAGATTGATCGGTGAAGATGATAAAAAAGTTGAGATCTTTTTCAATATGCCCGATGATTAAAAGTAATGTTTGCTCGAGACATATCCATTATCTTAAAAGTCATTTGATATTATAATATCTATTTTAGAATTTAAGCTTGGTTTATTTATTTAGACAATACGTTATTTTGATTGATTCTTATAAGGATATTATTATCAACATTGCACATTATTTAATAATTAATTTATTTTATTTCAATGATTTTATATCATAAAATAAGTTCATTATGGCTTTTTTAAATTTTATTACAAGAAAAACCATACACAATTATTGAAAAATTAACAATTTATTAAATCATAAAAAATATTTTTCATTATTTATTTATTAAATAAAATTTTTATTAATTAATAATAATCTATAATGTTTAATTAATTATTTACAAAATCAATCATATAATAAAACATAAGTAAAAAAAAATTCATTACCATTCTTAATTTTTAATATCAAACTCTAATATAACTATTAACTTCTATAATCTCATTCTTTGTGCTTGTATATCAAACGCATAAGCAGTAATTTCATTCTCATTCCAATTCTCACTTTTCATTCTCATTCCCATTTTTTCATTCCAATTCCTTCATTACTAGTTACCAAAGAAGACCTACGATTACAAGATTAAGTTCTAACTAGGAAATGTTAGTTGAATTGCAATTAGGCTTAAACTTGGAATTCAAAAGGAGACAATGGTCATAAAAGAAAAGACGGCCCATAAATTCAAAGTTGTAAGAATTTTCTTCCAAAAAAGTTGGAGAGCTCAATCACAAATGGTTTCCTATGCATCACTCTACAGAAACATTCCACGAGAATTTATTTGCCTTCAAATCAGAAATAAGTTGCGGCCAGAAAAAATATAAACAGCAATGTGCATTTAGAGCTCCTGAAAGATGTTTGCAAGCCTAATTTAAACTCAGTTTGCAGTGGGACTGATTTTATTTAGTCAGCATAAATGACCTCTTCCCTATGTGATGAGCCTGAGGATGAAAATCATGGAAGTTTTTAAGTAATGCGATAGAGAATATTCTAACCTCAAACTCTGGGTCTGCAAGCAGAGCTGCTAGATTTTTGCTTTCTTTTCTATATGTGTCCTCGTCTATAACAACCTATCACAAAGGCATACCCAGAAAGCATAAGAACCCATCATATCGTTAATGGGACAAATTCTTACAGAAGATTTTAATAACAGATATACCTCAACTAGGTTATAGCTATGTTTTCCATGAGGAAGAGTCTTATTGACAGGCCTCCCAGGAAACTTTTCCGTTATAGGGGCTTTGGAGTTCAGGATAAACACTCTAGTTACTGTTACAGGAATCTTAAGCATGATTCCATCAACAACCACCCAAGCAAAAAATTGGCCACCATGTGAACTAGGAAGTAACTGTATTACCTGAGCCATGTAAAGAAAAGAGTAGTTCTCAGGAAGTAATGCTAGCAGGTTCCCTAAGGGAAAGCAAAATGGAAATTGAGTACCTGCCAGTGGAATCGCGTTAGGGCTGCTTCATGAGTTGAAAAATATGATGAGACACCGGTTCTGTGCTGAGCTGCTTTATAACTATCATGAACATCCAACATCTCAGAAGCATTCCTAGCATGTTTTGAGGTCCTTGTACTTCCCAACCTAACAATGTTTACAACAGGAAATTTTCAATACCATGACTACCAGGCATTAGAAGCCATAGGCAAGACAAATATATAAAAACTAATAAATATACACAGAAACACACAGCAGTGATACGTGAGGATACTGCCAAAAGAACACCAAACTTATTAACAATAAGAGTTTGATGTAATGAAAAGCCAGATGGTTGAGATAAATTAGCCGTACAGATACAGGGATCCCATATTGCATGCCCAGCTAGTAATTATAGGAACTTTATCACTACCAACAGCCTCTAAATTGACAAATATATGAATGTTTAGAAGCAGATACATTGCAATTATCTGCCATCATAAAGAAACCAGAAAAATTAAAGAACTGAGCACATCACTCCTTATTTCTCATTAAGAGATATTGTTATATATCAGTTGTACCTTTGTTTCTTTCTCCTTTCTAGGGTATCTTTCCATTTTCTTTTCTTTATTTCAAGCCATCCTTGATAATCTATCTTCCTGTCTATGTTTTCAACAGAAAAAGCATTGCATTGCAATGGTGATGACTGCTCGTGCAGGACTTCAATGTCGCCAGTCTGCTGTTGATGGGAAACAACACCAGTTTTCTTTACTAGATCCTTTTCATTATTGGTCTCATAAGATCGAACAATTGGTCTAGGACCAATTGTAGAGCTGTTTTTATTCAGAAAATCTTCCAAATCTTGAACATTCTCCTCATCCAGGACATGATTGGCAGTGGTGGCAGCAGTACTGATCTTTCTTGACAAATCATCCCTGTTCGATGAGCTGAATATGTCAACCAATTTCTTTTGACGGTATTTATCTTCTTTCTCACGAACCTTCTTGTGCAGCCAATCAGGATGGACAACTCTAGGGACAGGGTTGGCAATCTGAAAACTTGAAGTCGTTTTTAAGAAAGTTAAAATAAGATGAATCAGATTAGATGATGAAACCAAAGGTTTAATAGAACCTTTTGCATCGCAGCAGGAATCGTAATGATTTTTTGAATTGCTGAACTAAGCCGTTGCTTGTAGTAGGACCAATCAATGATTGACCGTATGTCAATATCCGATGAACATTTGCACCACTTCCGTAAATAGAACTTCATGATGTCTGCAATATCAAAACACAAGTAATTCTCAATAAAGCAAACAATGCACAGGAGAGATTGAGATTGTAGCATATTCAAGACAACCGGAATAGAATCTGTACCAGTATCAGTTTCAAATATTGCTACAGGCACCGCACGCTCACTCACAGGTGTTCCCTGCCCATGTCAAAGTTGGAGTAACCATAATCATTACCAATATTTTTCCTATCTAAAAGAAAAGTAAGATTTAGATTTTAGCAGAGCTCGTAAAATTATAAGAAACTGCATGAAAATCATCATTGAAGTTACCAATAGTTTAAAACAGAGAACATACGCGTGGTTCACAGGCAACTATATACTGGCAACGCAATCCTTTATCCTTAACCATTGTATCACCAAGAAAATCAGCAAGGCGCCTTGCAGTGGTAACAGCACAGGACTTTTGGTTACCATAATCTACCAACGATTTGCTCATTGTGCTTGATTCGGATATGAAGTCAAGCAGTTCACTGTCAGCAACATCTCTTCCTTGATTCTGTGTGGTAAGCAAGAACAGGGTTAAGAGAATGTAAACATTCCTAATTATTTATGAACTGGCCAATTAAAACTGTGCCTGATAGGAGAGAAGATGAATACTTCCAATGACTATATGATAAGGGAAAGAAAGTCGTATTAAGTAATCCTGCCATTCTAGCAGAAGAGATTTTGAGAAAAATCTCAAACTGTATTACTTACATCAAGAAGATCAAGCCAGTGGTTTGCAACAGCGGCAACAGCTGAGTAGCATTCCTCTAAGGTTGATCCATGTAGAAACTTGTCAAAAAGCTCGGACTGATTCAAAAGAAGAAAGCAATATTTTGCATTTAGTTGCACATCAAAATACATGAACTACACGAAAGAGCAAATAGAAATGACTATCATCTCCATACTATGATCGTGAACCATGTCCTCCATTGAATCAAATACAATATAATTACATGTGTTTCAGCTTTTATATTTATAAATTTTTTTGTAATTAAAGAAAATATAATTGGTCTTTGAGCAGGAGAAAAAAAATGATCAACTCATTGATGTGGCTCCAAATATTACCACTCTACTTCACTCCATAAAGTTTCAAGATTTAACTTCTCCATATGTGTGTATCTCATTTATACTGACCATATTATACTTTAGCAGCATCTGTCTCTCAATTTCTCGCCATTCATTTGCAGGGAAAGGTAAAAACTTCATATCAGCTCACCCATTGAGAGAAGAACATAGTTAATAAGGCCCAAAATTTGAACAATTGGAAGACATCATTCTATATAGAAATTTGTTTACAACAAAAGAAGGTGATACATGACATATTAAGTTAGTTTCCAAATTTTTTTCATCAAATTACTATTTTATATTCACAAAAGTCAAAAGGGCAAATTCAAGCACTGAGTGCATTAAATGGAAGGGTTTGGTTAGGCAACATCAAATAGAAATTTGATTGAGTGTAGATGATGAAAGATCTCGTGCTTGGCGTTTAAGTAATCATTTCCTTTTGAACCCAATTATATATTATAAATTTTGAGGTATATACTTGTACAACAAAGAAATCTTAAATTGGGAACAAGAAATAAAATATGCAACAGGATATATCAAATCTGATACCTGAAAAACTTTGATGAGTTTCAGTTCACCTCTACGCTTAATCTCAAAACCTTTAAGCTCTGCAAGGGTTCCATCATCGTTGAAAACTGCATATCTCTTCTTAATTAATATACCTTCTTCCTTAGAAGCAGGAAGAATCATTGCCTACATGATGTAACCCCCAAAATAATTAAGAACCATAGACTAAAAGTGCTCCATCCTCTAATTGACATTAAACTTAAACTACCTTGTATGGACCATCAACTTCAAATTCAATTGAGCATTCACTATGAGTTGAGTATGTCTTGTTTATAGGGTCGATCAGTGTCTGCATAAAAGCAACAGTTAGAATCTTGTGGGATATGTTAGTTAAAAACTAGAAAGTCATAATGACTTAAAAAGAGAACTGCCACCATATATCAGCTCAAAGTCGTATATGGACTTCACTAATATAATAGCCAACCTGGTATTGGTCATTTGTATTGTTCCTTGCCACATCAACATTTAGCATAACACATGGATATGAGATTGTCAGCTTTTTCTTCAAGTCCCTGAAATGAATATCTCACATGTTAAAGTTAGTATTTGCAGCTCCATACCCCAGTTCTCAGTAAACTAAACTAAACAGATGCCTAATAAAATATAATGAGACCAATTCACCAGCTACTGGACTTGTGTAGAGGCACACCAGAAAAGAAGCAATAGCTTACTTTGTTCTGACAGTGAAGTTCTCTGGAAAAGATCCGGGGAGCACACACCAAATACCATCTGTGTCTAGTTCAAGTGGTTTTCCAATTCTCTCAACAAGCAAGCGAGCATTTTGAATGATTTTTGCTCCTGTATATGTGACTACACCGGCCATTTCCATTGAGTACCATCTTGCACCCCTGAGACAAACAGGCAAAACCATCATGTAAGCACAACAATAAGGAAACTAAGCAATGCATTGGATCAAAAAAAAAAAAAAACTGACAGCATCAACTGACTTGCGCATGACATATCCATAGAAGGAGTTCAATATACATTTGTGAGCAAGTTGCAAGGAATCATAAAGCACTACCATATCCTGCCAGCAGCATTGAAAAAGGAAATTTAGTGTAGAAAAATAAAAATTTTAGCCATACAGATAGGATATCACAAAGCAAACACCAAATGAAAATAATCATACCTGTGCTTCCTGGATCTTAATAGAATTTCCACTGGCCTTAGCTTCTGATAACTTCCCCTTCCAAACCTTATTAAGTCCTTTGTATTCATACCTCCGATCTCGAAAACTTAGAAAGATTGAAAGACAAGATTCAGCATGATAGTTTCAGGTTTCAACAAATGAATAATATATGTGCTAAATAAATGTCCGAATAACAGCATGAGATATAGAGCCAAGAAGTAAATATCAACAAATATTTTCTTGAGGAGGGCATGTATGGCATAAGGAATAGTTCTTGAGATGCGAATAATAAGTTTGAAAATTTTACACTTCTGGCACAAGGCACATTCTCAACCTAACAAATTTTACATGAGGGGGAGTATTGAAGTTTTAATATACAATCCAGTCTTAGGCACTCATCCAACATTTAAAAGTTTAAACTTTTGACCCGAAATTTTGTTGACATATAGAATTGCAGAAAATAGAATACCTGCGAACAGTATCAATGTAAAATGAATTTTCTCGCATGCAGATGCCTGCTTCTCGGAGTTCAGTGACAGGCTTATCCAGTACACGTTTATATGCCTATACAAGAGACAACTTAGAAAAGAAAACTTTTCACTTAGGCAAACATTTTCATCAGGAATGGTACTACCTTTTGACAGTATTTCTTTAGTCTCTCTCTAAGTTTCAATTGTTGCTCAGCCTTAGGTAGGTCAAGGAAAGTTCTTGAGAGCTGACTGTCAGTGCCATCAATATTTTCGTATTCAAGTTGCTTCTTCAAATGATAATAGTCGCTGATTGAGAATGATGGCCACAAACACCTCTTGTATCAGTTTATGAAAAATATTCCCATAAAAGAATATTGAAAGATGTTAAAGGATAAATAAAATGAACCTTTTTTTTGCCATGTATATCTCTCCACGCCAAACCCATTCAAGTTTTCGAAGACAAGTCTTATCTGGACGATTGAAGTCACAAGCAGTACAAGTCTCCTCTGTGACTATAGAGGGAGGCTGAAAGAAAATGAAACCCCATTACCCATTCATTACATAAGTTCTTTGGAAAAGGGAGTTGGAAGAAAAATAATAAATAAGTATTGAATAGAAACCACAATATAAAAGATGCAGTGGTCTTGCATAACTTTCCACGTCTGCAAGAGTGTATGTGCATGTTCACGTGCTTCTGTGTTTAAAGTCCAAATCGAAAGAACACTTGCACTTGAAACTAATTGAAATATAACAATAAAGACTCCCTATATTTCTCTCCGGAGAGAGAGAGAGACAGAAAGATGGCAAGCCATGTAAGTTTTCATGAAAAGACGTATAAGATCAAAGCACTGGTAGCAAACACAAAATGAAATGTAAACCTATAAAATTGGAGGAATAAGTGGTCTTTAGGAATGAGTGTCAACATAAAAGAAATAACGAAACATTTTGGCTGAGCAAATCAGATGGAAATTCAAGAAATAAGCAACAACTAACACAGAAATCAAGTTTCATAATAGGCAAGTACATGTTCGCTTGTGTGGCAGCCTACATTTATAGTTCATAAGCATTTTTATCAAAGCATCATATGTCTGCTCACCCACATCACAAGGTGAGCAGTGGCCCCTGGAACAATGTCAACTGCATCATGTTTCTCATTGAAAAAAAAAAGCCTACTGCAACTATGTAATGAAAATTCTATTGTACTAAAATAAAGGTTGTTAGTTAAAAGTTAGCACATATTCCAAAAAATTTCCTACTTCCCTCAACCAGTAAATATATCCAACACCTGGAACAACCAAAACTATCATAAACCCACTAATGAACCTTCAAACTTCTGTTCATGGCAAAAATAGATACCTTCCAACTAGAGTATTGCATTTCGAGTACAATATAAACAATAAGCATCAAGAAACAATGCAACCCAAGACATAACATAATAAGAGCTTAGCATCAGATGATGTGATTTAAATATTACCTATCTATTATTAATGCCAAATAATAGTTCATAAGTTTTGTATAATTTTAAATAAGAACCACAATTTCCATCATACCTGAAGCCTGTTTGTTAGAATAATGTTTGGATACATTGCAGCAACATCTAAATGATAAATGAGAGGGCATTCTTCCCGTATAGGTTCATCTCTTAACTTCTCAAGCTGCAAAATAACAAATTAAAAGGTTAAAGTATTCCTTTGACATTTTTTCAAACATACCAGCTTTTGATTTCAGGTAAAATGTTAACATTTTATCAAACATTTAGATGATGTCAACAATATGTGGGAAAATAGTTATGAAACAATTATCAGCGCAAGTTCCAAAAATATTTTATGAAGAGAACACTATGCAACAGAAAAAGAAGGCTGGAGAACAATGCAGCAGAATGTTGGCAATGATTTAAATGAAGAGACCATTAGCACCTTTTCCAGAATAGAGTTCTTTATTTCGTTATAATTGGAGACTGAATCCAAGTCCATCTTACCCTCCACTCTAATTGCATATTGAAGATCTCTGTCAAGATTTTCAATAAGTTGCTGGAAATCAAAGAACGTTGGTATCAGACACATGGAAGCTATTACATTAATTACAAAAATCAACATTAAGCTTGAAGCAATGATGCCAAAAAATCTACTTGTAGAAACATGCACCAAATAGATTCAATTTAGAGAAAAAGAACACTAAGATGTCTCCTCATTAGGCAGGATATGCATAAAGGTTCATTCTTTTGGTCTACTAGGGATGTTCCCTTCATTAGTTACAATCACCTTCACAAGAAAAGGCATTTTTTGCTTTAGAAAGAGTTAAAGTTTGTCCTCTAGAATCATTTTCTCCTACTCTACAATTTCAAAGTTTCAGTTAAATGTCAACAGAATTAATGTTAAATGTCCCACATCACTGTTAAGGAACAACAACAGGTGTTCTTTCTAGGTACATAGTCTACTAAGCATGATATCGTACATTTACTGACTAACACTACACAAATTAAGGATTTTAGGAGCACTTAGGAGGCATAAACTTAAGCATTAGTCAACTTTCCACACTAAAACTTTTTAATGTTATTTTCCTTTTCTGTTATGGAATCAAAACTAAATACTTCAGACAATAGATGGAATTGATGGTTGAGGATTTGCTTTGCTAGTCCTCTCGGATCCTTTTTCTATCGATTTTATTAATCATTGTTCTCTGTCTATCCCATATCCTCATTCTCTATTTCACTGTTTCTCATTCTTGCTGTTACAATTCTGCAAGACTTGCTGATAAATACTTATATGTTTATCATGATTGATGGTTGGAGTAAGTCAGAAGACATTATAAAAGACTAAGATGTTTTAAGGGCATTGTATCTCATTTGATCCTGTTTGACACTCAATGGTAGAGGGTCAAGGTTTTCAGAGATAACTGTTAAACTTTTAAGCAACCAAAAGCTTGATGAAGCTCGTATCCTTTGAGATAAATTTGCATACCTCAGAAGAGTGTTTAGCAATGACAATTCTCGACATTTATGTTCAGTACATTCTGCATTTAGAGCCTAATAAAGGAACGCAATGAGAACTACTCAGGTATGTAGTTTTCGAAACAAGTTTGTTGTCACCTGCCTAAATATAGGTTCAGATATTTTAGATCTGTTTAGAAACACAATAAGTAATGTGGGATTTTGAATTTGTTTAGGGACATAATTAATCAGAATAATCATGCATACCTAGGTTTTCTATTAACATCATAAACATAGATTATTTTGTTTCAACCTTCAACTGTAATAGGATTCCTGGCATGCATAGATTATGTTGTTTCAATTTTGCACTGTTGTTGGAGTCCTACCATGTATGTCACGGCAAGACAACTTACATTGTAGGCAGACGGATCAAGCTTAAAATTAGTTGGAAGATCAGATCTAAAGACACCACTTTCAAGGCATTCCACATGGCCACCTATGTATGTCTCACTTTCTAGAAGGTGATTCTTATAAAACTTCTCTGGATCTGATTGGTGTTTGTTAGGGCAAATCACATTTGCCTTGTAGGCCTGCATACATACAATGAAGTGAAAAGGAGAAAAGAAATATGGGGGACTTCTGCTCAATAAAGAAATGCAAAAGAGTCCACATTAATGTGCATGAGAGACAACCTGCACCATAAGAAGCATTTCGCAAAGTGTTCCACTACCTTTCCGCAGAACCTCATCTGGAGCCATGGGGATTATAGTTGCAAGAGAAAATATAAAAGGATGAACATAGGTCATATACAAATAATAAGTTGCAACAGCATCCGAAACTGAATAAGAAGCCATCATCTGTCATAACAAGTCAGATATCAATACATAGAAAATTCTTGTTTGAAGAAAGACAATATACAATTCAAACTTATAAATATCAAAATAGAGAAAAGATAAATATTAACTGTAACAGGTTCAGTATGTACATTTGAAAAGAAAAACAAGAACTCATTTTAGCCAACAAAACTATAATTGTTCCAAATAACTATGTAGAACAGCAAATCACAATCACGAATACCTGAGGCTTTTCTTTTGCAAAGCGAACCATATCCTCAGGATTCACTTCCAAAGGATCATAACCAAGTTTTGCTTTTGTTACAGCCTGACATGTGATCAGGAAAAAGAAAAGCAGTCAACCTCCGTGGTAAATAAGTGCATAATGTAAGAGGACACTGACACCTACTAAAAGATTTAGCACAGCTATAGCATCATTAGGTTCGGAAGAACAAGAGCTAAGTTTATCCTATGTGCAATTCGTAAATTACCTGTTCTGATTTAACAGGGTTTCATCTGCAGGACCAAAACACAAAATCCTTTTATACAAATTCTCAGCCACTCCATTTTGAAAGGCTAGAATAAACAAAGAATATGTAATTGGTTGCAATAAACAAAGAACTTGTACAAATTGAGCAAAGCATACTGCCAGAGTTGTTTCTTCCATAAAACCCTGGTATTATGGAGATTAAAGATGGCCGCGTGCCAACTCTAAAGCAAGCAATTCAACAGGGTTGACGGGAGAAACAGACATTCAGGATACAACAATATTCAAGTTTTCAATCATTTGGCATGGAATATATTCAGTTTCGGTCATTTCTCATAAAAACTCCAGTCATGCTCCGGCATGCTACAGCAGCCACTATTTATTTATTTGAGAGTAATATTTATCGAGGGAACTATATGTTTTATATGCTTGGCAAATGAAAATAAAATCACATGTTTCACGTCATACAACAAACGGAGTAGTGAAAGAAAAAGATGGGTATTTCTATTAATAAGGCTATGGACTTGATAAACTAGAAACAAAGACATAATATGTACGAAGTCTTTGATGTAAGGCTCTTTCCTTATTTTGTCAAAGTCATCAAAATTAGGCATTTTATTTCACTGCATTCAACATATTCTTCATAAAATATCCCAATTCAGTTCAACATCAATAAGAAGCTCTTGACTTAAAATACAATGAGGTCTCTCCTTGCACTTATTTGAGTAATTACTTGGGATTAAATTCCTAGGGTAAAATTTTGTTCTCAAGAACGGCAATATGGAATAAAATTTGTTTAAGGAAACAAGTCAGTATAGAAAAGCCTTTAAAGACCAGCCCATACGCTTCACTTTATTATGAAAATTATGCTGAAGAGCATATATTACAGCACAATCTTGAAGCAGCTCAAATATTTTGAAGACACAAGAATAACATAAAAGTGTTTCTATTAAGACTCCATTCCCCTTGAAATTAACAGAGGAATATTGAAAAGAGAAGTTAGCCCGGCCATTGGATGCAAAATTGCATGAGAATCAGTAGGCTCAATCCTAATCAGAGCATCTTCCCCGTGATAGGAAATTTAAACATAACACCAATAATCAACCTAAAGGGAAGATTTGCACCTTAAGACCTTGGCTCCCTTGAGGGAGATAACTGTCACGTTTGACCCAAGCAATACAATCCAAGTGGCAAGCAAATTTAGCACGGCACTCTCCTTGATTCTCGTCACATGAGAAACCAACCTCCTGAAAAATCAAAATGGAAAGAAAAACGGAGGTAGCAAAAAGTTAAGCAAGTAGCTTAGTAGGTTTCACATGAAAAAAAAATTGAACATGTTGCGATAATTGCCCGCCTGAACTTCACAGCAATCACATACACATGCAGCGACAAAGTGCATAGATTAGCAATTCTTTCAAAAAGATAACCTCTAGCTTGACTTAATACGGTGCCTATAAACTAATGATTGAGTAATATGCAAAGAAAAATTTACATGGGATTGAATATACAAAAAAGATATTATAAGTAAATATAATTCCGGCATATAAAGTTAGCTTATGATGTTTTCGACAAGTATTAGCAAATAGCAGTTCAAGTCTTGGGTCTTTTTACAAAAGCTGAAAGAAATGTCAAGTCATGGCAGTTCTTAACACAAAAGGAACAGGATGCATACATCACTCATCTTGAATCCATGGTGAGCAGCTCTGCTTTCTAGGAATGGCCAGTCAAAGTAATCACCATTGTAAGTAACATAAATTCCAGGTTTCACTTCTCTCATGTGAGCAAACCACTCTCTAAGAAGTTCTACCTGTAAGAAACAAGAAAGACAAGGAACATCAAAAAGACAAATGTACACCAACATTCAATATCAAATAAATAGTCGTAGTACCTCAGTTTGCACATTTGTTACTTTAAAGCATCCTTCAAATTCTGGTTTTGGAGTGTACTCCAGATCCTCTATATCATCTCCAACACACTAAAAAGATAAGTCCACAACCAATAGTTATTACATGCAGACAGCAGTAGAAGAGGTTGACAGACATAGAGACAGGTAGATGGACAAAAATCAACAGAGAGCAAGCCAGAGAGTTAGCTTCATCCCAAGCTTGTTTAATCAAATTGAAAATGAAACGAAGAATAAACTCAAACACCCAGTAAATTGAGTTGAAGGGGAAAATTAAGGATGGACCACGCAAAAATTGATAATGAATAGTCACTAGTTGCATCGCTTCCAATATCTTGCGTACAGTATCAATGAGCTAAAAATCATGAGTGCTGAACTCAGACGTAAAGCACTTAGGATGAAATTGAATGCAAAAGTTAAACAGCAAATTTCATATCGCTCAACCAAACCAAGGCCAGATACATTTTATCACCAAGAGCTTTAACGCATAAAGGAAGATGGATTAGTCCTAAATTAACAAAAAGTCGTTAATTTATTAGTTTTGAATACTTCAACTATATCTTTCTATATGTTTGATAAAACCACATATCAGATGGTCAGAATCACATGTAATATAAGACTTAGAAAGGGATAAATAAAGACATTGGCTATCTGCAGCATGAATTATAGCAGAGGCTTCGTTGGAGCAAGTCCAAGTGAAAACGATTAATTCTTTCCTTGAAGCTTTTTGCGGTGTCTCAGCGCACACCTCAATAAGGGGAATGGAATGCATTAAAACTGAGACAAAATAGATAGGAAAGAACAAACCAAAAATAACAGAAGTTCAATACAGAAAATAAAAATCAAGAAGGATGAAGGTTAAAAAGAAAAGCTAAGCACAAGTAGTTCGAGATCAGGATTTTACTTATTTTGAATACTAAACCTCATTCAGGACAAAGAAGCAATCAAAGGTGACCTCGTTGAAGCTCAAAGCATATCCTAGTTTCAATTACAAGTATCATATGAACCAACTGATTTTCAAAAAATAAATTCCGAACATATAGCCTACCATGGTCTGAACAATTGATAACATACAGCTTAAGATGGTAAAGACCATTTGTAGCTGTAAATACAGTGATTAAGCGCTATATCAAAATTAGAAAGTGCATAACTTTGAAACTCAGAAAATATGCTGCAAAAGTAACTAAAAATGACGCTAGTCACCAGTGAAAAAGCTAGTAAAATAAAAGTAAAAGTGAATCACAATTACCTCTCTGTTAATAATCAGGTAACCTTGTCCATCAACCATGTATGAGATCATCATAATCAAATCATAGCTAGAATCGGGAAATTTCAAAGGAAGCTTGGTGGTTTCTATGTCAAATGCACAAACACGCACTTCAGCACGTTGCAAAAGATCAGATCTTTTTTCAAGCATAACACCAGTGCTGGATACAGTAACATCATACCACTGCCCACATCGAATATCTGAGTCACGAAAGTATGGGTTGTGATAAAATAAAGTTATGGACAGTCATCATACATATGTGTGGCTAAATATGTCCAAACCAGCACCATTTCATAAGGAAACTTACCATTGTCTATGGCAAAACGAACATGATAAGGAACATCATACTCCCGGAGATCAACAATACAATCTAGAAAATCTTGAGGTCTCTGTTCTCTGCCAGTCAAACATCTCAAGAATAAGATGACTACCAAAACTTTGAATTCCAAATGAAAAATAAAACAAAAATCAAGGCTTTGCTTTAATAAGCTGTTCTACAAAAAAGACAGAATATCGAACTTAAAGCTTCAAAATGCAACGCATAAAAATGAATGAGAACCAGTTAAATACTACCTCTTTCCTGTTAATAATGATTCATATGCTTCCGTAGCATTAAACGTTGCTTGATTTCTTTCCACAACATGCGAGAGATCTCTCTTGACATCCATTAATTGTTGAACAGTGTCAAAAGATATCTTCAAGTACAATTTGTGTAAACCTGATAAATGGTTTTTCTGTCAACAAATATGAAACAATTAGAATATAAGCTAGGAGAGAAGCTTCCACATCAATACATCAAGCGTAATTGTCGATGGATGAGTAATTGACAAAAGGAAATATATGACCTATAATTATCATTTCTTTAAGAATGACTCCCCCAAATTCCAAAAGTAATATGTCAGTATCTCAGAAGAAATAGAAGAAAAAGAAAAACTCTCCATTCTTTTCTAATCTCTGAAGAATAACTTTTCATTCAATGCAATGTTTAAGCATAAATAAATTGGGAAGTCAAATGCCCAATTGCTCAAGAAACCAAAATGAAGAAATTAAGTTCCATGGGGAAAAAACTAAACACAAACAATGTTCGTTTCCATATGTAAGAAAGCGTCAGACTAGTTGGAACATTATAAGTGTTGGCCTCATGCCACTAGCCTAAGTGAGTCAAGTGTAAGCACCCAGTAAGAGTTACTACGAAGGCTCAAACTGGTGAAAGTTTTCAACTATCAAATATAACGTTCAGTTTTTTGTTATTTGTCATCAATTTGAGGCACAAACAACAGATTCTCGCAGCCCTAACAGCATCCTACTATATAAAGCAGCCAATTCCTTGAGTTATTCCAGAAGTTTAGTCAAACATGTTCATCATGTAATGATTCAAATTCAAAAACAGCATCGGATATGTAGTAAAGCTCGATTCAATCAGGCATCCTTGTTTTATAATTTCAAACTTATTTCAGATTTCGCACATCATTGAAAGACAAATTGTGAGTTTACCCTCTCTCGCAATATTCAAAACTCATGGCATGAGATTTGAGACTACTGGGGCAAAAAATATCACTTAACACACGAAAGGAAAAGGACAGAAATAAGAAATATGTAAAAGTGTTTTTCAAGGAATATAAAAACATAAGTATAGGAAATGGCGTGACCCACAAGGTCTAGATCCTCCTTCCCGACAATTTCAATGTCCACAATTTGATTTTCGTAGCGCCGACGCAAAAAAGCATCAACATCCATCTCCATCTTCTCCTAAAACGTACAAAAAGAACCCGCATTGTCACCGATAGCAACAATTGACTATTGACGAAGATTAAGACCACAACTAAAGACCACACCTTTACAGCTGCATAAAAATAGGGACGGAACTTGTACTTTGACTTGAAGGTAGAACCATCCTGTAATTCATTCGAAATTTAATAAATGATAAGTAGAAATATGATGATAAAATAAGGCAAGGGTGGTATTACCTGAGAAACAAAAAATAGGTCGACACAGCTGAAGACTTTGCCGGTCTCTCGGTCTTCCCAAGAGGACTGAAATCAAAATACAACAAATCAAGATTTCTCTATTGCGCCAACATTACAAACAATTGCGTTTGCCCAAACATTGAAAAAATCTCATTAAATGTGCAAACAACATATTCCAGTAACGATAGACTCACTGGTGCGAAAGTGAGAAGCCAAGCAAGACGCTTGTCGCCTTCACTGAAGAGATCAAAGCCAAACTTGGAGTCGAGGTCCTCTTCGGCATTACGCATCAACTTCTGCTTCTTGGAGCCTCTGCGGGAATCCATGCGGTCCCGTCTCCGGCCATCACCGTTCATCTTTTGGCGTCGGGGAAGAACAAAAAGTGAAACCCTTTTGAGCTGAGCGGGCGAAACATATCCAAGTCTCGGCTAGGGGACTAAGAGGAGGGAGTTTGGAGGTTTCCCGCGCAAATGAACTGTCTGACAATGACACAAATACCCCTAACGTATCCGGCAATCCAGTAGAAATGTAATTGTTTTACTTATGCTCTTTGGTACATCGTGGGCCGGAATACCGATCCAGCCCCATGGGCCTCAATTAAAGGAAATATATCGCAATAGCCCAATTCTAGGACAATTATCATCACAATTATTAACACCGCACCCGACAGATGTCACACCGTGGTCTAGATCAGTCCTACAATCTCCGGTAAATGTCCCACTCTCGTAGAACTGGAAATCACCTCCAGCATCAATGGCGACTGATATTGGTTGCTTTGCTACAGCCTTTGACAATGCTGCTTCACTGTTTGCTGGTACATCTTCGTAGCCAGTTATTTTAACTGCGTGGTTGGCCTCTGCATTGGTGTTGCAGGTTCCATCTGCTGCCTTGTGGGGATAGTTAGCTCAGCTGTTAAACCCTGGCTTTTTATGATGAATTTGAATCCGTCGTCCATCAGACCACCTTCACAACCTTGATCCTCTCCCTTTGTATCACAGTCTACTAGTTCTTGCTCAGAGAATGAGATTAGTTTCTTAGTTGTCAGCTGTGTGATTCCTTCCACGGCAGCAACTGTTGAAAATGCCCAACAAGAACCTGCAAGGATTTTCGTATCGCAAGTATATAAGTATTTTAGTGAAAATAAATATCTAGATTTAAACTTTATATTAGATTATGGTTCAGCCGGATTCTGACGAGGCTGTACGTTGCCGTTTGGATCCATGGAGACAACTGTTGAACGCGAGAATTCTGGCTTGAGGATTCCTGCAAAACAAAGAAGGCACGTCGGGGGTTGTTTCCCGATAGGCCTCTCCGACGCTCAAGTTA
>JANZXR010000171.1:3195696-3206748 GCA_027575705.1 Erythroxylum echinodendron | reverse complement strand
TGAAGCATCAATTTTGGTTGCAGGTTCCATAAAATTTTTGCCCTGCCATTTCTTTTAAAATTTCCTTAGTAGCTCTGCCATTATTTACTTAACAATTTCTACCTGTTGTATCCAATAGATAGTCATTTAGGTGTAAACTACTATTTGTTCTCTATGCGGAACATGCAAAGAAAAGAGAAAATTTTGCGCATTGTCAGCTGCCTATTTCTAATTCCCATCAAATCCTCTCTTCTACTCACACTGTTCAATGCTGTTTTGTTAAATCTTTTCATACATCTATGTAGACTCACAGTGTGAGTAGAAGAGAGGATTTGATGGGAATTAGAAATAGGGAGTCTACATAAATATGTGGATAAGATTTAATAGAATAAGATAAGAACACTATAAGTGGTACAAGAGATCTGATCCCTTCTAATTTGGCATTCTTGTGTTGTAGTACTTATAATGACATTATTGACTCCAATCGAATTAGAGTTCATACTATACATTAAAAAAAGAGAACATAGATTAAATATGAACTTTATTTTATACTTTTCCTCACGATATCTTCTTTTAAATTTTTTATATTGCAGTTTTTGTGCCCGTTTGGTTCAGTTTTTGAAAGATAAAAAAGTATTTTTTTCCTGCAGAAGTTATTTTTAAAAAAAATGAGTATTTGACCGTAAAATTTAAAAGCACCTTTTTAATAGAAATAATTTTTTTAAAAGTTAAAATACAATTTTTTAAAAAGTTTAAATTTGAAACTTTTCAAAAAAATTCTCTTGAAAAAAATAGTTGTAATGCAATTAAATCAGATTACGCACGTATACATTTTCTATTCTTTGGGAATTTTAAGGTAATTTGGGAAATACGTTATGAACTACGTACGAGATGCTGCATTTAACGTTGGGGACCATGTTCCTCTTCATTTTATGAGTGCATGTGCTGCCATATAGAATCATAAATGTTGCCCATGTGTTTGGTTTTTGCACAGTGGAAGAGGCGAGCCGACAATATCCTTAAAATCGACCAAAAAAATAAAAAAATAAACATTAAAGTTCAATACTATAGAGACCTCATGGAACTAATTAGTAATCATAACCTTTTCACAAATGATTTAATTATACATGAAACTTTATAAGTAGATACTTATTGAGTTTGAGAGGAAAGTCCTCGGAATGATAATACACACGATTATGATAACATTGTTCAAAACAAAATTAATTAAATGATGATATAATTCCAACAAGATGGTAAATCTGGAAGAACTTACGCTCAAAATGGACACTAAATTATATAAAAAAAAGGAAAAAAAAACCCACAAACTTCATCACTTTAGCCAGAGTTTCATCGTCTGAATGCGTATTTAACAACACCAGGGCCATGAGCATTTATGAAGTAATCATCCCAATCAATGGATCTTGAATCGAAGAAAAATATTTCTGCCTCTGACCCTAAATTTTTTCTTGCTGCTGCACGCAAGTTCTCTGTATTTGTGTCATCGAACCTGCAAGGTTATTTTACCAGTTAAAACAAAAAAATATTATGGTAAGCTGCTAGGAAGTTTATAAATTTATAAAAAATAAAGATATGCATGAGTACTTACACTCCTTGGAAGAAAAGATATGGACGGTAAAGTTCAACCAATCCTAATACGAGGTTAATCTTTCTATTGAGATCGTTGTACATGCCCTCAAAATGCTGGCAAAGTTTTGCTGCTATTTTCAATCCCTGCAATTCCGGTCTGGTTTTAGAATTTAATTCTTGACAACCAAAAGATTAGGTACGTTGGTAGGTGTTTTGGCAATTAATGTTCATGAAACAAACCTTTAGTAAGAGCAAATATCGGATTGCCAAGTATCTGTGGAAGCTATCCATGCTGTTCAGGACTTTAACCCTTTGAACCTTGACAGGTTTTCCATCTTTACCGATCCATGGCTCCTTGGTGAAGTATCTGTACCCGTAATCATGAAGATTTTCGTATTTCACAGGATTTCTTACAGACGAACCCACATGGTAAATTAGACCAGAAGGTTCATTGTAATGAGCCACCATTGCTACAATAATTGCATTCACCACGATGTCAGCTGGTATCTGCACGAAAGTTTTGACCTCAACAAGCATTAATTGTAATTCTTTCCGTATAAACTTTCCGGATCTATCTCATTTAAACCCGAAAATTGAAGGATCATTTTAATTCATGAAAATAAGATTGCTTCCTATTACTCACCACATCAACAATTGCTTTTTCATCGGCGAGAAAGCATGTTATTCTTCCCTTGCCATAACCAACAGTTAATGCATCGATAGTTCTGTGACCACAAAAACATATTCAGTGATAAGCGTTTTTTAGCTTGGAAGGTTGGGGGATGCTAATAAAGACATAATGCTGACACATACTTGACACCTTCAAGCCAGCCTGGAAAAGGTTCTTTGCAAGTACTGGTAACCATCGCGGGGCGGATGATGACAGCCGGAAAATTTCCCTTGAGATGTCCGATTATCATCTCTCCCATGGCCTTGGTAAACACATATGTATTCGGCCATCCGTAAGCCTTTGCCCTGATAGTCTCAGAGAATTATTCTGAGTTATGATGATTGATTCTACCAACTTAATGCAAAAAAAAACATCTAAAGCTCTCAAATTCAATAGTCGACCAACCTTCTCATTCCCAAGTCCTTCAAGGCTTCCTCAAATTCTGGCTTTGTCGCACCTTTACCTTTGAGTTCATTCAGTTTGTGTTCAACTATTCTCTTTTCTTCATCTACGTCTAACCCAGAAATACCATTCAGTGTTTCGCCCAGTTGGTATGGCTTCTCAGGTATCAATCCTGAACCTTCTCCACAGACATAAGCTGAAAACCCGTGTTCTGAAATATTAGTTTCTAACAAGAAAATGGAATAAACTACACTGGAAGTCAGCGGACTAGCCACGCTGATGATCACTTCACCTGTTGATACATGCACAAGCAAGTTGACTTTAACACATTTCTGGGCAAAGCACAAAGCCTGCATTGCCCCTATGGTGTTGGTGCCCAGTGCAATATCATATCTGCCACAAAGTTTTCAAAACAGAGTTACAATCTTCATGTCTTTAGCATTAACTTATAAAGAAGAAAATTGGGTTCTTGTCTTGGAATACTTACCTTTCGTTAAAGTCTGTCGTGGCAGCAAAATTAAGAACAACATCTAATTCATTCATCATCTCTTCTCTAATGTTTAAGTCTTGCAATCCCAAGTCCTCCGAGCAAACATCACCAGCGAGTGGAATAATCTTTTTTGAGATAAAAGAATTTAAGTTTGTCCCATACTTTTCTCTCAGAAGTCTAAACAGTTCCTTGCCTATGATCTATAACAAAGGAAAAATTGAAAAGAAAAGAACTTAGAATTACTACTTATGCACAATACATAACAAGCTCCAATTACTACATATCATGTCAGAGTTCAATCATCGCAACACAAAAAACAATATTATCTTCTAAATTCCTCCTTATTCAGTGATTATGTCTGTTAGTTTTGTTTATTCAGTGATTATGTCTCTTAATTAGGCTTTGGTTAAGAAAGTACATATATCTCTACTATAACGGTCCTATCTGCATGCATGACTGGCCCTTATACGAAAAGTAATGTTGGGAAGATATATATAAAAAGAGAGCAAAATAAAAGCTATGAATTAAACGATAACCTAAGTATTTCTTCTGACAACAAACGTTGGAATGAGTCCAATAAAAGCTAAGAAGTTAATTAGTTTATCCTTTTGGGCTTACGTTCCTCGTACCAGCATCTATATGTATTGTTTATGTTTAGTCAAAGTACAAATAATTATATTTACCTCCTTTTGTAATCTTTCTTGAGCAGCATTAGCGTCTGCGGCCCTAAGAAGAAGGTAAATCTTCTTCACATTTGGTTGAACTCTCAGGATCTTCTCTACAAAAACTGCATTAAATAAACAAAAGTAAAGATTCCTCAGATTGTCATCTTGACAAAGTCTGAAGTAGAAATAGTAATTGCAATGGGAGAGAGATGGTATCTACTCTTTGCTAAGAACCCAGTTGCACCAGTGATCAAAATTGACTTGTCCTCAAGAAACTGAATAATGCTTCCAAACTCCATTCTTCTTCAGAACCTTGTCTATAAGGTTTGAGAGGGACGGACTTGGAAAAGGGAGAGAGCTGGCCTCCTTGTAGCCTTTGGTGTGTATAGAGAAATCTATAGATGGGTTAAACTTAAAACGACTGAAAAAGGGCCAAAATGGTCATATACTTTTATTTGGAGTATGAGCAGAACCTAAATACTCATAAAGTTTTATAGCTAGGAAGATGATAATAATGAGGTAGATTGTAAGAATTTAGTTGGCGGTTAGATATTTACTTCCGTGAGCAATGACCAACTGATCTATGGATCATTTCATCTGCTCTTTCATATGTTTCAGGTATTGCGTTGCGTTTGATATTATGGGGTCGATATAAGTCAGTCACCACACTCCATTGAATACGGCTTTACTCAAGAAATGAACAACAGCGGTCTGTTTGCTTGTCCTAATTAAATGCCAGCAGCAGATGACCTTTTTTTTGTTTACATAAACGTACCAAGAATATGTTTCATACTGATATCTCTCTCAAAGCATATTTAGGGTTGGATCCGACATTTATGTTCATGACATGATTTCTTTTTAGTCCCATGAGATGTAAACTTTAGATCATTTTCGCAAAACAGTATTAGTGTTTTTTCCTTTTGATTTTCTGACATTCATGTTCTTGCGGGCATGCGATAGTTTATAGAAATCGAGTTTACAATACCAACATAATTCGAAAGTCTAGCCAATTCATGTGAGGTATTGTTATGTGTATTATAATAAATAACCAAATCTCAGGATTAATTAAGTTTATATAATTTCCTTTTTTTAGCTTCCATAGGCTCTTCCATTACATATTCTTTTAATTAGATGTCTTCGTAATGAGTGTAATCTGAACAAATTGTTTCATAAATATGATAAACTTGTCTTACATAATTTGTTGAAGTTTAATATAAAATTTTTGTTAATCTAGATCAATTGAACTAAGTTCTTAGCGATCACTACTTAATAATAAGATTCAATCACTCAAGTAAACAATTAGGATAAAATTTACAACTTATAAAACTTAACAATAATCTTTTAATAAATATGATTCTCTTTATTAAAAAATCCTAGAAAGTGAGTCTTACAATTGATAAAATTGTTTTTTTGTGATCATAAAATTACAATTTCAAGTCATGTAAATAATTTCTTTGTAAAAATATAAAAGAAAAATTTTATACATTATGAACCTTCCTTAGACTTCCGCAAAGCAGGGAATTTTGTGTACTGGGTTTGTTAACTTTTAACTTTTTTGTTAGAAAACTCTCTCAAATCTAACTATACCAATTCATACTAAAAAATTGCTTAGGTCCTTTGTCTACCCGTGATTTCTAATTCATGATACAAGTACAATAAAAAAATTCGCAAAAGTAATTATATTGAATACATTACATAGTATTGCCAAAACAAACACATACAATGTCCTATACTTATCTACGGTAAGTATCAACTAATTTGTTTTGACTATTAGATCTGTACCTAGAGAATATGCCTTGGGCAATAGAGTGATACGTGTGTCATTCTATCATGAAATGAATTGGTACCTATCCCATAAGACGTCAATTAATATACTTTGACTAAGCATCGGACTCCATACGTCACAAAAAGCAAAAATGCATTCCTCATAAAGTAGATCAGCTTATATTAATAAAATTTTTGTCAGTAAAATTTTTCGTAGAAGAATTCTTTTAAGAAATTAATTGACTGCTTAATTTTTATTTAAAAAAGAATTTTTGCCAAAGAACTTCAGACAATAGGCAGTTTTATAATATAAAATAAAAAGTACTTTTAATTTTTACTATATTTTATTTTGTAATAAAAATTATTTATATATATAAATATTATTTAAAATATATTAAATAATATGCAAAGCACGATATATTAATTATTATATACTTTTAAACCATATGAAACATAAATGAAAATATATTTAACTAAATCTTTTGTATGGATTATAACATAAATAAAATTAATATCAAAAATAAATATTAAAATATATAAAAATTTAAATAATATTATATAAATCTCAAAATCAACGTGAAGATGTATTTGTGGGTATTGTGAGAATTATGTGTAAAACATAAAGGTAAAAGAGATTAAAAATAGGCTCATTAATTGATCTAAAAAATTTACCTAAAAAAGTGCTTTTTTGAGAAGTTTCAAATTTTAGCTTCTTAAAAAGTTGTATTTTAATTGCTACTGTATTTTAGTTACCAAAAAAGTTATATATACTAAAAAAGTGATTTTTAATTTTACAGTCAAACACTCATTTTTCTTAAAAAAGGGCTTTTGTGATAGAAAAAAGTGCTTATTTATTCTTCAAAAGTTTAACCAAACAAACACTTAGTCTATTGTCGACACTGAAAAAAAAAACTCTGTATGTAAATTGTTAACTATATTTTAATAATCACACGCTCAATAAATATGCTTAATTTCTCTAGTCTCATCAATTTAACAATACACTGAATCCATCATAAACCCTACATGGGGTTTCTAAATATTTATAACTCTTAACTCCAATTGATGTGGCATGCAAATAATTATAAATCACATAATATAAATCTTCATATATATATAGGAAATCATAATTGACATTTCTAGCTTTCCTATGAAAGGTAACTTAAATCTCTTTTTTCTATGCTTAGAAGTTATTCAAATCCTACTTAAATCCTATTAATACCAATGAATTATACTAGAATGAAATTTATTTTCCTTCCAATTTACCTCTGAAACTAATTTTCCTCGTCATAATTCTTTCATTTTCTAATCTTTTTTCTCACAAATATGATGACTATGGTTGTCAATAACTAATTTTAAAATCACGTTTTGAATATATTGATTGATCAATACCTTTCTTTGTCTAACACCAATTGACCATTAGGGTATAATGATTGACATGATAAGTTTAGATCGAAATGTGTCTTTCTGTGAATTTTAGAAAATTATTCTATTTTATTTTAACCTCTTAAATCAGTTTAATTTAAAATTTTAAATTTAACCAATATGATTTTCACTAAAAATTTATTTCTTTCTTAAGTTTTATTCTCACATACAAAATTAAATCAATCCTACGACTTCTAAACATCTAATATCAATCTTCAACTAAATTAAAATATATTAACGTTAGATTTCATAAAATAGTAAATATAAAAGTGAAATGCACGAGACTCCCTTATAGTTTAAGTATTTTTTAAAAAATATTGTTTTCTTAAAAATTATTTCGGTTTTTTAATTTTCAAAAACATATTCTTTTATATTTTTGTTAAAAATATAGACGAAACGTATATTATATGAATTATGAAACCTAAGTCAATTAAATATTATTGACACGATGACTCATCATAATTTTAGAACAAACTAATTAATCTCAATTCTAATTAATAACTTAAGATAACAACAATATAATATTGGTTTGAGTTGAATTTAAGAGTTTGGTTATGTTTTTACGTTAGCAACATTTAATTAGCTTATGTTACGATGTTTATACCATGCAAATTTTGCTATTAATTTTTGATGAAAATTTAAATAAAATTTTTTAAATTAAAACCACAATTTTTAAAAAGAATTTTAAAAATTTTAATTAAGGAAATCCAATATAATAATATTAAAATTTTGGAATATCACGAATTATTTTCTAATGATTTTTATCATAATATTAGAGTATTCTAGAACTAGCAATTCATATTTTCGAGGTTTTCTATTATTATTCTATATTGAGTAACAATTAAAGCATATTTACAGCAAGGTTGAAGTTCGCGAAAAGGAATTCAGGATGCCTATGTATGAAACCATACTTCACTTTATGGTAGTTGTTTGAACTTTTAAGAGTATAAAACGGAGTTACAAAGGTTAACAAGAGCATTGAAATGAACCAAAAGACCAAAAAGAAAACTGAAGTATAATCGAAAATATTTAGCCACCTAAATGCCTCTTAGAATCGAACTCCTAAGAGGCATTTAGGTGGCTATATATATATATATATATATATACGTATATATATGGGGCATGCAGTTGAGTTCTGAACACATTGTGAATTTTCAACTCTATCTGCTTTCTTCGTTTGACAACAAGGCATGTGGGCACGACTAGCAATACCAACTACTAACCCCGAGAATTCGGGGGGCTCCCTTAATTTATGATTATGATAGCTACAAAGCCCTGAAGTGCAGTTGAATCAACGGATAACTGTATGACAATGGAAAGAAAACGAATTAACAAGATGCTGTTTTTCTCCAGAATTTGCAATTTGTTGCGATGTCCTGTATATAGGCTTCTCCCCCACAAGATTGCAATATGTATCGGTTATGTGTTATTTTCGGCTACTTAAAATCTGCATGCGCCCTATATATTGATTGGCAAATACTTTTGACTCATACTTAATATGGAATATAATTATTGACGTGTCATAATTTTGACTTATTTTTAACATTCACAATTTTATAATCTTATTTTAGTATGTTTAAATTTAATATTTTGTTATTTCTGTAGGTTAAAGTATGAATATGCTATTTGAATAGAAAAAATTAGGCCTTAATTTATATTCAAAATTTTAAACAAAGGAAAAATTCCAACAGCAATCAAGGATGAATCAAGGAGATTTAGGCTAATAAAACATTTTATTTTGTAGATTGAGATCAAATTGTTAGAATCTAAGTGAAATTTGAAAAAATAATTTGGCAAAATCTTAGGAGTGGGCACACTTAATGCAAACTGTAATTTTCAGACTTTGAATCTGCAAGAGAAAAATGTGTTTAAAATGGTTTAAATCTTATCTTGTCCAAATCTAGGTAAAAATTACTGAAGTTATGATATGGGAGATCTAAAGAATCATAAATACAACATTTTTGCATGAGTTTCAGTGGCTATAAATAGAGCCAACATGTGAAGGGGAATAGCATCATATATTCTAGTTGTTAAGATATATATATTTTATGATATTTTGAGCATTATTTGTAATTAGACATTTTTGGTTATTTGTGAAATTTCACTATGACAAGTATTCTACTATATGTGGGAATCTTTGAAAATGAGGTTTATTTAGAATAAAATCCTAATCATGATAGGAATTAATTGGAATAAAATTACCATATCTTGATTAAGATAAGATACAAATTTTTGGTAATTTTTGGACTTTTCTTAACAACCTATTTCGATAGTTTTTATCTATCTAAGGCAGTTGATTTTTTTTGTTACATTATCTACAGTGGACAGCTGTGTTGTTTGCCTATTTGCGTGAATTTTTGGGATTGTATTGTTGTTATTTTTGGGTGAAAAATTAGAAGTACATTATGAATTGGCACCTATAATTTTGGGGGATCTTAGGTTATCTTTGGTAGTTGATTTTACAGAGATTCTGTCCACATCTGGCAACTGCGTTCTCCCCGAGGTTGCCCAAGCTGTTGGTTTTGGGTGAAAATCTCCAGCAGTTTTCGTTTGCTTTTTGCAACTCCAATGGTTTAACGTTTTCGTTATGAAACGTTTACTATTTTGTTGAGTTTTCATGGCAATTATGCGTGAGATATTTTAGTGACAATATCGAAGCTTCATAACATATTTCTTGGTGGACAACTTCCTACTTTTTTGTTGACGAAGCTACATTGTTAAAGACGTTGTTTTCTATCTCAAGTGTTGTTGTTGTTTATGTCTTTATTATTTAAATCACTTGAGTTGTTTAATTCTTATCTTTATTGTTAAATGTTGTCGTGAAAATCCTCCGTTGAGGTTAGCACGAGATAGTCTTGTTATTGAAAGTGATTTACTTTCACGAGTTGTGAGGATGAGAAATCGTGTCAAGGGTTGGGTAAGTCAGCTTTGTAATGACTTGAGTAAAACTATTATTGTTTCTTGGTGAAATTGATTAAGTTGGGTGAGGGCCCTACAGATGTAGACAAGGTGTGCCGAACTGCGTTACCAAATCTCAAGTATTAATTTATTTATTTCGTGTTTAATTTTTTGTTTACGTTTTTCGTAGAAAATTTACAATTACTGACACAGGTGCTTTATATCAAGTAACCACAGATATAATTCAAAGCAACTACGGCTGAATCATAATTTTTGTGAAACTACATCTTTTCAAATTTTCAATTGGTATCAGAGCATAGGTCACTGAATCATTCGTGTTTTTCAATTATTGCTATAAGAGAAGGAGCATCAATCACTAGGTTACCATTGTTAGATAGTTCAAATTATCTGGCTTGAAAATCAAGGATGAAAGTATTCATTGAAGCACAAGGAGCTTTGGCATGGACTTCGATGTTGAATGACTGTACACATTCAATGACGATTGATGTTAAGAATGAAGAGGTACCTAAAGTTCTATCTAAATGGACAAGAGCTGAAGAAGAGGAAGCACTTAACAATTCTCATACATTGCATGTAATCTTCAGTGCTGCGGATGAAAGATGTTTTAGTATGATTTCAACTTATGAATCGGTAAAAGAAGCATAAGACACTCTGCAAACTATATATGAGGGATCTAAATCTATGATAGCTTTGAAACTTCAGATGCTGGGCGCTAGATTTGAAGAGTTTAAGATGGATGAAAGCGATACTATTGGAGACTTCATGAGAGTTTTGTGACATTACCAGCCAATCACATCAACTTAGGTAGAAGTATTCGAATATGAAACTTATCAAAAAAACTTTAAGATCATTGCCTCTAAGATTTATACCGACAAGTGCAGCCATTTAAGAAACTCATAATATCAATGAATTATCCTTAGATAGGGTAATTAGGATTCTTACAAACTTTGAGATGAATTTGTAAAGAGATAAACATAAGAAGAACCAAGGATTGACATTGCAAGTCAATGTTGAAAAGGTCGTGAATGATTTAGGAGATGAATTTCATGAGAATGATGATATGGTGTCACCAATAAGAAATTTCAACAAGTGGCTATAGAAGGTGAATAAAGGTAGACCTGAGTTCAGACAGAATAGTGGGAGTTCATAAAACA
>JANZXR010000171.1:3167222-3183362 GCA_027575705.1 Erythroxylum echinodendron | reverse complement strand
ATTTTCTTTAATAATAATTAATAAGAATTGAATTAGTAAAATTATTAATATTAAGAATTATATTAAGTACAATAAAATTAAAAATAAAATTAAAAATAATAAAAATAATAATATCATTAAGGAATTTAATAATAAAAAAAATAATAAATTTAATAATCATAAGAATAATAAGTAAAAAATAAATAATATCAATAATAATTATTATTATTTTTAATAATAAATTTCTTAATAAAAACACAGAATTTAATAATAATAATAATAAAATAAAATTATAATAAATATTATTAATAATACTTTTAATAATAACAACAACAACAATAATAATAATAAGGATATTAAGGAAAAGGATATTTGGGTCTTTTCGTTAATTATTCCTTTCACATTCCAAATTTATATTTTCAAACCAAACACAAGCATAAAAATTCTTCATCTATTCCATTCCTTCAACCAAACAAAGTAATACATATTCTATTCTATTCCTCATCATTTCTATTCCTAAAGAATAACTATTCTATTCCTTCTCTATTCCATTCTTTGAACCAAACAGCCTGTAAGAAGCCCATGGTTGGAGCTTTACCTATACAAATTACGGCAGGCTTAATAACCCATCCGTCACCAAATGAATAATATTGGATAATATCAATATAATTTTATGAATCATATTGGGTTTCAGCCTTCAGGTGTCCAACAAGAATGCCTATTGAAACTTTATATATGATACGTTGATTTGGAAAAATGTTTGACAACGCCTGGAATGTAGATATACAAGAAGCATAAGCTTCCCAATCGATGCACTTAGGACTGAAGTACAACACATTAGTCTCGACACCGTTTTGTTTTAATGTATTTCTATTTCTTATTAATTATCTCTTCAAAATTAAATAAAAAAGCCTCCTAAAAATTAACTTCTATCGTTTAGAAGCTAATCTCTGTTTTCAATATTAGAAACAATATTACGAATATCGTACTAGACTTAGTGCTATATTAAATTCTAGTACGGTATACCGATACTAATCAATAGCAGGTACTGTTTCGGACAATTTTTTAAATTTATAAAATAGTCTCTAATTTTTTTAAAAAATTAAGAAATAATCTCAAAAATCATAATAATAGAAATTTAAAATAACAACAATTTATTTATTTTTATCAATATTATATTTCACATATAAATAATAACCACAATTAAAATGCAAAAGATTATTTTATCATCATACAAATATAAAATTAAGAACAATACAAAGTATTTAAAATATTACAATTTTATTATATAATAAATAATAATTAAATCAAAATATCAAATAACAAGAATATTTATTATCAATAATAAAATATAATTTCTATCTTAATATTTAATTTTCAATAATAAAAATATATTTTTATCTTAATAAGTAATTGTTATTAATAATAATATATTGTTATATTTATATTAACAGTTTTAAAAAGAAATACAAAAATTTGAGGCCTCTTAATTTTCATTTTAACATGTTTTTAATTATTCTTTGTAGAAAACTATAACTATTATTTACTATATGAATTTTTATATTATATTATTAATAATAAAAAGAGATGATGATGGCGAAGAAGAGAGAGAGTGAGAGAAAAAATAAAGAGAAGAAGAAGATGGCAGCAGAGCTAGTTTGGGGAGTGAGTTTTTAAATTTTTTTCATGTTTTGCAAAAATGCCCTTTGTTTTTCTAAAATTTTCAGCGCCGACCAATATATGTCTAATATTTCAAATACCGACAGTACTGGCTAGTACCGAGTAAAATAGGCCTGTATAGGTTGATATTTGGACTTGATATCGAAACATCTTATTTTGTACCGTTTTTTGGCCAGTACAATACGTACCGACCAGTACCAACCGGTATAGTACAAGCTTCGTTACACTGATTAGAAGTAAGGAAGATGAAAGAAAATGCAGGTACGATCCCATCTAAGTACTGCTAATTGCCTTAAGATATTCCAACTTGTACCGGCTACGCCATCACATTAAATATCATTCCATTGTCAATATCATAAAATTTCCTTGTAAGAACATTAAACCGATATTATTTTCAGATAAGACTGATAAGGTCTACCTATTTAATATTTGTAGATAAGCTTA
Source organism: Erythroxylum echinodendron (assembly GCA_027575705.1). Classification (NCBI taxonomy): domain Eukaryota; kingdom Viridiplantae; phylum Streptophyta; class Magnoliopsida; order Malpighiales; family Erythroxylaceae; genus Erythroxylum; species Erythroxylum echinodendron. Next base: position 3,181,259 of record JANZXR010000171.1, on the reverse strand, counting down.
GATCAAAGTATATCAAATTATTATCTATAATATAATTTGTAAATCTCTTTCTGATTCTGTTTTTACTTATATATAAAGGCTCATAGGCCTTTCACAAAATGCAGAGAAAAACAACCACATTCTTTTAGACTTTGTTTACTTTATTATAGTACCAGAGCTTACACCCATTTTTAGCCACTTCCCTTTCATTCCTAAAATCCTTACTACACTAGTCCAATTTTAGGAATACACAAAACAAACCACAAACTTCAATTCAAAAACAACCCATAAACAGATATTTTGCATTACCAAATTCACATATTCAACAACCAGTCACAACTTGGATTTCAACTATAACAAAATCTATTGCTCCTAAAGTACAACAAACGCCAGCATTTTCACACATCTTAACACTACCATCTAATCAACTATCATAACTTAATATTGGCTGGCCCATCCCTACTAGCGCGGGCCATGGGCCAACCTACAGCCCGCTGTGACTGAGGCCAAGTCGAGGGCGACCTGGGCCCTACCCAGTTCATTGACATCCCTACATATTGCGGTCCATTGCTGTTTTAGATATTCTGAATCCTGGAATAGCCCCACTGGGCCTCTTCTGATTTTACTTCCCTTAACATTGCCTTTTCGGTTATGGACATTTATGACCTTAAAGACACTCAGCCTTTTCACTTCAATGACACTAGTGAATGGTTACCCGACCCCAGTGCTACTGCCCACATGATACCCAACTCTCATCTTGTGGACTCTATAACTCCATATGATGGTTTTAACTAAATAATTATTGGCAATGATAACGCTCTTCCTATTTCCTCCACCAGTCTTGTTACAGTCCTTACACAAATTCATCCACTTTGTTTTTGTAATGTTTTAGTAGTTCCACATCTCACTACTAATTTGTTATCTGTTGCCAAATTTGTTACTGATAATTTATGTTCCATTGAATTTAATCTCTTTGGTTATGTTGTGAAGGATCTTCAAACCAAGATATCGTTCCTCGTGGGTTCCATCCACAATAATCTCTATCCAATGAAGATTCCAATACACTTCCACAATCCTATTGCTTACACAATCGCTCCGCTTCACTCAATCTTTGGCGTCAACATCTTGTTCATCGGTGTCGTTTTACACTTTCGAAGTTATCTAGGTCTTTAAGTATTAGTTCAAATGTCATAACTCCTTGTACTTTTTGGTTTCAAGGAAAAAGTGTTCGTCTTCCCTTTCTACATTCTTGTGGTCTTTCTACCACCCTTTTATAACTTATTCACTGTAATATTTATGGACCTTCCCCATCTTATTCATTTTCCAGTTATCGCTATTTTATTCTTTTCATCGATGACTTTTGTAGATATACTTGGATTTTTCCTCTTGTTCACAAATCTCACGCTCTGCATATTTTTCAAACTTTCAAATCTAACCCTTCTTTCTTCATTTTTGCTAATTAGTCCCTCAAATTAATGGAATTACGGTGTCGATTGGTATATGACCAATATGTTGAATATCAGCTGATACCAAGCGAAAACACCCTGTACTGACCGGTACTATAAGTGCTAGTACTGTTTCATTTTTAAGCGTACGGAACGATATTTATTACACTGCATACAATGGTCATACAGACACATGATCAGACCTGTACTCCTTCATCATTTTTTGACTACATCAGTTATTCCATGCTTTTCAAATCTTCTCCTAAGCCTACATACTTTACCCAGAAAAATAAATTTCCTCACTGACGTCAGGCTATGCTTGACGAGTTCACTTCTTTCCATTGCAATGATATTTAGACTCTTGTTGCTCCTTCACCAAATGCTAACATTGTCGGCTTTAAACAGGTGTTTTGCACCAAACATAATCCTGGTGGAACTATTCAGTGCTATAAAGCTCGTCTAGTTGCCAAAGATTTTCACCAAGCTTCTGGTATTGACTATATTGACACCTTCAGTTCTATTGTTAAACCCACTACCATTAGTTTCATCGTTACCATTGCTCTTTATAAAAATTGGTCAATCTGCCAACTTGATGTCAATAACACCTTTCTTCATAGTTATCTTCATGAACAAGTCTTCATGTCCTAACCCCCTGGTTTTTAAGATCCTAACTATTCTCATCTTGTCTGTCATCTTCACAAAGCCCTGTATGGTCTTAAATAAGCTCCTTGAGCTTGGTTTAATCGTCTCAACCAAAAACTTCTTGACCTACACTTTACTTCCTCCAAATCTAACCCTTCTCTCTTCATTAATACCACTTCCTATCAAATCACATTCATCTTAGTTTATTTGGATGATATTTTAGTTATCGGTACATCTTCATCCTTCATTTCCATCCTTATCCAAAACCTTTATTCCTCTTTCTCCATTAAAGACTTATTTCTCCATTAAAGACTTAGGCCTGTTACATCATTTCTTGGTCTTGAAGCCACTTCCACATCCATTGGTATTCTTCTTACCCAAACTAAATACACCAATGATCTTCTTTTTTGGACATGTCTTGATCATTCCAAACATATTCACACTCTGATTACTTCATCGCTCCCTCTATCAAAAAATCATGGCACACCCTTTTTTGCCCCTTCTAAGTACTAAAGTACTATTGGTGCTCTTCAATATCTCTACCTTACTCCCCCTGACATTCAATTTGTTATGAATAAGGTTTCCTAGTTTTTGTATTGCCCCACTTATGTGCATTGGATTGCAGTTAAATGAATTCTCCATTATCTTTGCTCCACATCATCTTACGACATTAACTTTCTCAGTTCTTCCTCACTTTAATTACATGCCTACTATGATGCTAATTGGGTTGGTTGTCTTGACGACTGAAACTCTATTTTTAGATATTGCATCTATCTTGGGCCTAATTTAATCTGTTGATGTGCTAAGAAAAAGCATATTGTTACCAGATCTAGTATTGAAACTGAATATCGAAGCATTGCTTTAAATGTTGCGAAACTTTGTTATATGACTTCTCTTATGGGAGAAATTGGTTTCTCCAATGTTACACCCATTCTCTAGTGTGATAATCTTGGTGCTATATTCCTTGCTTCTGATCTAATCAATCATGCTCACGCTAAGCACATTAAAATTGATATATATTTCGTTTGTAACTTGGTGGCTAACAAAGCACTATTCTTTAGACACATCGCATTTGCTCTTCAAATTGCTGATGTTATGACGTAGCCTTTATCCTCTTTAGCATTCCAACATCTTCGTCATAAGCTCACGATTGCTACCTATCATGAGCTTGAAAGTGGCTGATAAAGTTTGATTTCTATGTATATTAATTATTCAATCTTTGTAAATAAGCTTATATCAAAATAAATCAAATTATTACTTATAGTATAATCTGTAAATCTTTTTCTGATTCTGTTTTTACTTATATATAAACGCTCATAGGCTTTTCACAAAATGCAATGAAAAACAACCACATTCTTTCAGTTTGTGTTTACTTTATCAAAGACCAAACGAAATAAATAAATAAATAAGCTATATATGTAGTCGAATATCATAGCTTGTCGTGGTAAGTGCAAAGACTGAAGCAGTTCACGACCTTAATGCCCTCTTCTTTTATATACACTTGAACTGTGGTAGTGGTTGTAAGTGCAGGCAATAAGCTAGGTCCTTTTTTCCTTTTTTGGCTTTCTTTTCTTATTTCTGTTGGCTTGTACGAGGTCAAGATGTAATTTACAATGTCATTGAGTGAGACATAATTTCAATTTGGTGACCCTTTTTATATCTCAATTTATGTAGTTGGAGCACTATAACATGGAGTTTAATATTATTCAATATACATTATTTCATTTAAAAGAAACATTAATTTTGGATATAAAACATGTACTATTATATCAAGTAAATTGCAACAAATTGAGGAAAAGTTAGCTCATGCATTACTTCTGCATATGCAGAATAATGTCTTGGAATCATTCTTATTTCCTTGAAGCCACTACTCGTTACCAGATTCTGCATATCCAGTTTCCATCAAGTCCAGTAGTTCTCTGGATCTGTAAAGAGCTTATTTTGATGTACATTTTATCTTCTCTCTTTCTTTTTAATCAATCTGGCTTTAATACCATAGTTGAAGCACATAGTAGACGAAGAAATGTCTTGGGAACGAAAGAGAGAGACTTTCTAAGGAAGAACACAATCTTCTTCTTCTTTTTCTGATTATTAATTACACAACTAGCCTTTTAAAGGCTGGCGCGAACATTCTTGATGAAATTCAGCTAAGTACTCGTAACCTATTCATATGACTACTTTCATCTACATAAAACTAAATTACACAACAGTAAGTAGAGAAATTGAAGCTAATCCCGCCAATTACGTTTATTCGATGTCGGAAGTCGTTTTCGATAGGATCATTTGGAAATGTATTTAATAAGACCTGGAATGTGGGTGTTCAAGAAGTAATCTTCCCAATCAATGCACTTGGAGTCGAAGTAGAACACATCGGTCTCCTCACCGTTTTGTCTAGCAGCCACCCGCAACTTCTCAGTGTTCAAGTCATCAAATCTGAAACCAAAAGAGTCTCATAACGAAAGTATGTCACTTATTAAGATTACCAACGCCTATGTGTGATCGATACTTACATTCCTTGGAAGAACGTGTATGGCCTGTAAAGTTCAACCAACCGCATCACAAATTTGATCTTTCGGTTCATGTCACTGTATGTGCCTTCAAAATGATGGCACAAGGCGGTATTTGCAAATCGTAATGCCTGTTTTTGAGAATTACAAGCAATTAATCAGATTTCAAGTGTTAATTCATCAAGTACAAAGGTCAACTATTCCCTAAAACCAACGAACAAACCTTTAGAAGTAGCACGTGGCGAATTGCCATGTATCTTCGAAAGCTAGTCATACTGCCTATAACTTTCAACTCTCCGACCTTTACAGGCTTGCCATCCTTACCAATCCAGGGTTTCTTCGTGAAGTACAGGAACCCTATGTCTTTAAGATCAGAGTAGTTGACAGGATTTCTTGAAGAAGATCCAACTTGATAAATTGCATAGGATGGTTGATTAGCATGAGCAGCCATGGCCACAATCATTGCATTCACCACCATATCAGCTGGTATCTGAGTTCAAATATGTCCCATTTTCTCAATTTGATGTCCTAAAAAAAATAATACAGTTCACATTATACAATTTTAACGTAAATATTGGCTTATCTCACCAAATCCACGATTGATTTAACATCACCGATAAAGGATGTTAGCCTTCCTTTTCCATAGCCGATGGCTAGACTATCAATTGTTCTGCAAATTTAGCAGAGGAAATCAATTTGATAACAGTAACTTATCTCGCCAATTTCAGAACGACGAAAATAAATGTTATTCACCAGACAATGTAACAGAAACGGTCTTCAGGCTTTTATCGTACGGAAATTATTGAACATTTGTAAATTATTGAACATTTGTACCTTAGACCTTCAACCCAGCCAGGAAATGGTTCTTTGTAAGTACTAGTGACAATGGTGGGCCGTATGATGACCACTGGCATGTCTTCCTTCAAATGCCCCACAAGCATCTCTGCCATTGCCTTCGTAAATGCATATGTGTTTGGCCATCCATAGACCTTCGCCCTATATATACACATGTTAATATCATCCAAACTAACTAGTGTAATTATTTATCTTTCTTCATTTATCAATATTGATTAATAGTGTGTGTACTTGTATGCTTTTGGATGTAATTTGTTTAAGAAATAATAATTTAACCTACCCATATAACTAGTTTATATTGAAGTATAACCTACTCATATAACAAAACTTACCTATATAACTGGTTGATAATTTTCTATATGAAATACAAGTTATAATTATTAATTAACACTAAGAAATTATAAAGTTGATTTTAAGGGATTTTTTCAAATTTTCTTACTAAAAATCACACAATTATATGAAATAGTATTATATATTTGTTTATAAAGAGATGTCTTCAAAATCTTTCTTATAGCTTACCTATCAATGCCCATGTCTCTCATGGCATCCTTGGTCTCTTGAACAGTGGCTCCATCAGCTTGGAGTTGGTTCAGTTTTTCCTTCACCAGTCTCCTCTCTTCGTATATGTCTAATCCGGTGACCCCATTAAGTGTCTCCCCTAGAGGGTATGGGGTCTCTAAAATCAGTCCTGACCGCTCTCCCGCAACATAAGCTGAAAATGGCATCAATCCTTTAATCAATATTCGATTCAATCAACGCTAAATTTGGCACAAACTAGTTTGAGTTTAGTCAGTAGAACTTGAATTAGTGAATTTTTTTATGTAATTATTTTTCAATTAAATTCAAATTTAAAAAATTCAATTCAATCGGACCAAAACTTTATTTAAATTCAATCTAAAATTCAAATTTTAAATTTTATAAAATTCAATCTCAAGTCCAATTCATTTTTAAATTTACCTATTCAACCATGTGAAGACATTGAAAAACAATTTGTGGAAGGTTGAAAGATTATACCAGTGGACACATGTAAAAAGCTCTTTAACTTCAAACATTTCTTGGCAAAGCACAGCACATGCTTTGCTCCCAATGTGTTGATGCCAAGCGCAACATCATACCTGCAAGTACTTAATCTCTTCATAAATTCGAGACCCCAGAAGCAGAAAAACAAAAGGTTCTCGTAAAACTTGAAAATGATAAGAAAGAGCAAGTGTCAGTTCAATTAAAGAAGAGGGAAATGGTCCCTTGTGTTTTTAACGTACCTTTCATCGAAGCTGGTTGTTGCAGCTAAATTTACAACGACATCCAATTCATTCCACATCTCCTGTTTCAAATTGGAGTCTCCAATTCCCAAGTCGTCTCCAGTAGAGATGTCTCCAGGTACAACAACAGTCTTTTCAGATATGAATGAATTCATACTTGCACCCAGTCTTTCTTTTAATGGTCTAAATAAGTCCTTTGCCATAACCTAATTGGTATACGCAAGACCAGTTAATTATTTCCACAAACTTAAACAAGAATATAAGAGTATAATTGTGTTAGAGATTAACAAGAATTTAAAGCATCCATCGATTGGGGATTTTCAAGGAGCAAGCTTAATTATTAAGTGGAACTATTCTTAGATTACAAAAGCAGCGCTCATAAAAATAATTTTAAATATTTTATTAATTTTATAAATATGTGGTTTTAATAAATACTTCTCTCAAAATTATGGTTTTGAGAAAAAAAAGAAAGAAATTTTCTTTATATAACTTGTAGTTAATAATTTTAGTTATCCTTTTATGTTATTGTATATTTATTATATAGGATGTTTATCAAACAAGCAGAGAATTGTTTTTACTTTATTTTACATACAATACTAAATATTAATTTTTTTAACCACAACATTTTTATAAAATTCAAAAAAAATTTAGCCATGACAGTTTTTCGATAATAACATGAAATAAAATAAATCGACCCCATCAGTATATCTTTATGCTTACTTTAATCTTATTCTTTTTTATTCTTTTCACTGTCATTTTTAGGGTTTTCACGTGAATATATTTTTAAGGACTCCTTTGAAGATTGCTTATCATTTGCAAGGTATTTGATCTGTCAGACTTATAGCACAATTGATGGTAATTTATGCAGGCATTATAATGACTTGATTCATTTTTGTATAAGCACTATCGGGCTGAAGTCCCATACACCTAAAAAAAGTTTAATTATCTTTGTTTATTTGTGACAATTTTAATTACTGAAGTTATGTTTTATTACTTAGACATATTAGAACTATGTTGTAATGCTTCCCTTGTATCTAAACTCTTAGCTTTTGTGTTTGATTTTTCGTTTTCTTTCATTAATAGAAGTTACAAAAAATAAATATATATATTGTTAATTAGGATGAATACAAAGTCTAGGGCACACATGATATGTTTAATACTCGCATATTATTTGGATTCATTATGATAAATATTTATACATGTTACATCATCAATGATATAAGATAAGAATTCCACTATACCAAATTAATCTATATATGCTATTTAATCAAACGTAATAAGATGGATTTAGAATATAGAATATAGGCTTAAGATCATTTTAATGTATAACAGTGTATGTACCTCAGTACGAAAGCGAAAGGAAGCAGATTCAGCATCATAAGCTCTTAAAAGTAGATACATTTTCTTCACTTTGGGCTGAATTCTCAATATTTTTTCTATAAAAACTGCAGCCAAAGAAGTAAAAGTTAGTGATGTGAACCACAGTTGTAGCACTAGCGGGCTTATAGTAGCTAGAGAAATTACAGAGACAGAGAAAATAGAAATAAAAGAACAAGCAAGTTTCATACTCTTTGCTAGGAAGCCAGTTGCACCAGTGACCAAAATGGTCTTGTTCTCGAGAAACTGAAGGACACTCCCAATCTCCATCGCAATATTGATTCAAGTCTGTGTTCTTGCTTTCGAACGTGTGTTTTCAAATGAAACAAACCCCAGATTTTATAGTGCACGGCAGCGGTACATACACAATAATTCCAAGTAATGTGTGCCAACAAGAAGTGTCACATCACGTTGGGTGAGGTGAAGGACTTCGACGATGCCAAGTCATTTATTTGTCTTAGTCCTATTACTTTGGCTATTAATACATGTGAAATTTTTTTCCTAAACCTAAAGTTTTTAATGAAATGAAGTCATTTATTTTAAAATTGAATATAAATAGTTGTAATATTAAAAAATTATTGTCTGAAAAAGATAGAATGATTTATAATATAATATAGTGAAATATTATTTGGATAAAAAGTTTATAATATAATATAGTATAAAGTAATTTAATATCTTACGTTATATCTTAAACTTTCAAAAATAAAGATTTTTTATTTTTATTGTATAGGATAGAATAAAATGTAATATGAAGCGCTCCTCTTTTATCTCATTTCATTCCATCATATTATAAACTCTTATCTCAAACGATAGAATAATATTTCATTTCATTTCATTATATTAATAAACTCCTAACTAAACATAGCGTTACATAAATCAGACCGGACCAAATATATTTTGTGCTAAATTACTTTCTTTTAATTAGGTAAAATTTATATATTGTGAATGTTTTGAGTTCCACTGCTTTTTGATTATCTTTTCAAACAATTTTTATGACGGGAACGGCGCTCCAACTGCTCCTAATTTTACCCGTTCATAATTTGCTTTATAAACAAATAATAAATAATTATAACAGTATATCTTTAAAATTAGTTTGTTATTGTCAATTTTTAGCGACGGTAACAAAATTATTGCCTATTCTTAAAATAATTATGTTTCTACGTGTCAGATTAACTCCTGAGTCTTATTGTCAAAAAAAAAAAAAAAACTCCCGAGTCTTCGATTAAACAACATTCAAATGATTCATACTGTTCTTCATTTTTAAGGCTAATTATTAAGCTTAAATTGAAGCATTTTTTATCATTAGATACAGAATTTAAGAAATTAATAAAAACAAATAGAATCTTCACTCTTAAACCTTATGGCGAGAAAAGAAAATAATTATATAAAAATGATATATAACAATAATAACAAATTAATAAAAATTTCACTTAAATGTAAATAGAAAATAGATATAATAGCACTCAGTCTTTTCCCCAATTAATACCGGCATTATTTTTTAACAACCCACTTGAAAATATTTCTTTTTGAGATTTAGACAATTCTTTATTTTTTTAATAAACGAAAATATTCCTTTTTAGGGTAAAACAAAAACTCTAAATATGGAGGAAAAAAATATATTCATTATTATGATTACGTAAATAAGTACGCGAATCATAAGCTAATAAGTCACTTATTTCTTTAGTTTCCTATTAGTATTAAATTTATTTCTTAATTTTTCTTACACTTACTGCACTAGTAAATTCGCATTCGAGTTTTGCGATTTCTCCATATTTATTAATACTTGTGGCTTTCCATAAAATTTATGATCTTGAAAGGCAAGTAATTAAAGGATTTGCATTAGTCAAACAGGAAAACAAAGTCCTCAACTTTGGAATGTAAAGAAAAAGTACTGCACTGATAATCAGCTAATAGTTAGGTTGGAATTAACAATAACAGTGAGACATGCAATCGGGGGTCCTTAAAATTCTGTTTATTTTTATTGCTTTTTAGTGTTCATAATTAAAATTATAATTTTATCAAAAAAATTTATTTTAGTGTTATATAGTTATTATATCAAGTTAACTTATTAAGAAGTACTAATAAAAAATTAAAAGAGACCAGACGAAAAACTGCAAGCAAACATAATACGTAATATTATTTTTTAATATAAATCATACTTTTACAACAACAAAAAAAGTACGCTCTGTACAGAAAATGTGAACAACTATAACAAAATGAAAGTTGCAATTTTAAATAAAATATTAAATAAATAAAAATAAATTTCTATAATGAAATATTTTTAGAACATGTTAATTCACAATAATTAGAATTATAAATACAACTTTATTCTTATAATTAAAAGAAGTCTACGGTTTAATTTTAATACCTTCATTTATCACATCACATTTTAAAATCAAATGATTAATGATTAATGATTTCATAGTTAAAGTGTAAATGTGTAAATATATTTAAATATTTTGGTAATTCTTCTGTATGTTTTTAATATAAAGTAATCAATAAATGCAAATTAATGCTTACTAGAATAAGGAATAATAAAACCCTAATAAATGATTTTTATAATAAGGACTATATTTCGTACTTAGCACCAAAAAAATAGCATAAAAATGGTATAGTACAATTTGATTTCAACCCCCCGCCATCTTCTGTCAACTGTTCCCCCACCATCCACCAACTGGCTTTGGCTTCTCATCCACAAATCATCGTCTCATATTTGATCCCCTTCTAGTATGTCTTCTTTTCCTCTTTTGCCCATCAACCCCAATCCTCCCAACTCTCTTCTCCTTTCCCATTTAAGCCTTTCACTAACCAACTCCTTTTCGCCAACAACATCCCTGTAAAGCCTTTATGATTGCTCACTCCTAATAACTCGGTATCTGGAATTTTAGTTTGGTTATGTGTCACTTTCTTTTGAGTTGATGTAGTAAATAGTTTTCATAGTTCTCTCAAGGATGATGAGCTCGTCTTCATTCCCAATTATTTTCTTTAATTGCTGTATTTAGGAAGTCTATGTATTTGCTTTATAAATGAGTGAAAAGTCATCTCGATGACTTGTAAAAATAATAAAAGAGTAAATATAAAAACACAATTAGAAAACAATCACACGTAAAAATACTTCCATATCAATTATCTCATACTTAATCCAAAGAATCCAGGCATGTTGCCACAAGTTGCATGAGGAATAGTAAATTTCCTAAAGAGATTTTGAATAGTCTCTACTTTTTAAAAAGTTTTTTTTAAAAGTTATTTTTACCCTTTTTTTACTATTAGAAAAATATAATATAAAATTTAAAATTAAACTTAAAGAATTGATATAATATTGTATCTGTTTTATCTTAATTTTTTATTTATTATGTACAATTCAATTGGTCAATTAAATTCATTAAATTACTTCATCTTAAAAAATGTATTTATATTAAATTACAACTTTTAGATATAATTTTAAAAAGTATTAATCATTTAAACACCCAATTCACTTATTTTTTACTGTTCTTGAAACCAACAATTTGGACGATAGAAATGAACTTATATTAACCCAAAAAGATGTTCCTATCATATTCATAAAGTGAATTTCCTTTCGTATGACTATAGAGTAGTCTTATTTGCTACAAGCAATTGAGAATGGACCAACACATTTTAGGTTATGTTTAGTTGGATGTAAGTGTTAAGATATATGTAATATATCTCATTAATTTTGGCATTTTTAATAATTGGATCTCCAAGATAATGAAAGTCTTTAAATTCAAGTCAACATAAAGTTGAAGATACATTGGGTTTAACTTAGATAAAGACAAAATCTTTTAAACGACATGGATGTGCCTACGGCTGTGTAAATGAAGAATTCTTGCATGATGAGATAATCTTACTGTTTGATGTGCCTACGACTGTGTAAATAAAGAATTCTACAAAGTGTAGACTTCTTGCATGATGAGATAATCTTGCTATTGGATGTGCCTACGATTGTGTACTATTAAAGTTCTTTTTTTATTATTGTTGTAAATATATTATTGCCAAAAAGGAGAAGATTGTCGTGTATGTTGGGATGTGGCTTACTTTCAATTAAATTGTTCATGCAACCCATTGTTTTATTCTTGGATGGGATTGTCTCAGGTTGGCTACGATGATGTGTGGTAAGTGACGAAGTTGATTTGTAGTGGGTGGCGTGTTTCACTTTGTGGTCTTCTTGTCGATGATAGATCCGTTTTGGAAGGAGTTGAATTATAAGGAAGTTGTTTCTTTATATCTCAAGTGTTTTTGTTCTTGTTTCAATATATTTCAAACATTTGATTTGTTCATTTATTGTCTTTTTCAGTAAAATTTGTTTGAGAGAATCCTCTGTTGAGGTTAAGACAAGACTGTCATGTTACTTGGTATGAAATACTTTCACCAGTTGTGAAAACAAGAGATAGTGTCAAGTGTTGAGTGAGTCGGATTAGTAAGGTCTTGTATAAAACTATTGTAGTTAGTGAAAGTATTAAGTTAGGTGAGGGTCCCGTAGACATAGGCAAGATGTGCCGAACTGTGTTAACAAACTTCAGTGTTGATTTACATTTGTGTGTTTAATTTTTTTAATTTTGATTTTGGTAGAAACAATTGTGATCAAATAGAATATTTTATAAAACTACTACATCCTTTGGATTTTTCAATTGGAATCATAATGGGTCACCGAATCGAAACTTGGTACTTCTAGTCGGTGCAGATCTATGTTTCGTAATTATGACTATAAGAGAAGGGGCATTAATCATCAAACCATCGTTATTAGATGGTTCAAATTATCCTATGTGGAAATCACGGATGAGAGTATTCATTTAAAAACAAGGAATAGAAGCATTAAACTCGGTTTAAATGGCTGGACATATTCAGTGATGACTGATGAAGAGGGAGAAGCTATGCTTAAAGATGCGTCTAAATGGAGAAGGGCTGAAGAAGAGAGAGTGCTTGAAAATTCTCAAGCCCTGCACGTCATCTTCAGTGCAATTGATGAAGGTCATTTTACTATGATATCAGCTTATGAATCGGTAAAAGAAGCATGGGACACTTTGCAGACTATACATAAAGGATCAAAATCTATGTAGCCTCAAAACTTTAGATGTTGGCTGTGAGATTTGCAGAGCTGAAGATGGACGAGAGTGAAACCATTGAAGATTTCCACGAGAGACTACGTGACATAGCAAACCAAACACATCAACTTAGAAAGAAGTACTCTAACTTGAAACTGGTTAAGAATACATTAAGATCATTACCTTTAAGGTTTATACCAAAAATTGTGACAATAAAAGAAGCCCATGATATCACTGAATTATCTTTGGATAAGGTAATTGGGATTCTTACCAAGTTTGAGATGAATTTATCGAGGGATATTTGATAGAAGAATAAATGATTGGCACTGCAAGCTGAGATTGTTAAAGTCGTGAATGACTTAGGAGATGAATCTGATGAGAATGAGGATATAAAGTTATTGACAAAAAATTTCAGCAAGTAGTTAAAGAAAGTGAAGAAGGATAGATCTAATTTTAGGCAAAACAGTGGGAGTTCATTGAACAACAACTTTAAACAACAAGCTAAAACTTAAAGGGTGAAAGAAAATTGAAGATAATTTAATGTAATAGGTGTCAAGGCCAATGTTACTAATTCCGTACCAGACTTGGTACCGGATTAGATTCTGGTACGGTACTGTACCGGTACCGGCCAATACTGGATACCGTTTCGGGTAATTTTTAAAATTTTGAAATAGTCTCTGAATTTTTTTTAAAATTGAAAAATAGTCCATTGTCATATTGTACAGTTTTACTATATATTTTTAACCCTGTCTCTAAAAATCAAAATAATAAATAATAATCACAATTAATATGAAATAACAATAATTTTAAGATATTTCAAATATAAATAATAATAAAATTTATATAAAAAAGACAATCATTATCATACAAATATAAAATTAAGAACAATATAAAGTATTTAAAATATTACAAT
>JANZXR010000171.1:3143035-3161776 GCA_027575705.1 Erythroxylum echinodendron | reverse complement strand
AGATTGTAAGGATTTTTAATCAAACATGTGGGCTTATATGTGTATAATTGTGTATAAAGGCTATCATATAAAGTTAACCCAATTAATTAAAGTGGTTTAATATGCCAATTAATTAAAGTGGTTTAATATGGTTATTATAATTTGGGCTTTATGTATCTATCTTAAGTGTTGACTTCATATGTGTAGAAACCGGGCTATAATTTCTAGTTTTATAATGGGCCAAACTAGAAATTAGATTGAGGTTTTATCCTAATAAAAGGTAGTTATGGTCCCAAATTAAACGTACGCTTAATTCTTGTCTGATATCCCATCGTCAGAGAGAAAACAGAGAGATCAAGGGAAAACTCTGGTGAAAAGGCTATGTTTTGATTTGGAAGACAAATTGCGAGACTACAGTACAGATTTTACAATGAATTTAGGTATGCTTCCAATTTTATTTAATTCTTGATAATTTGATATAAACGGATCCTATGTTTTAAAGGGATTAAAACTCTACAGATTTATGTCAAAAAATTATATATACCTACATAACTCTTTGAAATGGAGATGCGCACTTACACCTGGGAAGAATAAATATGGTCGATAAAGTTCAATCAGGCGCATCGTGTAACGGATCTTGATCCGATTGAGATTATCGTACGCACCATCGAAACGATGGGAAAAAGTACTTGCCAATCCTAATACCTGCTTTGAGAAACACAAGGAAGAAACAGAAAACGGAGATATAACAAAAAATATATGGTAGGTGTTAACTGCAACGCAACTGAGTATTCATCAAACCTTTGAAAGTATCAAATCGCGAACTGCCATGTATCCTCCAAATCTAAGCATGTTACTAGTAATGGTGAATCTTTCAACCCTTATTGCCCTCCCACTATTATCAATCCAAGGTTTCTCAGAGAAGTAACAGGAGAAGAAATCTATGAAGTTAGGGTGCTTGAAAGGATTTCTTAGTGACGATCCAACTTGGTAAATTGTATAGGATGGTTGATTAGCGTAAGCGGCCATAGCCACAATCATGGCGTTCACCACCATGTCAGCTGGTATCTCTTATATGATATTTGTGTCTTGTTTTCCTTGTTTGATTAACGTTAATGACAATGTTAAAAATAAGTGTGGGGGAGGTTTAGGTTAGATGAAATTGAATCACTATTATTTTTGCATATCTAGATTTATATGAAGAAGTTCACTTGAAGTTACCTGATTATTTTTAGTTTTCTAATCTCTTTGTAGAATAAAACAAGTTAGCAATGGTAACTAAATTGCAATCTTTATAATACTTGCTCGTTGATTTGCATATTTTTTCTGGTAGATCTGCTATACTCTTTTCTAATAATTTGTCTGCTCTTTATATTACTGAAAACCTAATTTTTTGTATCTCACTAAGCACATCAAGATCTATTGAAAAATTTCAAACTAATTTGATGAGGTTATTACAAGTATCTTCTTCTAATCAACCAGTAAAACTAACACAATTTTTTAATAGATTAAAAAAGATTTTATCATTTCTATAATCCAGATTAATTTAAATTTGTAAATATACTATTCTTAATTAAAATGTAATTACCACCATGGAAAGATTTTACTGGGGGCAACTTTAAAAATAATAAAACTTTAAACTCAATAACAATAACAAGGAGTCTAAAAACTAGCTAAAAAATTTAATTCCATGATTCCATTATTTATGTTATTATTCACTACAACAAAATAGGATTTTGGCTACTTTTTTTTGCTATGATTTAGGTCAGTCTTTGGTAATACTTTTTAAGCAAAATACTACAACAAAGTAGCCTAGGAGCTATGTCTCTTTTGGCGACGAGTTGAAAATTACAGCTAACAATCAAACTTTTAGCAATTATTTTGAAAATCAAAGCTAAAAGTCAAACTTCCAGCTAAGTTTTTAAAATCGTAGATAAAAGTCGCACTTTTAACTATGTTTTTCAAAATCGTAACTAAACTTGTTTGTAACAATACCAAAAAGTTATTGTAAATTTTTTTATATAAGTATATGTTATCTCAGACAAATAATACAATATTGAAAAGAATATTGTCACACAAAGATTGTGTTTATTAACTACAAAAATTAATCCAACTGAAAAAAATTGAATAATAAAAAAATATTTTAAAATATATAATTTGACAAGTTTATATAATGTCACAAAAATTCTAAATAGTTTGAGCATAAAATGTGTAATTCTTATTATATTCAAAACATAATGACAATTACATTTTTGGTATATCTAGATTTGACAACGCTATGTATTTTTTTAAGTCATCCTTTGGTGACGATTTTTAAAATTATCACCAAAGGATCAACATTTGTCTATGATAGGATCAACCTTTGGCAGGATTACCCTCGCTAAAGGGTCATCTTTTGGAGACGATTTTGCAAATCTTAGCTAAATACTACAACAAAGAAACTTTTTGGCTACTTTTCTTTTGGCAACGATATGAAAATCGTAGTTAAAAGTTGCACTTTTGGCTATGCTTTTTCAAAATTGTAGCTTAAAGACAAACTTTTGGCTATGTTTTCTACTATATTAAAAACTCCATTCTTCTATTTTCATTTTTGTAACCACAAGTTTTTAGCTACGTGTTAAGAAAAGACGCAACACAATAGAGAAAAAACATAAAGAAAAAACATACAAGATTTACACTGTTTGATCAATGTGACCTACATCTCCGGCCAAGGAAAGAGCATTATTATTCCATCAGAGAGAACAATTACAAGTGATAACCTAGAACTAAATACATCATCTATATACCTAACCGATTTGTGTCACTCCAAAAAATACACAAATTGGGCCCAATCTATACAGCCCACTGATCTCTTTTTTTTTCTCCTTTCGGTTTGAACTCCCAAATATTCGGGTCATATCATGATCTGTTTAAGATTCACCAAAAATTCAAGGCACTCAACAATTCTCAACCTTAACTTGAATTCTCTCAAACCACCAGAAAACAAGAACAAACTCCTCCCTACCATTCATGCCCTTTAGGGCCTCAAGTTATGCAAACATTCACCAAGTCCAAGCTATGCTTAAACTTTTTAATTGGTAATGGCTTAGTCAACATATCTGTTGGATTCTCTTAGTTGGTAAGTCAATTCCTTTTCCTCTATGACATCTCGTATAAAGTTCACCCTAACATCAATATGTTTTGATCTCTCATGATAAGCAGGATTCTTGGCCAAATCCAATGCACTTTGACTATCACAAAAAATGATAGGTCTTTCAACATTCAGTCTTAGACTATCAATAAGATTAAGCAACCATATACCTTCTTTAATCCCCTCTATCAATGACATGTATTCCACTTTAACAGTAGACAAGGTAACAATAGATTATACTATTGCCTTCCAACTAACAACACATCCATATAAAGTAAAGGGAGGCTTTGTTTTCTTTGCTTTCTAGAAGTTGTGTAAAGTTTTGGTGAGTTCAAAAGAAAAGCAGTACTTGCGCCTTGAAAAAAGAGTTATTGTCACTCCTGAGGTGCAGGAACTAATATATTTTATAGAAGAGGTCTCTCAACTTGATCATAAAATTTTTTTTGTTTTATATTTTGTATTATGAGAATTAGTACAGCTAAAAGTTTCTTGATCATACACTAACTAACAAAGTGAAGTTCCAAGGGGTGGAAGAATGAATAAACTCATCATAGAATTTGGCAAGCCACAGTATTGGCTTTCTCTATACACTAACACTGTAATATATGAGCCAGTGCCTATACAACATTGCTAGTTGAACAATTCTTACAACCATTATCTACACTGTAAATTTCAAGTCTTGACATTGATTTCGGTTATTAATGTTGTATAGTATACTAAACAATGGGGTGTGGTTTCAAAGGTTTGCATCTTACAAAATTTTTGTTCAGCAAACAACAATAGTAAATGACATTCTCTATGTTCAAGTTTCCTTGGAATCATTTTGTATATTCAATGTAACCAGTCTGTGTAACTGCAATGTTCCACGTAGTGATGTGATTCTTATTGATAAAGTGATTGGCACCTATAATTAAAATGAGGCATGAGCAAAAAAGAAACCATTCAGTTTCATCAAAAGGAAAGACATCAAGGCTAACACAAAGATCATCAGCTATCAAGATTCTTGCCATATTTTAATCTAAAATATCAATAGTCTAACATAAGTTCGCAAGTTTTACAACTTCTGTTACATTAAGGGATTTTGAGTTTTGTAAGAATCTATAATGAGAGTAAACAAGAAGAGTAGGAGTAATAGAAGAAGTTCTCAACTTGACTTTTATGGACTTTAATAACTTTACTATTTGGAGTAGCAAACCCTCGGCCATGGATTTCAAGAGCATTTTCGTTAAAGCTGTCACTCAAAATCAATACAATTCCATCAAGAAAATGCTAAAAAACAGACTAGATCAAAAAAAGGAAGAAAAAAATAAAATAAACACAAGTATAAAACAAATACCTCGTGAATCAAAAATAGAAATGACTTCGTAGTCAAACATCTTTCATGAGATGAATCTACAAGTAAAACTTAATGTTATATGAACACACAAAAAAGAAGAATAAAGAAAAGTGAAGCAAAGAAGCAAAAAAGAAGGCTAACCACCAAAGATGAGGGCTTTAGTTGAAAATGCACATCTTGGCTATTGGTGAAGTGAACATTTATGCCAAAGGCTGGAAAGTGGATTAGCAAGAGATGATGTTTGAAGGAGGCAAGACGCTATATCGGAGAACCCCTTTTGTTAAGTTTCTCAGAGAAAGACGGTGAATATTTGGTGATTTAGGGTTATGAGTAAAATATAAATTTTTTCTTTTTTTTCTTTTTTGAAAGTCCACGTGCGTTTTTTACATGACATTTAAAATCTATCTGGCCTCTCTAAATCGACTTAACGACGCTTGCTTGAAATTGTCAGATTTCTGTCAAAAATAGCCTAACATTGAGCAGACTTGATAATATTTAGACCTTAATTGAGCAGGTTAAAATATTTAGTCCTAAATTAATCAAACCCAAAAAAATTTGGCCCAAATTTAGGCATTTAGTTGTAATTTCATTTTGTTTGAAACTCGAAGATATCCTTCTTTAATTTTTTTTTCCAATCTCACCCTTCCCTTCCATTTAAAATAAAGTTTTAGTTATGCATTAAAAAAATCATTACATTCGATGTTAAAAGTTTTATTATCCAATGTTTAAAAAACTCAATCGGTTTGGTTGGTTCAATCGAAAAAATCTTGAATCGTTCAACTTTTTGAGTCGGTTTTTAATTTTTCGGTTCAATTTACCTTAATAACTCTTGTTGTTAAAAATCAATCAATTTATTAATTAATCAATCAATTTTTGTAAATTAATAAATTCTTATCAATTAAAATAAATCGATTAGTTTTTATTTAATAATCTCTTTTTTAATTTACTTCAAATTCTTCGATAGATAAAGACAATCTCTTTTAATTATATTTCAAATTCTTTATTTTTATTTAATCTTTATCCAGTTTTATAATATTCTAATGCCGATTGAACATTTTAAACCTTAAAAATTTTTATCTTTTCGGTTTAACTTCTGGTTCGATTTTTAAAATATTATTATTAGCAATGTATAAAGGACTTCATGTAGACATAGTGCTAAATAGGTGAATTTTACAAACCTCATTGGTCCGATCGGTTTAATGAAGGCCTTGAACAGAATATTGAAAGAACCTGTTCATAGCTGGTTCCCAAAAGAATGAGAACTTGAATCATTACTTAGTTTTGTGATGATAGAATCGTGAACTTTTGATTGTTTTAAATGTAACAAACAATCTGAATTTTTTGTTAATTAAATTGACTAGAATTCTAGAAATATCATGCATAACAATCTAAGGATCTATCACAAATTAAAGCTAAAAATATTAATATTTTACAAATTAGTATTACTCTTTGTGACAAAATTTGGCATAAAGACTAATTCTGACCAACTTTTAAAAGAATTAGAGTTTTGCTATTGTATAAAAATTTAAAATATGCAATATGCCATATCAACAAAATTAACGAATACAAAACAGATATATAGGGCAAGAGCAATACAAATGCTTTCCATATATATAATTCGTCATCGAGCAATCAATCACCAACTTCATAACGTTGCTTTCTCCTTTCAACTCTAGTTGGCTTCCTTTTGTGAGGGAAAACAAATTTAGACGAACTATGTATACAATTGCATGGATATAGTCCTTATCACTCTTACAAATATGAATAAACGACACCAATTCAATAGCTCTAAGAAACAAATCACTTGTCCGCTTAGTTATTCATAAATTCCGTTACTTGAAAACGTATTTAACCACACCAGGAATGTGGACGTTCACGAAGTAATCTTCCCAATCAATGCACTTAGGATCGAAGTAGAACACATCAGTCTCTACTCCATTGTCTCTTGCAGCAATCCGCAACTTCTCCGTGTTCATGTCATCAAAACTGCGTCGCAAAGGAGACCCTTATGGGCATGGAAACAAAAAACACAAGATTTAACTGTATGAGCGTGACTCTTAAGCAGAATATACGTACACTCCCTGGAAGAACAAGTATGGTCTATAAAGCTCCACCAAGCGCATCACGTACTTGATCTTTCGATTGAGATCACTGTACACCCCTTCAAAATAATGGCAAAATGCTGTGTTTGCCAATTCTAGTCCCTGTATTGAGAATTACGTGTTAATTGGAAGAGTGAGAAACACTTAATATTGAAAACTTCGTATATATTGATAAATAATATGAAACCTTTAGAAAAAACAAGTAGCGAACTGCCATGTATCTCCGAAAACTATCCATGCTGCTCAACACTCTAATCTTGCGGACCTTCACTGGCTTCCCATCCTTGCCAATCCATGGCTTCTTGCTGAAGTAACGGAACCCGAAATCGTGAAGATTAGAGTACGTGAGAGGATTTCTTACTGAAGATCCCACTTGGTAAATTTCATAAGATGGTTGATTAGCATGAGCAGTCATGGCCACAATAATCGAATTCACCACCATGTCAGCTGGTATCTGTACGTTCAGACAACACACACCTCATTTTCAATTTCTTAAGGATATGCTCTTGCAAAAGCATTAGAAAGCTGTTTTATATTTATAAATCTTATAGGCATTAAATAAGACGAAGAATTCTGTTTATCTTACTGCATCTATAATCGTATTAACGTCACCAAGAAAGCATGTCAGTCTGCCTTTTCCATATCCCACAGCTATGCCATCTATTGTCCTGAAACCGAACCAAGAACAAATTTAAATGGTTTCTTTGCTGATAAGCCACAAGAGATAACAAATTGTTACATATCGTACCTTGCACCTTCAGCCCAACCAGGAAATGGTTCTTTGTAGGTACTAGTGACAATGGTGGGTCGAATTATGACCACTGGCATTTCTTCCTTCAATTGTCCCACGAGCATCTCTCCCATTGCTTTTGTAAATACATACGTATTTGGCCATCCATAAAACTTCGCTCTACACCATTATTGATGGACATTAATATATTAGAAATATGCCATACTATACATAAATTCAATCATTAAATAATATGGTTTTTTGTTTTTTTCATCTTTCTCTTTTCCTTTTCTTGTCATTCGATTAGGTTCTGGCTCTTATGACTCTGGTTCTTCTTCAGAATACGACAGCCATGTACTATTTAAGAAAAAGGCCAACTTCAACATGGAACTATTCAACTATATGTCCATATTGAACACTTGGCCTTTTTCAACAAAAACGCATTTAAAGACTACTGACAATACTAAATGAGATTAGACCACAAGAACACTTGGCCTCATCACTTTCCCATGTTATCAGGGACCACCCAGGAATGTGAACTGAAGTTCTTGTATAGTTTTTTTTTTTTTAGTTTCTCAAAAGACTAACACATATTAATTGTAATATCAAGACGATTTCGAGTTGAATACGTAAAATTCACTTATTTAATAATATAGATGGTTATATCATTTTATCACAAAATGTTGACAACTAGACGAGACACTTGTGATTTTTATAAATATCAGACTTTGGTCAGAGTTCCATAAAATATTTTGGACCGTGTTGTACGGTTGAATGTCCCTGTCAAATCTTTTATTTTCGCTAACCTAACAAGTACCTTCCTAGTGAAAATAAGTATTTCTCGTTTTCAACGTCCTGAAGTTTAATACTTTTCCAAGGCCAGACTTTGAGATTGATTGCCTAGCACCTTTCCTCCGCTTGCCTTCAATAACTAATTAAAAGGAATTATAAAAATATGGACCTTTTTATTAAAATTTTAATAATAAACAACCTAATTATTATGTAATTAGTCTTTTCACTTTTGTCAGTAACGGAGCACCTCGGCATTAATAAGAACAATAAATGTCTGGCGAGTAGCTAGAGAGGTTGGGGTCACCATCGAAATGGCACATGGCAAATGTCTTGCCCTTGTCTATAACTCGAGGAAATGTGTGAAATCCCAGAAAGACTTTTTTGTTAATCAAGGCAATTTTCAACCGTATAATAGAGCACAGCCTACTCTTGTCACGTCTCAGCTTTTACTCTAAAATATTTACTCTTCCAATAGCCAAAAGTGGGATTAAATTATTAACGGGATTTTTCCTTATTTATTATATTATAATTTTCTTATACTTTAGAAACGGTCGCTTTCTTAGTTAAAGATAAGACAAGTTAGATATTAGACATCTTTAAGATCTCGCATATTAATAAAACTTCTATTATACTATCAAGAGGTTACCTGACAATGCCCAAATCTCTCATCGTCTCTTTGATCTCTTCACCCTTGGCTCCTGTTGCTTGGATTTGATCCAATTTTGCCTCAATCAGCCTCTTCTCTTCCTCGATGTCTAGTCCAGTGACTCCGTTAAGTGTCTCTCCCATTTGATATGGAGTCTCTAGTATCAACCCGGCCTTCTCTCCAGCAACATAGGCTGAAAATTAAGCCACAGATCTAGCTCTTGATTACAAATATTTTGACAAAATCCAAATTTGGAGACGAATCAAGAATGTAAACAGGTGGGCATCATTGTCTATATTATCATAAAACAAGAAAAAAAAAGTGATGTTAAATATATACCAGTGGACACGTGAACGAAACTCTTTAGTTTCACACACTTCTTGGCAAAGCACAAGACATGCTTAGCTCCCAGTGTGTTAATCCCAAGTGCAACATCGTATCTGCATGTTTAATATTTTTCTGTAAAGTCAAGATCCCAAGAAAATAAACAAATGGGTTGTTGTCCCTTGTCGAAACCCTACCTTTCGTCAAAGTTGGTGGTGGCAGCTAAATTTACAACAACATCTAATTCATTCCACATCACCTCCCTTAGGTTTGAATCCTCCACTCCCAAATCATCATCGCGAGAGATGTCTCCAGGTACCAGAACTGTCTTCTCAGACATGAATGAATTCAGATTTGCACCTAACTTCTCTTTCAGAAGTCTAAATAAGTCCTTCCCGATAACCTACGATCACGGGTTAATCACCAAATAGACAATTTGGTCAAAATGAATTTGCGTTTTACTATGTCCCTAATTTACCTTTTCCTATTTCAATTTGTTGTTCCAATGGTGTAAAACCACATTTACCGTTCAGAGCAAGACAGTCGCTTGAACAAGGAACATATGATATAAGTTCTTAACTTGAGGAATTCGAATATTTTTCAGGCATAAAATGATGGATGAGAGGAGAAAGGAAGGAAAATAAAGATGATGAATAATGGAGATGAAGTGTCCCTTCATTGAGCTTTTGTTTTCTTCTCTACCCTTTTGTACAAAGTTCGTTTCACTCTATAACATAGATATATACCTCATTCTGAAAGCGTTGGGAGGCAGATTTAGCATCAGCAGCTCTTAAAAGAAGATACATCTTCTTCACTTTTGGCTGCATTCTCAATATCTTCTCCAGGAAAACTGCATTGCGAAAAGGAGGAGTGAGTGTGCAAACACTAGAAACTTAGTATTACAAGAGCAAATAAAAGCGAGCGTACTCTTCGCTAGAAACCCAGTTGCACCAGTGACCAAAATGGTCTTGTTCTCAAGAAACTGAAGAACACTCCCAATATCCATTGCAACAGCCAATGATAGAGACAGAGGATAATGGCAGTAACACTACACTCTGAGAACCTGTTTTCAGATGAGATGAAGCGAAAGAAAAAGAGCTTCAAAATTGTTAATGCCACAATATGGTCATGTACTAGCATTACATATATAGAAGTTGAGGGGTATAGCCATTACAAAGAGGTGGAGTACACGCAAGGCACATGTGGTATTCTTCGTACTACAGTGTAGGTAAGGTTGCTAACAACAGTCTACCAAGGCAGACAAAAAATCATTATAATTATTCACGAAACTAACCATTCAATCACTTTTCTTGGCAGTATTGTTCCCATTTCGATTGAGGTGTCACCAACACACCTCGATGACAAGGTCACATACATTTACGACAATCTTACGAAAATAGAAACAAATAATGGTCTTTCCTTAGCTCCTAGTCTGACCAACCCACCCCATGCATTTAGACTGCGTGTGCAAACAGGGTATAGATGCTCGTGACATGTTTTTCCCTCAAAGAAAAAACTATATTTTTATTGAAACAAGAAAATAGACTTTCTTATTCATCTCGTACGAAACTAGCAATTCTTGGCACGTACTGACCCTGACTTCTGTTAACTGGCTAATGCAATGTCCACGGAATATGTGAAGTGCGCCTTTAAAATGCCAAATGGGGTAAACCGCCACAAAGTCAACTCTCAATTATTAATTAATTAGAACTAATTAGGTGACCGATAGTTGTTAATGATAATTATTTTTATTTCGTAAAAATAATAATTTTTAAATTTATATTAGTGATGGAATCACCAAATAATATCTACCAAAATTTTTCTTAATTAATAATGCATCATTATAACTATATTAATTAATTTTACTTATTAATTAATATATTCATTAATTTTAATAACAAAAATGTAACTTTACTATGTTAGTAATTAAAAATTTTTTAAAAATAAAAAAAACAAAAATAGAAGTGATACCACAGAGCTTTCGAATATTCATAATTTATTTAAAAAGTAATATTCGTAATTAAGAAAACAAAATATAGCTGCTTAGCTGCTATTTTAAGAAATCACTGTGAATTAACTGCTCACCAACACATCCATGAGTAAGGACCACACTTCCACATCTAGATCTGCTATACTTTTTTCTGCTCACATTCATTGTCTTTTATGGCTTCCAATAGGTAGGGCCGTTCTCCGTAAATTGTTAAGTTCAGATAAATGAGACATGACAATATTATATCTGAATGTTACTGAAAACTCAAAAAGATTCTATAATAGGACAATATCATATTCATTCTCAAATTTGATTAAGAAAATTATAGGATAAATTAGATTTTAAATATGAAATTTTACTTAATTTTATAATACTGATTAAAAATATAAAAATTTTAATTAAATATCAAAATTTTCAATTTATTATAAATATAATTCATACGACAACTATTGCAATTAACTTTTGTTTATTGCTATTGCAATTAATTTTGTTAATGTAAACAGTCACGTAAATTAGGTCATTATTTTCTAAAAATTATGGAATTTCAATAAATTATTCAATAAATTAAAAATTTTAATTGTTACTAACATTAATAAATGATAATAAGTTTTTTTCTTTTTATTATTTTGTTTCTACTTGGCCAGTATTAATGATACATTAAAAGAGCCGAGACATAGGTGGTTCGTACATGTTAAAAGGAGACACTTCGATGCTCCAGTGATAAGATGTGATAAAATATTACTTAAAGATTTAAGAGCATGAAAAAGAGGCCTAACAATAATGGAAGAGAAGTCATCAAGAACTATATGATTTTATTAAAATTTACTAAGGGCATAGTTCGCAATAGAAAACTTTGAAGTACTAGAATATGGATAAAGAATCTTATATAGAGAGGTATTTATTGTTCTCTTAAGTCTCCTAAACTTTTTCCTTCGAGTCATTAATCTTATAGATAGCCTTAATATTTTGACTAAGTAGTACTTCTCTCCAAGTTACTTAGCTTAAGTAGTTTTTTACTTAGTCTATTTACTTTACTATAATAGTTGGTGTGATTTATTCTTGTATTTAACTTTTTTTGTCCTAGTTTTTATATTTATTTATGTGTTTTATCTCCTACTATTAATCTTTATCATGTTTTATGTATATTGTATTACATAATTTTATATGTTTAGGTATACATATTTATTGATATTTTGCATTATTATAAATTTCCACTACATTTGAGTCAAACAGAAACATCTTTTACATCATATAGAGGTAAGATTACTTATTTAGATCTCTTTAAATCTTAAATTCAACAGGACTCTCGTTGGATGTCATCGTTGCTGTTATTTTGTTTCTAATAAAATGTAATAATTTATTTATCTAAAATTTTAACGTACATGTTATTTCACATCATCAAAATTAGCAAGAATTAACCGAATTAATATCTAGGTTATATTTACAACAAATTGAAATTTGTAATATTTAATTAATTTTTTTCATACTTTTAATCAGAAAATCTTTAATATAAAGTACAATTTACTCAAGAATTTATATATTTGAGCAGTTGATACTTATGGTTTCAACTTCAAATTGCCAATTCAGTCAATTTTTTTTAAATCATAATTTGTTAAAAACAAAAAAAAATCGTACCTATTTGATATCCAATTTTTTTTAGTATGAGGGAAACTCTTTCTTGAGAGCTCAGCAGGTAACACTTCTCATATAATAGGGGGCCCAGTGAGTAACACCTCTAACGAGAGGGTTCAACGAGCAATATCTCCAACAAATAAAACCTCTAGATACCTCAAACTCTAACAAAAATTGTAACAATATAACATGAAATCAACCCTGAAATTTAGCCCATGCCAAGCCCCCCTCTCAACCGGCCACAACCCTCGCGGGCGATGTCCATCATCATGCACATGTCAAGTACATAATGGCTTCCATACAGTTATCGCAGCAATGTATGGCATACAAAATGGAGCAGGAATCAATCAAGGCACAGACCATTGTTCTACTTGAACGCATTAAATTAACATCCAGGAAGCAGCCATTTGGTTAAACGAACTGTTTTGGCAAGCATTGGATGCCATATCGAAGTGCCGTATGAGAATTTTATGATTTGATGGGAGAAGCATCGAGTAACATGAGTTCGGTGTTACAGATACAATGTTCAGCGAACTCAATACTGTTTTCAATGCTTCATTTACTCTGATCAAACCATGTGTAACGCAGGACTCGCTCTGTTCAATTAGACTCTTTGCTTCTTCTCAATTAATGTTTATGTAAAGTATGCATGGTCCCCCATGACTCCCTTCTGCGCCTCCACAGGCTGTGGCTCTTTTTTCCTTTGACGGTCCTATGACCCTTACTTGATCACTAACAAGTAAGCAAATTTTTTATTGTTATAAAAATAACATATTTATAATAATATTAATAATCACCCATACTTATCAATTTTTGTTCATTTATTTTTTTAATTTGTTCACTCTTATAAATTAATTAAGGTAGGGTGTTCCCTTGACATATTTATCTAGTGTACTTTTTTAAAAGAGAATGGGTATATTTTGATGACAAAAAATAATAAATAAATAATTCATCTTATTATTAGCAATCAATTTATTAAAAATATTGAACAAATCTCGAAATTTGGAATTACCAGTTAAAAAATAAGTACCTAAAATTCTTAATAATAAACCAAAATCCCTACACGATTACGTACAAAAACTTTTTGACAAGCATTTGAATGGGGTATATTTTTATGAAAAGTTTAGGCGACGCAATGCTTCATCCTTCACACGTTTTGAGTGAGGTCAAGAACTTCTAGGCAAATGCAATGCTTCATCTTTCGTTTAAATTCAGCTTTCCCTTAAAAAGGGTAAAGCACATGCTAGAGGATCTGAAGGTGATTACAGAATGATCTGCTCGTCTTTCACAATGACCAAATAATAATTTGGACCACAAGTTTGTCAAAAGGTGGAGGGACTTACTGCGTGCACATCTTTCGCGTTACGGCCAATTGTTGGTGGTCTTAGTTGCCTACTTTAGATTGAAAGGACTGCACATAACTCCTCAAGCAACCCTTCTTCAACTTCTACCTGCTCTACAATTTAGGCTGGCATGAGCAAGACTTACCTAACTAGCCACCCATGTCAGTAGGTTGAGACCGAAAATTTGTTTGGATTTTAGTGTTAAATGTTCGTAAATTGGGATTGAAAGTTAAACATAGATTCAATCAGAAAATATGAGTGAACAGTGATGGGATTTTGTTTGGACTTGTTGAACCTGATTGACTTGTTGGTCTATGATATTATTTATTAGGAATCTAACTAATAAAATTCACAAGATTTTGTAAATCACTTAACTAATAACAAATTATTCACGCAAGAAAAATAACAAACCCAAAATTTTAAAATGAAAAATATTTCTATATAGAGGTAAAAATTATAGGACAAACTGATATTAAAATCTATTAGATCAAATAATATGATACAAATGATAAAGATTTCGGACTCTCCCACTAGAAAACTATATCAAATATTGCTCTTTTAAAAGTCTCTTAAAAAACTTATGATAACAATCTCATATATATATATAGTTTATGAAAGTTTTTTGAACTATAAAACTCTTTTTTCACAATGTGTTGCTGTCCTATACAACTTCTGTCTCTTAAACTTATTTTTGAATCTCAACAATGTAAGATTTTATACTACGTACTATCGTTCACAGATTCGTTCTTTTGATTTACGAAGGCAGTTAAAACTCTTATAGTCTAGATTTAATAGTTTTTGTTAAGCTAGTATCTATAAAATAGGACTTAACCCACAACATGACTATGTTCATTTTAAAGTATTTATTCTCAATTTAGAACATGTACTAGAACTTCACTTGTCATGGTAAAATAGGAGGATAGGAGGAATAAATGCAATACAACCGAGAGGTTGCGATACATTATTTACAAAAACTATCGCTTTAGTCGATACTTTGTCAATATAAGTTTCTAAATTACTGTGAAAATTTTTAATTGGTAGGCCATTTCTGCTATACTATTATTAATTTTAATAAAAAATTCAATTCAAATAATTGTTTTTCCCTTTTTGAAATAGGTAAATTGTATTAATTGAGTAAAGTTACTTAATAGAATAAGCTCATGTTGAGTTTAATAATTTAGTTTGAAAAATATAATATATGAATATGATTTGGAGTCATGGACAAGCTTTGAGTTCTCAAATTTTTAGATGGATGCATTTTAGAGGCTTTCATTCAATCCCTGGGACTAGGGAGACAAAAACTTGAAAAAAGTGTATAATTTTGTCAAAACCTAACATCTAAGTCGTGCTCGTTCCTATACCTAGTGCTCTATACTGAATCTTTTTCAGGCTATACAAGATCTTTGGAGAGCATGCACGGAGGGTCGTGGGGGCTGCTTAGCTCGACAACGATTGCTAGTTACTCGGGATTCGGGAATATGTTATTTACCATTTGATTTCAAATAATTAATGACGATATAGTAGTGATTTTGTGTGATGGTGTGGATATTCTGTGAATAATGAGAAAATATTACTTGACGTTCCAAAATAAATGGTAATAGGAAAGACAACACGCTTTCTGATGCGGTGGCAAAATAGATAACAAAGTTTATGTGCGTTAGTTAAAGCAGATCAATTTCCATATTTGAATTGATTTAAATTAATCCTTATTTACGATTTTTTGAGAAATATACATATCTCAATACATATTTAATTAAATATGAAAAGTAATATTCATCGAGGTTTCTCACGAGGGATGTTGATATGTAAAAAATTCCAAGTTAAATCATTAATCAATCATGTTTAAGTATTCAATTAAATTGAAACATTGGAAGCATGCAGATTGTTTATCTCTTAATGTGGTAATTGTAATTCAAGAAACCACAAAACCATTTCACCTATGCTTGTATTAAGTTGCTTACATGAACATCAAACTATGTTACGAGGAGGGTGAAGTGAATGAGACTCAACAAGGCCAGTGTTTTCTTTGTCGCTTACTAGGAAAACTTGACAAATACAATACTAGTGTTTCCATTTTACCGCGTCCTGTTTAAGTCACTATGAAAATTTAGGTATAGAGATCAATCATAAAAGACGGTGGAAGTTACATACTTCGCAAGCAACATGGGCTCCTCTTTTTAGCTGCACTTGTCGTAGCTATTGTATCAGAAAAAGATAGGTTTTGATTTGTACACTCCATACGAAATCCGAAAAGGATATATATAGATTGCATCTGATTGCATACATATTAAGGATATGATCTATCAAATCATTTTAGAATAAGCAATGACTAAGCATTAATTGTACTTAACACTATAAGTTCTATTGAAATGTTGCATATCTTTTTATTATCTTCTCAACCCTAGTTAGAGAAGAAATTCAGTTCACATGTTAAAAGCCTCTCCAGCCATTTTGAGAGGAAAGGCATGCAAACTTTCACGTTCTTATATATGCGCAGGTTAAAACGTCATATGCCCAAATCTTATCCAGTGCTAACTAGCCTACCCTAACTACCTAGTCGATCTTTAACACGAGCCAATTGTAAATGTGTTACACTGCCTCGTTAAAAACAATTTATCCTTAAGAATAGTTTTATAATTTATTATTTGAATTTTTTATATACTCATAATTCATCTTCGTCTCAATCCCATGTTAATATAGAATTTCCAAATAGAATCAAACTTAGCTTTAATAATAATTTTTTTGCATATATCTAATTTGTAAATTTTTCAAGTTCCAAATATGTTTTTTTAATTTAAAATTAAAAAATAAGATTCAATAATAACTTATATATAATAATAATCTCATAAATTAATAACTTAAAATTTTAGGTTAAGGTATGAGTATTTGAAAATTTAACAAAGAAATGGTTAAGAAAACACATGCAATGAGTATGATAGGTATTATGGGAAGTTTGCTGAAAGATGTTCCAATCACTTCTTCACATGGCTGAACTAGGCATTTTGTTACAATTGGCTGAATCAAGCGCGTATATGAATGACGAGGTTGATCTGGTTTAAACACGAAAAGCTTTGGTCTTCGGCTCCATTCTCTTCTACTTGAGGTGTAATGCGTGGCTTCTCTCTATACACATATATATAGTGACTTTGAATCATTCCCTTTTAGTAATAGCATATTTGCATTAGGAGAACAGTCCCCTTCACTTTTTAGAGAGGTGGTGACCAACAAGAACTATAATAGTAATAATAATCCATTAACCTTACCTTCTCTCCGAAAGTGTATCAATGACGCAATCAATAATTTTGTATAGAGCACAAGGTAAGTAGTTTACCGGTTATATTCACCTTTTACCGTATTATATGATCAAACACAAGTTAGTCTCTTTTGCACACGTAAGCGTGTATTATGGGACCTGAAAGAAAAGTCCAGAGTCGTGTGTAGGACCTCTACTTGCATTGTCAGATTTGTAACCCAATGTCGGAAGTAACAAGAAACACTCGAATCCCGATTTTGAAGAAAGGATAACCTTCGAGTTAGCTTCTTCGTGTGCAGGTGACAACTAATCGTTCGGTAAAAAGCAAACATTGCATTTCGGCTTTCCTTAAATTATTAGAACCATGTTGAATCGATGAATTGGTATCCAACTTTCAAACACCGCAAGCTATTCTCACATTAGCAAACGGCCAAAACATATACATTTAACTGAAATTTTAGGCTCTAGTTTCTTGAGTTGCGAATTGAGTAATAGATGGAGGGATTACGTTAATTTGATGTTCAATATTGAGAATTGAAACTCTTTTTCTTGTACAAGTGTACTTGTAGTCATTCTTATTTGAATATATATTGAATAAATTATTTGATGCTTAAAATAATTTAAAAAGTACGTATTTTCAATAAGTTATTCATCGAATTAATAATTAAAATGAAATAATATATTTAATTTCAATTATGTTAATGAAAATTCCCTCAGATCGGATACCGGTTAAATTTAATAGCCCAAAAAATAGTAACGAAAATAAAGATAGACAAAAGAAAATGAGATAAGACACAAAGATTTACGTGGTTCGGTCAATATGACCTACGTCCACGACCGGAAGGTGAGCAATTTTACTAATATGTGGAGAACGTACAATAAAAGGCTTTTACAAAATTCCTCAACAAGAGAAAATTGAAAGAAGAATGAAAGAAGGCTGTTGTTTTTGGTGCCTAAAAGAAGAGGAAGGAGTGAGCGTTTTTAAGTCTGCAACCATCCCTTCTATTTATAGTTGAAGTCTCAAGCATCTGTCCAAAATATTTTTCTAAACGGTGGCCATTATTGTTGACAAAATGGAAGAAGCCAAGGCATGCAATGGTGACCATTATTGTTGAATAAATGGAAGAGGCATGCAACTAATAGCCAACCACTTTGAACTTATTTGGAGGGGCCAAGGCATGTACATGCAACAAATCTCTACCTTGATTTGGTCCCGAACAATTAGTGATCTGCTCCACTTTCTCAGACAATGCCCCAAAAGGGCTATATCACCAACTATAGATGCCAATCAAGTCCAAGCAATGCTTGAACTTGTAAATTGGAAGAACCTTCGTAAACATATCAACAGGATTATCCTTAGCGTTGATCTTCTGAACAAGGACCTTTTTCTCTGTAATAGTATCCCGAATGAAATGATACTTCACATTAATATGCTTCATCCTCTCATGATACATCTGGTTTTTCGTCAAATGAATTGCACTCTG
>JANZXR010000171.1:3119928-3135870 GCA_027575705.1 Erythroxylum echinodendron | reverse complement strand
TCCTGAAATAATTTCTTAACCAATTCTATATATTTTATAATTATCAAAACATAAAGGGATTTTTATTTGTCAACCACTATTGGTCCAACAGTAGCCAAGTAGGCAAGGGAGGCGAGTAGGCCACAGATGAGGGAGGTGAAGCAAGCCACAGGCAAGGAAAGAGTGAGAGGCGAGAGGAGACCTAGGAGGCAGATGGGTTGAAGGGGCTGGGCGCAGCGGGGTCAGGTTAACTATGAGTGGGTTAAATGGTTAGTTTTTTGAAGAAAATTACAATCTAGTCCAATATTTTTAAAATTTTGCATTTCAGTCCTAATATTTCGTCAGTATTTTAATAACGACTGACAATATGAAATGAGTGAGTACTGCACCATTTTTTAGTCGGTACAGTAAATATCAACTAGTACGCCCAGTACAATACAGCACCCACATCCCTAATAATATATAAATGCACTATAAATCTCATAATTATACTCTT
The DNA here is from genome assembly GCA_027575705.1 of Erythroxylum echinodendron. NCBI lineage: Eukaryota > Viridiplantae > Streptophyta > Magnoliopsida > Malpighiales > Erythroxylaceae > Erythroxylum > Erythroxylum echinodendron. The sequence goes on along the minus strand of JANZXR010000171.1, from coordinate 3,135,395 downwards.
CAAAACAAAAAATATCATAATTATAATCTCTTTATAATTTCATTTACAATGTATAATTATAGAATAAACTTTATTATATATATCTAAATATGTACAAAATAAAGAATGTTTTTAAATTATTTTATCATTAAACTATAACCAATTGATTGGCTGTAGAGTATAAATTAACATAAATACTGTAGAACATAAATACCTTAAAGTTTTAGGTAAAAGTACGAGTATTTGAAAATTTAACAAAGAAATGATTATAAAAATGCAATGAATATGATAGGTCTAATGGAAGTTTACTTAACGATGTCCAGTCAATTCTTCACATGGGCAAAAAAAGCGTTCTGTCGCAATTAAATACTTTTTCTTTATAAAAATAAGATACAATTATTATCTTTTGAATATATATTAAATAAATCACTAAATATATGAAATAATGAACAAATTGCACATTTAAATAAATTTTTTAATAAGTTAATAATTTAAAATTATATAGCAAGTTTGATCGAATAGATACTTATAAATTTAATGTATTTTCAAAATTAACTGTCGTCTAGAAAATAAAATCTACAAATTAAATCAGAATTTTATAAACTTGAGAATATAATTTTGCAATTATAGAATTATAGAAATATAATTTTCTATTTTTTATTTTCTATTTTCTATCATCTATTAAATTTTAAGTTTTTAATTCTAATAACTAATAGTTATTTTTACAACTTAATAACTCCGAGATGAATTAGAATTGACCTATGTTTTAGAATAAATGTGTAAACGTAAAACATATCTAATTGTAATATAAAGCGGTCCTAATTAAGAAAATAAGATATAACAAAGTAGCTAATGATATTCTGTTGCAAAGAGAAGTTGAGCTTGAGCATCCAAATCTAAGTAATAAACACCGATTTTGACAGACTATGTGTAAAGTATTTCTTTCTACGGAGATGTAACATTGAGAGCAATAGGACTTCTGACCCTTTGGAAACCATTGCTCCATGTCAAAGCCCCAAATACAAAATCACCATTACTTGTCTTTTGAGGTGTAAAATCAATCCTGAAAGGCATTTTCTCCCCTGTCCTTGCAAATTTGAGCGTCGCAGGTGTAACTTTAACGAGAACGCCATCTGGATAATCTATGCTTGCAGCATAAACTGAGGGTCCTTCACCATAATACGTCACTGTTCTATGAACAGACACGCTTCCTTGCATGTTAGATATGCCAATGGAAGGATAGTTAAAATCATATGATTGTACTACAGGTTTCTGACAGTAAGTTAGCTGTCCTGTCAGGTTTTTTAGTTGTTCAGGGTTTGCACCAATACTGCAAAGAAACTTGATAAGATCGTCCACATTATAGTCGTAAACAAGTCCAGGATTGAGAGCTGCCTTTGGGTTTATGTGCCCGGATCCATAGTCAAAAGGGGTAGATATGGTGCCATTTGGGTCTCTTGTAATTGACTTTAGAGTGTTATCCGTAACTGTAGCTGTAGTCATCATTGCAGATTTAAGAGCTGCTGGACTCCAGGAAGGTTGGTAAGATTTTATGATTGCCGCAACTGCTGCAACATGTGGGCAAGACATGGAGGTTCCCGAGATTATATTGTAATCGACGGATCGGCCACCGGCATCATCAGTTGCTAGCGGAGACCAAGCTGCCAAAATGTTAACACCAGGTCCTGTAATATCTGGCTGCAATTGGATATTGAAAAATGAATCTATCAGACGCGAGTCATAGAGCCAATTCGTTTCTTGTAAATGTCTAAAGAACAAAGAACATGATTCTTACTTTTATAATATCAGGACTCGCAACGTTCGGTCCCCGGGAAGAAAACACGGCCACTTTTGGTGCAGGCTTAGTGTTCAGTTCGGTTAATGTAGGTGCGATCCTGGCGGTCGGGTTTCTACATCAGGAAATTTTAGTCAGTAAGTTGTGCAGATCAAGTATCACTTTAATGGTGTATTTTGTAATCAATTGAAACTAGGAAACTCACTTGTCACTCTTTAGATAAGCTTGAAGCTGATCTGCTTCTTCATGGCCTATTATGGTACCTGGGATAACAAACTGAAAGCCAACATCAATAGCATTTGGATCGACCAGTATCATTCCTGCGCCACCTCCTTGTTGCACAACTAATGCCTTTGCTCGCCTGTTTGCAAGAGGAGCTTCAATGGCGCAAATAACTATCTTTCCCTCAATCTTTGCCTCATCCAGTGTATTGTTTGTGCAAAAGCTGACAAGCAAAGGCAATGCACGACTGCTTTAGGAACAATGTAAGAAGATCGAATTTGGCAGATGATGACACAGTAAGAACTCCAAGAGCATATCTTCTGCTACCAGAAAATGCACGATTGATCAATGAAGAAAAAAGGCATTTAGACCATACCTTGAATTCTGTGCTGATACTCCTGGTGCGGCTGCATCACTTGCAGCTACAAGAGTATGCGAGCTTTCCATTGTCAGGGGGTTTACAGAGAAACCCTGGAAACATAAACATGCCATTTCCCCAAGTTTTAAATATCGAAATATGTTCCTCCCTAATATTGAACACTTTCTTGGATACAGAACAGAAGAAGTGGAAATTCTGAGATCATTTTCAGGATCAATATTTTACCTTCAGAACTTGTGAATTTCCAAGATATATGCAGGAGCTGAACACTCTGTCCACAGTACTAGCAGCAACAGTGGTGATCCAAGGTGCAACATTGGTTGCAGTTCCGGGGAAAAATGAGTTTCCTGCAGAACAGGAAACAAAAACACCTCGCCGGAACGCATGGAACGATCCAACAGCGATTGCGTGTGCAAAATAACTGGGCTGTGGAGGGTCAGGCCCAAGAGAGAGAGAGATAATATCAACTCCATCACTAATTGCATCATCCATGGCAGAGAAAACATCAGCATCACTGCAGTGACCAAACCAACAAGCCTTGTAGATGGCAAGCCTTGCATTTGGTGCACCACCTCTTGCAGTGCCATTAGCCATCCCAAATAAGCTAACATTAGGGACCACAGCTCCAGCTATAGTTGAAGCAGTGTGAGACCCATGGCCATCGGAGTCTCGAGGTGATCGGAAGAAAGGAATTCCAAAAGATTCAAGGGGTCCATTTTCTATTTCATATCCTTTGGAATAGAACCGAGCTCCAACTATTTTTCTGAGATTTGTGGAATGATTCAGACTATTGAACTGATGATTATCCAGGATTTAAAGCACAAGATTGACATAAAATACATGCATACACTCCTATCACCTGTTACAGTTGTTTGATGTAAAGTTTTGTCCAGTCACACACTCTCCCTTGAACTTATTGGGCACGGGGCCTAACCCATGATCATCGAAGCTCTTTGACTCCGGCCAAACTCCTGCAAAACAGACAATGCAAAGGTAAGCACTAAACAGTTTGCTGGCTCCTGTGGAACATAAAAATCAAGTAGAATCAGACAGTGCAGCTTTACCAGAATCGACAACACCAATAATGATGTTTGATACTGATAAGGAGACATTGAATTGGTTAACATTGGCCACGGAATTTATCCGAAGGAAGTCCCATGAATGTGTAGTATGAAGCCTATTCATCCTACTCTCGAATATAGAAACAACAGATTCCCTTTCTGCAACAAGAGCACGATGAAATAATTGAGTGCAAGCATATTTCCAAGATGGATGATTTCTCTCTTAGGCTTTAACGAGAATGCTCACTTCCATTTACAGGATACCTGCAAGTCGACGCGCTTGCTGTTCTGTGAGCATTGCAGAGAAACCTCTGAAACTTCTTGTGTAATGGTGAACAGCCACATTCTTAGCTTCATCTAAACTGAAAATTCAGCAGAACCATGTAAGGAACTATGTTTGTACACAAGAATATAAGATATATCTATAAACACACAGTGAAATCACGTCAATTCATCAATCAGAGCATGCATGCCTTTGGGTGACAGAAGCAATTATTTCATGGTTGGCATTGATCACAGAGTCGGAATTCGGGTGCGAGTGCTCCCCCATGTAAACTATGTAATGCTGCATACAAGGCAAAAAGAATGAAAGTTGATCACTCAAGATCTATATTGATAAACTTGTTTTAGTACGTTGGAAAAATGAATATCCATTAATGACACCAGCAAGTTCGTACCTTTTTGGAGGCAGTAGCAGCATGTAATAATGCAAGTGTAATGAACAAGAGACGAGAAGTACTAACAATATCAAGTTTCATCGTTTCTGAACTAATGACAGAAAACTCAGCTCTACACAATAACAGCAAACTAAGAATGTGCTTTCAGAATTGGAAAGACATCCTTTTATAGTCTGAGAGTGGAATATGTTAGTACTTCCTGAGATTCCAAAGTCGGCTTCCAAATGCATGTATAACACACATATATTTATATATATATATATATAGTAAATAAATAATTTGGAAAAGTTCATAAGCAAGTCTCAATGGCCGGCTGGCTCCTGTTTGTTATAACTTAACACAAACAATGCTTATAAAATTATGCTATTGGAACTATCTTTTGATACAAAAAAATTCATGTAATGGCATATTGCTCCATTTGCTTGATCAATGATATCTCTGTTGAGTGATAATATTCCCTGTTTAAGCTTTTTGTTTTCTTATCCTTGTTTTTTATTTAATACATGCGGCCATATTGTAATTAATTAATTAGACAAATTATCTTAGAGCTGGCATTTTCTATAAGAATTTTGATTTTAAAATAAGTATAGTTCAATTTTAAGAATTGGAACTGTTAGAATATATTTTATATACTCTTTGTTTGGTTTTGGCATTTTGAATTGTACATACAAGAAAATTAAAATTATTATATGGATTGATGAAGATGGGTGGAGATTGTGTTTTAATAGAAGTTCAAATCATACACGTGGATATGTAGCAAATGTGTAGATTGTATTTTAATTGAAATCTATCTAAAATATGCATCTAGAGATTGGGTTTTAATTGAAGACATCAATAAGAGGTCACTTGGAACAAACCTTGTGGGTGTGTGCGTTACTGCTCAAGTAGAGGTCACGTGAGGATTAAAAATAAAGGAACGTTGGTTGTGGATCAAAAGATGAGATGTATTGCTGCGTATTTGGTGGAGTTGTAGTTGAATACTGTGTCTTGTGGTTTTGCAAAAAGCTGAAGAAGCCCACGTGGATTTCTATTGGATGGGTTCTCCACATCCTTGATTTATATCGAAAATTACAAAAACACTTAAGTTAAAAAGAAACGTAGGGCAATGTCTACAACAACAAAAACGGAGGTACGTGAGTTTTTGAAGGCGGATGATTCATGCGTCTTTGAAGAAAAATACTAATTGTTGTGTATGTTAATTAACACAGCTGATTCATGTGTTTTGATATATGAGGTACAGTGAAGTTGTTTGGTCAACAAGGTGAATATAATCTTCAGTGATGTGGGGACTAGTTATTACTTGAAGCTACATCGTGACATTCTTGTGAAGAATGAATCAACTGTGGAGAAGGTTTTCAACTGGGCTATTTTAAGAAGATAAATCCATAGGGAAGTTTTCCTTGTCTCGAATATTTTTGTTATTTAATTTTCAGTTGATTAAATACTTGAGCTATTTTTATTTATTATTGTTTTGAGTGAAAGTAGTTAGACAAATCCTCTGACGAGGTTAGTACAAGGCGCTCGTACTATTGGTTATGAAAATCTTTCACGGGAAGTGAAATTGAGAGATAGTATCAAGGGTTGAGTGGTGTCAGCTCAGTAAAGCCTTGGGTAAAATTATTGTACTTCGGTGAAAGTGATTAAGCTAGGTGAGGGCCCCGCAGATGTAAACAATGTGTGCCGAACTGCATTACCAAATTTCTAGTATTTTTATTATTTCGGTTTTGATTGTTTTTATTTTGTTGGCACCAAATAAGTTTGCAGAAAGTTTGCGAAATAATTAACTCCTTCGGTTTTTCAATTGGTATCAGAGAGAGGTCATCGATTCAGAACTTGGTAGCAAGTTAGTGCAGATCTTAGTTTCGCGAACATGGTCATAAGAGAAGGAGCATCAATTATAAGACCACTGTTGTTGAACGGTTCCAATTATCCCGCATGGAAATCACGAATGAGGGTCTTTATTCAGGAACAGGGAACAAGATCATGGAACTCGGTAGTACATGGCTGAACACATTCGATGATTACTGACGATCAAGGAGAGACAATTCTAAAAGATCTATCTGAATGGACAAGAGCTGAAGAAGAAAGAGCACTTGGAAACTCACAAGCTTTGCATGCAATTTTCAGTTCTGTTGATGAAGGACGCTTCTCAATGATATCAGCCTGTGAATTGGCTAAAGAAGCGTGGGATATGTTGCAAACTATTCATGAAGGGTCAAAATTTGTTATAGGGTCAAAACTACAAATGTTATCTGTACGATTTGAAGAACTGAGGATGTATGAGAATGAGACTATTGGGGACTTTCATGAAAGATTGCATGATATAGCCAATCAGGCACATCAACTCGGAAAGAGATATTTCAATCTAAAACTAGTCAAGAAGACGTTAAGATCACTTCCTCCCAAATTTATTCCAAAAATTGCAGCAATCGAGGAGGCTCATGACATCAATGATTTGTCATTGAAGAAGGTAATTGGAATTCTTCCAAATTTCGAAATGAATTTGTTGAGGGACAATTGAGAGAAGAAGAAAGGATTAGCATTGCAAGCCAAGATTAGTAAAGTCGCGATTGACTTAAAAGATGAATCCAACGAGAATGAGGAGATAGAGTTATTAACACGAGAGTTCAGTAAGTGGCTGAAGAAAGTGAAAAAGGACAGACCCTAGTTTAGGCAAAAAGGCGAGAGCGCATTGAACAACAACTTCAATCAACAAGCCAAAACTCATAAGGAAGAAAGAAAAGTAAAGAGAATTCAATGTCACGAGTGTCAAGGCTTCGGACTTGTTCAAGCAGAATGTGATAATACTATGAAGAAGAGAAAACGAAAATCCTATACGAGCACTTGGAGTGATAACAAATTTGAAAATGAAGAAGAAGTTTTTAATAATGATGCATTGGTTACTTTGTACAGCAAAAGTCCTGTTACTTGTTTAACAGTTACTGAGAAGGAAGTAATTGAAGATGAAAAAGTGAGTAAATTTGAAATTTTCGAGAAAAATGCAAACGATTCACCTCAAAGCTCAATTTCAGATTACGACAGTGATGAAAATGGGTCAAGTGATAAAATAGAGAACATTTACGAGGCTTACGAACTAATGTACGAAAAAGGGTGAAAATATGCAGAAAAAATGAAAGATTGAAGGAAGAGAATCTCTCCATAAAGAACACCTTCCAAGAGTTAGAAAATAATTTGATGTTAACATCAAATAAGCTTGGTGAAGCTCGAATAAAATTATTAAGTACCGAAAAGGGATTGAGAACATGGAGGTACCGAAAAGCTAGAAAAGTTGTTAGAAATTGGTAAAATTAAAGGAGATTTTCAAGGCATTGGCTATAAAGGTGAGTGCTCTAAAGTAAATGAGGAGAAAAATAATATGTTCAGATCTGTCCGAGAACAAAAAACATCGAGAAAGAATCGAAGATTTGTACCGACATGTCATTTCTGTGGAATCATTGGACATATACGGCGAAGGTGTTATCAGTTACTACAAATGATATTTCAAAGGGGGTCAAAACTAAAAATCTAGACACTCTTCATTAAATTTTCAGCAGCATCCTATGGTATCAAAGCAAGCTTGGATTAGAAAGAGTCAAGTACAAGCATAAAAATGTAGTGAAAGAAAAACAAGAAAATATACAGATTCACAGTTAGTTATTGTTCGTGAAGTAACTGGTCAAATAGAAGATAAGTTAGTTACTTCTGAAGAAGAAATCGATGATTGAGATAATGTGACAAGGAATAAGCCCAAGTTTAAGATTCTTCGAGGGGCACAGGGACAGTGTGCTTTACATTTTTGAAGTATTTTTTTGTTGTTAAAAAAAAGGAGAACAAAAAAAATTTTGTTCTTTAGTTTTATATTGATATTATCGTCCCATTTTTTTAGTAGTTTGTGTTGTGACTTCTATTTGACTCTATTGAAAACTCCTCAGCTCTCTCATCAGTGTGGGTCTCTCTCTCTCACTACACTAACAACACTTATAGTTCATTACTTGGGTTTATGAATTTGATCAGTCTGATGAATATGAAATTGAAGTAAGTAGTGATATGTTAGCATGTGTTTTGAATGGTGGTAAATTATCTTCTTGGCATGCTTATGATTCTTCCACTACATCTATTGGTGATTATTATGATTATATTTTTTATCCCAAGGGAAAGACATCAGATTGTTTATGATGAATGTTCCATTCAGGGGGAGATTTCAAGGTATATATTTGACTATTTGTCTTACTTTTTAGCACCAATGGGTAGAAATGTGGATAATTGTGATGTTCTTTGGAACTTGATATTTGATTAAGGGGGAGCATTGTGAATTTCATCTTTATATGTCCAATTATGATTATTTATATGGAGTGCTAGAGTTGTGACAAAAATATCAAAAAGGAAGAGATTGTTAGAATATATTTTATATATTCTTTGTTTGGTTTTGGCATTTTGAATTAGATATATAAGAAAATTAAAATTATTATATGGATTGATGAAGATGGGTGGAGATTGTATTTTAATATAAGTTCAAATCATACACGTGGATATGTAGCAGATGTGCAGATTGTATTTTAATTGAAGTCTATCCAAAGCATGCATCTAGAGATTGGGTTTTAATTGAAATCTATCAATAAGAGGTCACTTGGAACAAACCTTGTGGGTGTGTGCATTACTGCTCAAGTAGAGGTCACGTGAGGATTAAAAATAAAGGAACGTTGGTTGTGGATCAAAAAATGAGATGAATTGGCTAGCTACGTATTTGGTAGAGTTGTAGTTGAATACTGTGTCTTGTGGTCTTGCAAAAAGTTGAAGAAGCCCACGTGGATTTCTATTGGATAGGTTCTCCATATACTTGATTTATATAAAAGATTACAAAAATACGTAAGTAAAAAAGAAACGTAGGGCAGTGTCTCCAGCAACAAAAACAGAGGTGCGTGAGTTTTTAAAGGCGGATGATTCATGTGTCTTTGAAGAAAACTACTAATTGCTGCGTATGTTAATTAACGCAACTGATTAATGTGTTTTGATATATGAGGTACGGTGAAGTTGTTTGGTCAGTATGGTGAATATAATCTTCAGTAATGTGGGGACTGGTTATTAATTGAAGCTACACCGTGACTTATTCTTGTGAAGAACGAATCAACTGTGAAGGTTTTTAACTTGGTTATTTTAAGAAGATAAATCCATAGGGAAGTTTTCCTTGTCTCAAGTATTTTTGTTATTTAATTTTCAGTTGATTAAATACCTGAGCTATTTTTATTTATTATTGTTTTTAGTGAAAGTAGTTAGACAAATCCTTTGACGAAGTTAGTACGAGGTGGTCGTACTATTGGGTGTGAAAATCTTTCACAGGAAGTGAAATTGAAAGATAGTGTCAAGGGTTGAGTAATGTCGGCTCAGAAAAGGCTTGGGTAAAACTATTGTACTTCGGTGAAAGTGATTAAGCTGAGTGAAGGCCCTGCAGAAGTAAGCAAGATGTGCCAAACTGTGTTACCAAATTTCTAATGCTTTTATTATTTCTGTTTTTATTGTTTTTATTTTGTTGGTGCCAAATAAGTTTGCAGAAAGTTCGCGAAATAATTAACCCCTTCGATTTTTCTGGAACAATATTGAAGAATAAATATAGAAGAACAAGAAATGTGTAGTTTCGCATTTAAATATTTATTTATTTTAGATAAATATTTTTTATTTTGCTCATAATAACTTTATCTTTTAATTTAAAACAAAATGATGTTGTCGTTGACCGTTCACCCTTTGACGTTCATATGGCATTTGATCGTTAGCTCTTTCCAACCCAATTCCCTTTTTTCTGCGAGAGACGATTGTTCCAATGATTTCTTGTAAGATGGATCAAACTTCTTAACCTAACCATCAGTGCTTCCCTTTACAAACTACTTTAGTGATTATGAAAATGAGGTCACCCTTTAGCATTTCCTTGATGATTACATTAAAAACAAAAAGAAATTATAAGTTGGCAACTCAGTTTTGTAAATTAAGATTAAACAAAAATAAAAATATTTAAGTAAAAAGACGCAGCTGGATAATTTTGCTGATTTCCACTTCCTTCTTTCGAATCATAAGATTGGGATATAGGAGTTTAGGAACCTGCCCATGACAGCCCAAACCCACAAAGTGGACATGCTTGATTCAAAGTTCAACACCGCAAAATTAGGAACCTCAACTTATGCTTCATACTCATACGTTAGGTTCGAAAAACGTATGAAACCTAACGAATTCCTACTTATTCAGGGAACTTGGACCTAATAAAAACATTTATCAAGCAGTTTCGGGGACCTAATAAAAAAAAACATTCCGAGCTCAGAAAGCGGGTGAAGAATCAAGGAGAAGGTAAACTAAACTTGTCTGCTTTTAGCGTAAATCAGATAAATAGTGCAAAAGAGAATGTCTCTGCCCTGTGTCAAGGTTTAATCTACATGGTGGCATCATTTTCATTTTATGTTACAGCAAATTGAAATATTAAAAATGAATAAATGAAGCATAGAGCTAAATCAAAGTCCAACAAGCTGATTCTAAGCAATGAAACACATTAAAGCTATCAAAATGAGTTAATGAAAAAGGTACATTGGCCAATTGCTATATACAAAACTTCGTTCCCAATTGATATCTTTATGTTAGCTCCAAGATAGACCTGAAACTTAAAAGACTCTGCAAAAGGATAATATCAGTTGAAAGACAGGCAGCAAATTTTAGGCATCGTGCAGCAATATATTCCGAATTCCCCTTTACACAATTTCAAACAAGCAATTTAAAAGTGTCCAACTTGAGTTTTATGATCTCAATACAAAGGGAAAGTCAAGCTATGTTTCCCATTTGACAGAATAGTCGGAAGAACAATTCACTGGATCCAGCAGCAATAAATAAATTACAAATTATAGTGGCTGCACTCACAATTGAGGGTCAATATGAGGGTCATTCTACCCATTAGCCTTCCTCTCCAAACTCTTTGGTGAATCTTTCATGAACATCCAGATCAGCTTTGCTCACAGTTGGCCTCTGTCTCGCTAGAACCTTATCGAAATCAGTTTTTGATATTGGGGGTGGAAGGACCTGCAAAATCGAAACAACTTTTTCTAGAGACTGCAGCAACGAACCATATAGAAGCATACACCCATTCTTTTTCAGAAAGCAATAACTCTTTGTGTGGTATTGAAAATTACCTGAGCTGCAAGTCCCTGCCCTGCAAGCTCCTGCATTGTTATTTGGACAGCACCTGCTTGCTTTGGTCCACAAGGCATCCACATGCCATTGGATGTCTTGACAAAAAACATGGCATCCTGAGTTTTACGGATTGGCTCAAAAAGGACATCCTTGACCTGTCAAGAACAGCAAGCAAAAATGGTGTCAATACTGCTATAATACAGAGGGATAAAATAAGAAACTGACAGCAATAACAAGTATCAGCAGGTGTCGTGCTTACACAAACTGAAATATCTGAACCTGAAAATCCCTCGGTCTTCCTAGCTAAGTTCTCAAAATCATTTTCAGTCAAGTTGTTTGGAGTATCTCCTAGATGAACCTGTACACGAGTTTCAGGCTTCAGCAAGATAACAAAAGAAAGACATGCTGCACATGATGATTATGAATAGTTCAAAAATGTTTGCACAAACTCAAGGAAAGCTCTAATACTTTGAACATATGTTGCCTAGCCTTCAGGTCAGGGAGGGGAATGTATATACGCTTGTCAAAACGTCGTCGAATGGCCTGTAATCTCCAGTGATTAGGAATAGTCAAATGCTTCAATTTTAAATCATACAAATAATCTCCTCATAATGCCCTCACCTGGTCTAGAGCATACGGTGTATTTGTTGCTGCCAAAACAAGAACTTTCTGGTCATTGTGCCCTACACCCTAAACAGAAGATAATACGTTTCAATTTAAAACTTGCAACTTCAACTCCAGAACCATATTAATGATGAAAAACAAGAACGAAAGCAAATATGAGGACTCTTGTTCCATTAGCGGCATCTCAAAAATATAAACTGCTTACAAGAGATTTCTCAGAAGCAGAATTGATGATAAGTTCACTGTCGTAGATATAAATGACATGAAGCAGTTCTAAACATTGGTTTACCATGATCACTTTCATTTGATAGTGGAAGTGACCATGTATAAAACCATGGATACCGTTGTCACCAAATATACACTGCTATACTCCTAAAATTAGAGCATAGAAAAGCATCATGCCACAGGAGTATAGCATGGGACAAAAAAGCCACCTATTACGTAGCATTAGTGTAGTCAAATAAAAATCTTCAGACTCAAGAAACCCTTATCAATGAGAACCACATAATGACTGAAAAAGGCTTCTAGACATTACATTCTGATGCTCCATGACTGAAAATACGTATATCACTAATTTGCACAGGTGGAGTTAGTTTCAGATAACACAGAATGACGAACATTTCATATCAATTCTGACGAAGGCGTTTTTCCTGATCAGAATGCAGAAGGCATTCATCTAGAGTACATCAAAGTTGAACAAGGTTATCACGGAAGAATCAGCATTAATATTAGGATGGGAAATTTACCCCACTAGGAATTCGAAAAATAAAACCATCAGTCTTCTATAAAGATTTTCATTTTTGCACACTTAAGTTTTTTAATATCTTCTTTAGTGAAATTGTTTGCTAACTATTACATTTTGACTGGATATATATTCTTAACCCATCCCTGCAAGTCATGCCTAAATTTGTAGAATGAGTGCTCTACAACCTTATTATCCCAAAACTAGTCCAAGGCGCTCATGAGAAAAAAATAATAAAAGTTATGGCTTAAAAAGGGGTAGAACCAAGGTCTCTGGTAGATAATATTTTTCATACAAAGATATTATATCAACATTTATAAAGATTGTCATAGCCATCAAACCACAATATTCCAATCAAGTTGATCAGTATTGGAACTAAGCTTAGTTCATTACAAAGTTAATGAAAGATGAGCTGAAGAATACATACATTATATGAATTAAATGTAAAAGTAGCTTTTTCATAATTATACACATAATATTTGGATCGATTGTGCAAGTTTCATAAGGATAGCTTCCATTCAGAATTTAAAAACAGATGGGATGATAAACTGAACTTAGTTGAACATGAAAATAGAGTTTTGATAATAAAAACCGAATGTTTTGGACTGATTATGCAATTTTCATAACTAAGGCCTACATTCTACATTTACAAACGAAAGAGCAAGGACAAAACATAAGCATGTGATAGGAAAAATAAAGAACATCTATGCAGCATTCTTAAAAACCTGCCACCCAGGGTATCATTCTGAAATACAATCAACTAAAATTCTCAAAAACAAAACTTTGAAAAGTGTAACGAAGTTCAAACTTAATGAACTGTTCCCCAGCTTTCCTCAAACTGGATCAACCAATTTGAAGTCTCGCTACAACAATAAAACAATTCATTTTGGACAAGGGAAGGTCAGAAAGGTCATTAAAATATGGTCCAATCTCAGCCCCCCTCCAATGCAACTCAATTACCGTCTGACAAGCTACAATGTTGTGTGAAACAGTAAACAGTCATGCCTACGAGGAAGTGAAATAAATAGCGTGACTATAACAAGAAAGCAGAAACAAGCAGAAAACGTTGTCTTATGAAAAAGTAGTGTGCAATGGCACTCTGCTCCACCCCCTGCCAATTTAGAGAACACAGATACCTGCATCTGCACAAGAAGCTCTGTCTTGATACGTCTTGAAGCTTCACTCTCATTGCCTTCTCCACGTTGACCACATAGGGAATCTATTTCATCAATGAAAATGATGGAAGGAGCACTTTCACGGGCCATTTCGAAAAGGTTTGACACCAATTTCTCACTCTCACCCATCCACTTCGAAACAAGATCTGAAGAGGACACGCTATAGCGAAAAGGGAAGGCAAGGGAGTTACAAATGTGAAAGGGCACACAATAAAAACATGCCAGTATAAATAGCTCCAAGTTATGATCTCCTTCTTTTCACACAGAATCACAAACAGATTAAAATATGTCGCAATGATTTATTGAACTAAGACAGTACAACTTAGATTTTGTAACGACAAAATAAAAGGACTTACTTTATTACAATGAAGGGTTACCTGAAAAATGTAGATTCTGCTTCAGTTGCTACAGCCTTAGCCAAATAAGACTTCCCAGTTCCAGGTGGCCCGTATAAGAGAAAAGCCCTCCACGGTCGCCTCTTGCCTAAGGGAAGTAAGTCAATCAAATATCAAGATTTCACAGATGAGGTACACGAATGACGTTGAAAATTTGCAACAGACCTCTATGCTTTCACTCAAAACTCGTGGTTATCTTGTAAGAATGTTAACAACACACCAAAATCCTTCTTTATTAATAAAAACAAACAAAACCCATTAAGAAAAAAAACTTCACCTGTAAAAAACTGGGGGAATTTAACAGGCAAAATAACAGCCTCTTGAAGAGCCTGTTTAGCGCTTTCCAAACCAGCAACATCATTCCACTTGACATTAGGTTTTTCCCTTATAATCGCAGAATTCAACCCAGATCTCAATTTCGCCTGCTCCGGATCTTCCCCGTCCTCCCCATCCTTGGGCTTCGTCTTGGGTCGCGTGGCGACCGCCGCGTCCCCGTTGTTGGAACCTGGACCGGGCCCACCCTCGTCAAGAACTGCCCTGATCTCCTCGGCGCGGCGGAGGTATTCGGTGAATTTCTGGGTAATTGCCTCTCGGATTTTGGGGTTCTTCTCGTACTTCAAGTGGGTTTTGAAGTACTCGAGCGCGTTCATGTATAAAGGGAACGCCTTGGCGTAATTCCCAGCATTGTCCTCCGTCACAGCTTGTTTCACGTACTCTATTGCTTGCTCTTTGAAGTTGCTATACATATTTGTGTCTGTATATCTCTATCGTAAACCCTAGCTAACAAAGCGATTGCATGAGAGATTGATCTTTCCTAGAATCGATCACGAAGGTAGGATTCAATCTTGGACTTCCTCGCTTTACGTGTCTGCGTAGCGAGAAGGGGGAGGGATTAGACGAAAAAGAAAAGGTACATATCAAAACTGTTGTAGTATTAAGCGTGTTTTCAGAAAAATGGGAAGCTTCTTTTTGTTATTAATTATTTTTTAAAAATCTTAATTTCTGAAATTTACGCTGCAAATTTTTTTTAGCTTACAAGTTGTTTAAGGAGGTCTTAATTATAAGAATACATTTTTAAATCATTCACATTTAGATTAATTTTTGCTTATACCGGGTTAATTTATAAGAGATAAAATATTAATTAAACAAGTTTCTTTATTCCTAAAATTCAAACTTAATTAAAAGATGAGAGTACCGAATAATTAAAGGATGAGAGTACCGAATCATTCACGTCAACCATATTTACTTGCAAAT
>JANZXR010000171.1:3082882-3114828 GCA_027575705.1 Erythroxylum echinodendron | reverse complement strand
TCCACTTTACCCTTCCTTATAACTTAGGTTCTTTTAACCTTAAGTCATCTTCTAAAAATACCCTTATGTACCTTACAGCATCCACACTTTAATTCCATCAAACCATGAATTAAATCCTCCTAATCTTGACATATTAGTTAACCTCATTCAAAAATAATTTATCTAACAATATCAAAATTCATTCAAATCATGTTTACTGAAATAAAAAAAATTCAAGGCCCAATAGTACTACTGTATGAAATAGGATTATTGTATTCCTGTTTGTTTTGATTTTTATAGGACCTTCATTTTAAGTTATTTAGTGACTTGTTTACTTGTATTATTTCATCATCCATGAGAAATTTATACAGATCTTTCTATTTTCATTTTCGATTAAAGTCAACATTTTATTTCTAACTTATTAGTGCCTATACCTGTTTATATGTCAAGATGCTTCTGTGGCCATATGGTTATATTTCAACAATAAGTTCCATGACCTTTCTTTACACACAAAAATGTGCAAAAATGAGATAATATAACTAACAATCTTCAACATAAGGAGAAAAAGGGATTAAATAGGAATTGAAGTTTAAAAATTTGACTGGTGGTAGAAAAGGCTCCTATATAAGAGGTTTTTCATAATTAACTGCATGTTTTAAATTAGTCATTAAATCAGCTACTGGCCAAACACTTTTGAGCAGCTGTTTGACGAGTCAATCAGCTGAAAACAACAAATCAGCTAAAAAAAATGGTTGATTGGTGGTTAACCAAACGAGGCCTATGTATTTTATAGTTAATTAATCCCAGTATCCTACTGTATTTTGCATATCTAAGACCTCGTGTAAGTTGGTTTATTGTCTTATCTTACGTGTGGTAAATACACATTTATCATATTATCTTACGTGACATTGGTAGTTAAATACATTGTAGAAAATGACTTTTAAAATATGTCTTAATTTACAAGAGAACACTCGTTGCCTAACATGATGTAAAATTGTAAATGTTTAAGTCATTTCTGCAACGTATGTTATGATAAAGAAAAATCATTTTTTTAGTATGTATTGTTAAAGAAAGATGTAAGATAAAGTCTATCTAATTATACTTATACTTGAATAGTGAAATTTTATAGTTATGTAATGTTGTTATATACAAAACTTTATTTTTGAATGTGAATTTGCTAATTTAATTTTGATATAGGTCTTTGTTTATTTTTATAGATAAATAGAGATGAGTTCAAGTACTCTTGATAATTGAATCATTTAAGAAAGATTTGATGATTCAGCTTAGGCTTATGCTATATTAGTTCCTAAAATAAAAAACCATATCATTGGTTATTGCAACAAGCATTTATAAAATAGGAGAATCGCTATAATAATAAGCATTTAGATGGGTCAAAGGTAATGTAAAATCTTGTTTAAAAGTGAGCCATAACGTAAAATGACAAAAGAAGACTTTTCTTTAAGAGTACCAACATGATAAAGATAGAAAACAAAGACTAAACTACAAAATTGATGATGAAAGTTTTTTTTTTCTTTTTTCCGGTGGTTAAGATGATAGTGGGGATGTTGAAGGTGGTAATATTCTTACCCAATAAGTGGGAATGTTGCATTTGACGTGAGAAAAAGAAGAAAATAGCTTACAAATAATTCCTGGAGCTCAACTTTCAATCTATAGTGCCTTACAATCTAAAGAAGTGTTTTATAATATGGACATTACAATGACTAGATGATGGTATAATTCAAATGTATCATTCAATTTCGCCTAGTCTTATTATTCCTAGCTTATGGTGGATGCTATTACCTCTTACGATTCAGGATTTAAGGCTCCTTCAATTGATGACTGTAGATGTAAATTTATGAGCAGCTTTATTTATTAAATAAAAAGTTATTTGGATAAGGAATAATGACTTAAGCAACTTATGAATCTTCAATCTTATATGTGATGCCACAAATAAAAGATATGAGTTGATTATCAACTTTTTAGTTTATTCTAATAAAGGGACAATGTTTTTGAAATCTATTGATGCATCTGGCCTTATTAAAAATGATAATACTCTATTCCAGATATTTGACGAAGTTATGAATGAAGTTGGGAAAGAAAATATTGTTCATTTCATTGCTGGCATTGATTTTGCTTGCAATGTAGCTGGAAAAAAAAATGGCAAAGTTGGTATAATTCTCTTTGTTGAACTCCTTATGTTGTGTATTGTATTGACCAGATGTTGAAAATATAAGATATCCTAAATATTTTTCTATCATTGATGAAGCTGTGCAAAAAGAAAAAAAGTGACTAAGTTTATCTACAATCATGCATAGGTCCTAAATTTGATTAAAAAAAGATTTCACTAATGGCATGAATTTGTGTTGTCATGTTATTACAAGATTTGCGATCAATTTCTTAGCACTTCAATGTTTTTTTTATTTGATGAAGAAGTAATAAATATGATGCATCTCAATATGCTAGGTCTAATACCAGAGTGGAGGTTTCTAAAATTATAATTGAAGATCATGAATTTTGGTCCTAGTGTCAAGTTATAATTTGAGTTTGTGAGTCTTTAGTGAGAATTTTTTGTCTCAATAATAGTGATGAAAAGACAACAACGAGTTATTTTTATAATTTTATAGAAAGGGCGAAGGAAGCAATAAAGATCAAGCTAAAAAATGGCCCTTCTTTGTATACACCTTATCTTGCAGTCATCAATGAGAGATGAGAAATATAACTTTACTCTCTGTTATTTGTAGTTAGGGCATTTTAAATCCTAATGTTCATTTCAGACCAACTTTTGCAAAGAAATTTGAAGTTGATAGAGGAATACTATTAACAATTAAAATAATTGTTGCTAAAAAGATGATGCAATATCTCATAAACTCATAAATGGAGATTTATAAGGATGCTTTTGGTAATTTTAGCATGCCTATTGCTATTCATCAAAGAGACAAGCTTAATCTAGGTATATGTTTTTTCACTTTCGATATATACTGAAAATTAATCATTACTTTATTTTGTTTATAATGTTACTTTTGTTATTTTACAGTTGCTTGGTGGTATCAATCCAAAAGTGATGTTCCAAAATTACACATGCTTACAATTAGAATTCTGAGCCAATGTGTGAGTGCAATAAAATGTGAAAGGAACTAAAGGACATTTAAATTCATCTATTCAAAGAAAAAGGAATAGATTATAATAGAAAAGATTGAACAACTTGGTTTTTGTTTGATTCTATTTAAAGCTTTGAAAAAAACATGTTATTATCATTATTAAGTTGAATATAATTTATTGAAAATTCTTAATAATTAAATTTATTTGTTTACTAAGACTCTTAACAAAACAAGTATTTATGTTTTTCTAATTTTCTTTGACCATATCGATCTTTTAACATATTAGGTTTATAAGAAACCGAGTTTGATAAATGCGAATGACTTGTTAGATAATCTTTGATGAGAAAATATTTGCATGTTATTTGGTGCAATGAATTTAAATGATAATGATAATAAGACTCCTTCTAACGACAAAGATTTGGTATTAAATAAAGATTAAGATCAATGCAATTTGAGTAAATATTTAATTGAATAAAATTTCAAGGTTTTTTTTAACTCCTCTTCTTTTAATTTCACTTGTATTTGATGCACATGTTAAATTTCTTATATGTAATATGAATATAACTGTAAATATTTTTTATTTTAGGTTTTACTTTTAGTCGGTTGTTTTTTCATCACAGACTTTTGTTGTAATACCTAGAGAATCATAAAACTTTATTATTTTTTTATTTGACATTTTGATGTAATTATTATTTATTATATGATGAAATTGTACCATATTAAGTTCTTTGTATCATCCTTAATTTTATATTTGTATAAAATTAAATGATTTTTCATATTAGTCATTTAAGTATGATTTTTATTTATATATGAAATATGTAAAAAGTAATATTAATAGAAATAAATAGATTATTGTTATTTCAAATTTTTATTGTTATAATTTTAAAAAACCTGTTTAATGTAAAATTACAAATTATATAGCATAATATATTGAAAGGCTATTTTTATAATTTTAAAAATTACTTAAAATAATATTTAGTATTAACCAGTACTACTAGTTTAATAATGTTCTATAACTAAATCCGATAGAGATAATACTCATAGCATTGCTCACATCGCACGATAAACCAAAATACAATTGTGGATCTCTTTACATAGGCCTCGTTACTACTGAGTTTGAAGTTGATCAAGCCTGGCTATCTTCTTTTCCTTGCATAGCATTCCGCAGTAACATGCCCATAAGCACGTATCTTTTTTCACAAATGCATACGTGGCAAATATACACACATAAGGTGCCTCTTAGTCTTAGTCGGTGGTCCAAGTGTTTAAAGGGCGTTCTTTAATAATCTTTAGACACCTAGATTTTACATAAGACCCAAAGTTTTTAAATGATCACAAAAAATTAGAATATATTGTTTAATTTCTGATATATTCTTAATTTATGAAACAAATTATTAAAAATATTAATTTTATATACACATTAAATCTTTTAACGATTCTATATTAATATTTTCATATAAAGTGTCGAAAAGATTAAAATTAAACCATCGAGGGCAAACTTAAACCTGTGCTCGACAAATAGCTGTTCATACGTTGATAAGATCTATATGAATTCTAGAGAAGACAGGAGTCGTGGTGATCCCCCCAGACTGCCTGGATCTTAAGATTGAATAGAAAGTTGAATTTACATTGAATCTTGCCTAAATTGTCCTATCTATCATTTTGAGGAGAATTTTTGTTTCAAACTCCGATTCGACAGGAGAAGTATGTCATGCTAATGTGCTTAGATGATCCACATTTCAAGGTCATGCGCTGATGAATACATGGAACTATTCATGTGGCTAAGAGCCCTCACAATTCAGGCACAATGATACAATTATCAGGGGTGTGTTCTATCACTGAGCTAATAGTCTGTCGTACGAGCCTTCCGCTAGGGGCTCATTATGCCAAAAGTGAGAGAAATTATATCCCTCTCTTTCCTTTTTTAAGTCCTCTTGTTCCTCCTACGTGATAATATGAGTGAGAAAAGAAAAAAGGGTTCCTATTAATTGGTTTCGACGTAGGATAATAAGCTCATGAGCTTACTATTTTTTGGTAGAGGAGTTGTCGGATCTATAAAAACAAGTCTTATCCTTTTAAAAAAACTTATTTTTTATACTATAATTTCAATTACTTTTATCTATATTCTTAACAAATTTTTGATATTTTTAATATAATAAAAATAAAACTTATAACAATTATTTTAAAATATATATACTAAGTAAGATATCCAATTCTAAATTATTAAGTCGTTAAATAATTCAACTAATATTAACACATTCATTTGTATGACCAGATTCCATTTTGGAACCCTAACTTCCGTACCTCCCCATCATCAACTGGACCGCACTTAGGATAAGGATATTTATATAATGGGTCTCTTTTTATTTTATAATATTATGCAACTTGTGCTAATCTCACCTCCCCTATAAGTTAAAGTCCCTAGTGACTATATAAATACATATGTATCATATGACGCCTTCCCGTCAAAAAGAGCAGAACAAAATGTTTCTTTTTATTAGTTTATTCATTTAAAATACAGCGGAATATTAGCTACACAAATAATAAAAACCATAACAATAATAAAAACACCCAATATAAATTTCGCTGAAGCGCAGAGTATGAGATAACTAACCCCTAATTCTGACAATGCAAATTGAAATTACTTTAGACTTATTTATATCATATTTAATCCCGCAGAAGCATTTTAAAATGGTAATATAAGCAATATCATCACTATCATCACACCTAGTTTGAATCTTGTTTATCAGTTATTTCAAAACTTGCCTTTGTATAATTATCAAAAATATAAGAATGTTTACCTTAATTTATTTGGAATAATAAGATAATGTTATTGAAAATTTTGAGCCGTGTTTTTTTTTTAACTATTTACAAGATAAAAAAGGTTAATTTAAGATGTTTAGATACTAATTTTTTTAATATTAATATTTTTAATCATATGAAATTATTCTATGCTAAGATTGATTCTTATAGTTAATTTTAAAATTGATATTTAATAATGTATTTTATTAAAATTTTCATGCATTACAATTTTAAATACAAGATATAACAAATTAACAAATACTTTTTTTTTGAGAAATGGAGAAACCCGCAATCGTTATCCTTTGGATGCGCATTAGATAAATCTTCGAATTGACGCAATAATCTGCAAATCACGCCAATTGGATACTTTGCACTAGACAAATCCTATATAACAGGCTCGATAGCGAGAGTGTAAATAGGAATATTTGAACACAGGATCTTTTAGCCATATATCTCTTCACTACACTAACTCGATTTGTTATTTTAAAATATATATAGTAAATTTAAGTTTTAGTCAAGTGAAATATATAAATAAAATCCTACTTCTCCATTGGGAAACAAACAAAGCCATTATTATTTATTTTTTATTGGCCAACTTTATGTTTTTTGAAAAACATATTTCATTATTTTAATGGATATGCTCTTGTGGGCCAAGGTAGATTAAGGTAGATTTCTTTAACTGGTAAGTGACAAGATGAATTTAAGAACCTAACTGGAAATCTATGGCCAACCTAATCTAAGATAGGTGTGCCTTCATTCAATATGTGTCGTTTTTATTGAAAGATACACTTTATCAACCAAAAAAAAAAAAAAGTAAATGATTCACTTAAGTTATGAATTTGTAAAAAAAACTGTTTTTTATTTGGAATTTATTATCTTAATTTCAAATAAATATCATAAATTATAGATTATTTAATTTAAATAAATTGTTTAATGATTCAATCTCATTTTATTAATAGAGATAAATCAAAATATTTGTCAACTAAGACACTATTTTAAAAATCTATATAGAAATTAAACCAGTAAAACAGGAGGTTTAAGGTTTTAAAAATTCAACCAGTATTAAATCGTCTTAAAATAAGCTAAATATTGAATAAAATTAAAAAATTTGAAAGTCATCAAATAATTTAAAATTTAATTAAAAATAAATTATTTAATAAAAATTAATTGATTTGTTTAAGTTTGTAAGAATTTATTAAATTTTGAAAACTGACATATTAATTAACAAACTTATCGATTTTTAATAATAAGAGTTATGAAGTTAATCAATCAAAAAATTTAAAAACCGAATCGAAAAATTAGACAATTTAAGATTTTTATAATTGAACCGATTGAATTGGTTAAGTTTTCTAATAATTAAAAAGGAGGTGCAAAATTTGGTAACTTCTATTCTACAACACTAACTACTAAAACCAACTAGAAAATAACAAAATCACTAAAAGCTGAAATAGAACAACCTCATAACATAACAAAGTAACCTCAGAAAACACCTCCTCTCCTCTGAGGCTATTTGAAGTCAATGGTTTTGTAAAGCATCATAATGTCTGGTTTTTTAATGCCAACGACCGAGAAAGCATAAATGTCTTCCTAATCATTAATAATATACAATTTACTTAATTTTTTTTAATAACAACTTTAACCAAATTGATAATTTATAATTATTCAGATATATTTCTGTCTAGATATCGTACTTCTCCAGCCAATTACTGATCCAGATTATATTCGCAGCAATCAGCATCAAGCCATCAATTCATCATGAGATGATCGCCAGATCCAGAAGAAGAAGTAACATCACAACTATCTCAACCTCCATGAAAATAAAAAATACCAATCAATCAACCATTAGATTGTAAACCCTCTGTATTCACCGTTTAAAATGCCCTTTGCTCTGCTCATTCCCATCACCACCACTCCATTCTTTCCCTTTCTTCTCTCAGGACCATACCCTTCTCTCCACAGGTCTTGCGTTGTTCTTTCCTCTCAGTCACAAATTGCCTGTGTCTTACTTCTGTATTCTCACTGTTTTCCAAGTCATGAAACTCCCATTCCTCCACCAAACACCTTCCTCAACTTCCACTCTCATTTGCAATTCCTATTTCACTTTCTTGTAGCATCATCTGCAGTTTCCGTTCCTTGACTAAACACCTCTGGAATCATTGGAGATGTTTAGGATTCATGTCTTGTAGTGATTTTCCTTGCTGGGTTTTTCTTAACTCGGTTAAAATTTGTTCAATGTCACAATGGATCTGATTCAGACAACCTTATGATCTATGAATATTGATGTATGCTGGGCACATTTACCGTTTTTCTATGTCCTTCAAATGAAAAGGTCAGTCCGTCCAGTGTTTAGCATTCTTGTGCTCCTTGTATTCGCTGTGACCCTCTACGGTAGGGTTCTAATCCATCGAGGAGGTGTTGTGTTCCACTCCATCGAGCTCGAAAAGCATGTAAAAACCCAATCTTTACCTCGGGTTTTCAACTCCACGCTGCTCAAATACGCAGCCATTGACATAGGAGAGGCTCGGGCAAAGAAGGACATAGAGCAGCTCTTAGAGGGCAACTTTGATAGTCAAGGAAGGTACAAAACATTCGCTACCTGGCGGAGGTTCAATAACCATGACGTTAAAGCAAGCTCTCACGGGGGTTTTCTTGTGTTGCTCAAGTCTCCCGAGTTCTACCGGTATTGGTTGGAGTTCAGGAGGTTATTGCACGATTGGGCTCGAAAGAAGAGGTTTCAAGACGATATACTGGACGAATTGGTAGGGACTGTAAGGAATCCCATTGGTAGGCACAACGGGCTGGTGGGTTCTAGTAGGAAGTATAGTACTTGTGCTGTGGTTGGGAATAGTGGGATTTTGTTGCAGAATCAATATGGGAAGGCGATTGATGGGCATGAAGTGGTAATTCGTTTGAACAATGCGAGGACGGAGAGGTTTGAGCAAAATGTTGGGTCAAAAACTCATATTTCGTTTGTGAACAGCAATATATTGCATCTTTGTGCTAGGAGGAAAGGGTGTTTTTGCCACCCATATGGGGATAATGTCCCCATCGTTATGTACATCTGTCAACCAGTGCATTTCATGGATTATAGTATGTGCAATTCGTCGCACAAAGCACCTCTGATTGTCACTGATCCGCGGTTTGATGTGATGTGTACGAGGATTGTGAAGTACTACTCATTGAAAAGGTTTGTGGAGCAAACAGGGAAGTCTTTGGATGAATGGATCCCCTCACATGATGGTTCTTTGTTCCATTACTCTTCTGGTCTGCAAGCTGTAATGTTGGCGGTAGGAATTTGTGAGAAAGTGAGCATTTTTGGGTTTGGCAAGTCTGCTTCAGCTAAGCATCATTATCATACTAATCAGAAGGCCGAGCTCAAGTTACATGATTATGAGGCAGAATATGATTTTTATCATGATTTGGTCCACAGTCCACAGGTAATACCATTCATTTCGGACAAGTTCAAGTTTCCTCCTGTTGTGTTTTATCAATGAGTTTGTGACTAATTGGACGTCTTGGTTTCTGCAGAGTTCAGTCAAATTGTTTTTCAAAATTTAAACCTTTTGTATTTGGTTGTATTTGTAATCACTCCCACGAAACACTCAAATAGGAGAACAAGTTGCTAGAGATTCCTGTTTCATTTTCGGACCCTGCACTATCTAAAGATGGTTTGGGGACAACTTAAAATGCAAGGTTTGAAATCATTAGCGTGATTCAAAAACTCTGATTTTTGTTGTATTTGTTTGGCTCTAAACTCTGCAGAGGTTAGATCATAGATGTATTGATTTACTGTGCTTGATAAATCTTTATTTGCTTTCCTCCACAACTGACCTGTTATTCAAGTCATTCATCGTCATGAATGACATTGGCTTCAGACAATCAAATGGATTGTACAAACTCGAATCTTCATTCTATCAGTACATGTGAGGTAATACTTTTTTGCAAAATCTAGATGTAGATATTCACTAGGAACGTTTCAGCTAAAACTCTAGGCATATTTCTAGTGTAAAGTTTGCCCTTTTCAGTTGCATCAAATGCAAGTAAAATCAAGGGAGAATCGGTATCTTGCGCTGCGCACATCTAGTTTTATATCGCGCATTTTCGTGTTGAACTTCACTATTCCTGTTTTACCTTCACGGTCGAATAGTTGATGCGACTTGTGTCGTTTGTTTGGTGTCTTTGCTTGGGTAAGTAGTGGTCAAATGGACACGGTTTAACGTTTACGAGTAAAGGCCAGGATGTAGGTACAAATCCTCATTGAAGTGTGGAACTTGGTCTGTTAGCAGACGATGAGATTTGATACTGTGAACGATTCTCCATCTTCTTGATGCCACAACGTTAAAAATGTTGTCAGTTTGTGCTCAGTTCCTGGATTTCTGGTTCATCTCTTACCATTTTTGTCTGCATATACTTTTGGATGATAGATGAATAGTAGAACAAAAATCTTGATCAAGACAGAAAAACTTGATCTTAAACTTTATCATAACTTAGCTACAGCATGAAGGTTAGTTATGATTACATACCTAACAAAATGCATGAACATCCTGTCCTCAGACAGCTTGTCGCACCATCTTCATGCTAAAAGAGTATCAAAAGATAGGAAAAGAAAAAGAACAGCTGCCATTCTTTGCTCTGTGTCAGGCTCCACTTCGTATGTGAGTGCATTTTTCTCTTTACAGTTATGCCAGGACTCCCACCAGGAGCCACCTTATGCTGGCCTGCCATATCCAATTTGGTAAAAGTGATTGATTCCCATTTCTTGGAATAAGTGTTGAAATTGGTTTTAGTTAATAAAAACTTTCGTGATGAGTTACCATCAATATTATAAATAATAAAATATATTATTTAATAATCATATCAACATTTGATGATAGCCATGTATCCTTATTGTTTTCACCCATGTTTAGCATATCTCGTGACCTCTTTGACTTGATGCCAATCAGTTGGGTCTCCAAACTGAGTGTAATGTTAGAAAAGACGACAAATCTCAGTAATAGGAGCTCATAGTTTGTACCATATAACCTAGATAGGATCTCTGTCTAATTTTATAGTGTTTTATTCTGTTATATGAATCTCAGTCATTCATTTATGCGAGTCCTGTATTTATTTATGCGGGACATACACGGGATTCACATAAATGAATAAATGAGATTCAGAAGACAGAATAAGACACTATAAAATTTGGACAAAAAATTCAGACTCCATATAACCAGGAACAAGAAAAGAGCAGACAGCAGGCAAGAACAACCCTTTATTAAAATGCCTTATTTAAGTTTTGGGCCTCCAGCACCTGAGACAAAGGTCAGATTGCTGCTACTGCTACGGAAAAATGAGTTGAAAGAAAGAAAGATGGATTTCAGTGCTCTAGAAAATTATAATCATTTTGATTTTTAATTAAAAAGTTACCATCATTTTTCTTAAAACTAAAATTAAAACCATTTTAGTTTTTAAATTAAAAAATTACAAACATCACTTTTTAAAATAAAATTAAAAGGGCTTTAAATAATTCAAACAGACTTAAATTGTGTAGGTCAAATTCGATTAGGAAGAAGCCAACAGTTGAATCCATTTTGTGAATGCTTATTAATCAATTGAATTTATCAACAGTTTTTGAACAGCCCGATTGGGCTCAACTTGTGGCTCAGTCAGACCAAGCAATCTCGATTCGTAGTTCAATCAACTTGGGCCGACGTTGGGCTAGGTTGAGTCGAGCCCGGCTACATTTGCCAGTCTATGGTTTAAAAAAAATAATTTGTGATTATTCCTCTGCTAAACGCTTATGTTTTTTAACACTCCACCATCACCACCGTTGAGGTCGTAAACAAGTTCATCAACGTCGAATTACCTTAAAGCTGACAATATTAAGGTTGCAACATCCAAATTAAATGGATAAAGCTTTTCGGTACTGTTTTTGCCACAAGCAAGAAAAATATCACAGTCAATAGTACTTGGAGATCATCGTTGAAGATTGCCATGTACGACTTGTATGTAGAAAAATACTAGTGGAATTACTTGCTTGATGAGTTACTCATCTTTGATCTGGAACGGAGGCACATGCAGATGACTAGCGCTCGCGCACACACAGATATATTCATAGTTCATCGTTTATAAAAACAACATGCATGCAAATCATGAATTAAAGTCACAACAACACAACAAACCAGTTTGGAAAACCTTGTAGTGATATCACCAATGAGTGGTGAAGCGGGCAAATTTTCTTCAAAGGAAAAGCCGGGGCTTGCACTGGGAGAAGAAAATTCATCTACTTCACCGCTTGAGGTGTTGAGAACCTTTTGTTACTGCCTGTATATATATGGCTTCCTCACGAAATGTATACTTAAAAAACTCCAAACGTACGTTGGACTTTGTTCCATTCTAGCGAGCGGAGTCATCTTCAGAGCCAGTGATGCAGTCTTTCTCATCTTCGAATCCTTCAAGAGAAGGGTGAGGAGTGTGACCTTTCCCAAAGGACCTAATGTGGTCCTTAAGTGATCTCTTGTGCTTAAAGTCAGAACCGCAAGTACAATACCAAAGCTTCCCACAGTTCTTTTCATGAGTCCTCCAATCCCCTTTAACTGCAAATGCTTTACCGCATTTTCGACATGCAAATAGCTTCGAACAGTGCTTTCTCTTGTAATGTGTTTGAAGGGTCCTGAAGTCCTTCAATGGCTTTGCTCTTGGATGGTTGATGTTGTTCTTGCAACCCTGTGCGCAGCAGTAGCATGGTAACCTTAACATAGCTGTTGACTTTATTCCTCTGAGTGAGTCTGGTCCCTTCCTGAATTCTGATCCATGTCCCCACATATGCATCTATAGACAATAACAACATGTTTTTTTAACCAAAATTTAAGTTTTATCGTACTGTAACGATATGTTTAAATAAGTTTAGAATCATAATTGAAGTCTGAGTATCCAAAGTAGTCGATGAAATTCCCCCACCACCTGGAGTTGGGGAGGGTGTGGTGGGCAAGGAGACTGCTCTTTCTTTCTGCAACTTTTGACAATTATGTGACAGTTTACATTGCATCTTAATCTTTTCAACTTCTCATCACACCTTTTCATGAATTTTATAAATTATTATTGCCAATTCTACCTACTCCAACTCACTTTCTAACGTTAGCTTTTCCACTCAAAGGGAGAAAAATGAAAAGTAAAAAATGTTTACTATTGTATATAAATTTTCTTAAACCTCGTCAAAAGTTAAAGTTTAATCGATATTAAATCAGTTAAAGATTAAATAAAATTTAAAAATTTAAAATACGCTTGAAATTAAAGATTATTCTTACCAATTAAAAATTTTAAAATTTAATAAAAAATTATTAAATAAAAATTAATTGATTTATTTTAGTTTAAGAATTTATTTATTTAAGAAAATTAACTGATTAATTAATAAATTAATAAGTTTTTAATAACAATTCATTAAAGTAAATCGAACCAGAAAGTTAAAAATTAAACTAAAAAATTAACCGGTTCAAATTAATTAATAAATTAATAAGCTTTTAATAACAAGTCATTAAAATAAATCGAACCAGAAAGTTAAAAATTAAACTAAAAAATTATCCGGTTCAAAGTTTTTACAATTAAACCGAACAAACCTGTTAAATTTTTTAATCATTAATTATATGTACAGTACGATGTTTATATATGTAAGAACAAAAATTAATAGGGATTCATGCTCAATATCTTAGATTAATTATTTATTTCACTATGTAAACTTGTTTCCTTTCATAAGTGGGAATTATTAAGTAGGGGTAAAACAAAGCATGAAAAGGAGCCCCTTGCTAATTATGATTAATAATGTATCATCATAGGGTAAGGTTTAAACTCACAAAAGCTACTTTAAATGATAGAGTATACAAGATAACCTTAAGTTTTAATCAGACTAGTCAAAAAGATCTGATGCCAATTTAACTTAAGATGGAGGATATATTAATGTTTTGACACATTGGCTTTTTGCATCAATAAAATACAAGAACTGGTATACCTTAACAAACACTATATATTTTCTCTGCAAAACGTCTCCAACATCCTCAATTTTCCTTTCCCTGGATCATGAATAATGTTTGGATATTAAGACTTTCTTCTTCATATATTTCTATTTAGTTCGTGTATTTAACATTAAGATAATAACATCAGATTGATCAGAGCGTGGAGATGCTCTAGAAAACCCAAGAAAATGGATTTCACTTTCCTTCTTTCAAGAGAGTTTAAACCTACTAATTTGATGAGAAAAATATACCCATTCGACCACTAAATAGATCCAAGTCTATTTAGGTGTTTATCCCCACAAAGAGTACACCTTACCATTGGTTTTCGCCATACATGTTCACTTTTTTAGATAGTCGATATGCTAGGAGAAAGACAAAAAACCAATAGTATTATCACTTTTTGTGTTTAATGTGTAAGAAGCTAAGGTTAGAGTGCGGACAGAGGAAAAACATGGACGCCCCCGACCATATATGAGTTTAATGACAACTCTGGTTTGCATGGGAAAAGAATACAAACGAAACAGTTCAAGAAATGGACTAACCTGCATGTTATTGTACCTATTGAAGGTCTTGCTACACATGGAACAAGCAAACTGCATAGGGCCTGCAAGTATTTGAGCAGGAGTTGGTACCCAAAACTTACTCTCTGCGTTATGGAATCTTTTGATCATAGTTTCCTCTTCTCTCATATCAAAATCCTTAGTCTCAACTTCAGAATTTGCACTGTTAGGCAATCCAATGTGCAAGGTCACTGTAACCTTCTCCATCTTCTCATCTTTCTTTGCTCCACCAACAAAGTCATGCTCTTCAATGTCTTCCTCTTTTAACGCTTTATTTTCTGTAAGCCTGCTCAGAAGAGGCAAACATTCGATATTTTGTTTGATGAACTCCTGCTGGGGGGATAAGACAGGAAGTCCTGATATACTGATGGGTTTCACTGACTCCGCTGGTTGAGTCACAGTACAACAAGAAGAAGATGATGAAGAAGATAACGAGGAAGAAGAAGAAGAAGATGAAGGAGATGGCTTAAGCCATTCAATGAAAGTTGGAGACTGAAAGCACATAGGCTTTTCTTGTAGATGGTAGTTCCATAAACCCATCTTCTGAGAGAGAAGCCCTTCAATTCTCTCCTGAGATGGTTTTTTATGACTACCCAGACTTTGTGTGGGAAAGCTAGCTTTTGCAATCAATGAATGGTTGGACTTGGAAAGGTGTTTCGGGTTTGTCTTTGTTTCCCCTTTCTTTTTCTTTTCAACCTTTGGCCTTTTTCATGGTTGTACACAGAGAAGGGGCTTAGTGGGTGGGGTTAAAGAAAATGACTTGCAAAACTGAGACCGACTTCAACCAAGCGAATCCTAGAACAGGCTGAACTATCTGAATTAATACATACCTATTCAGGGACATTCTTTACTGGTCTCATCATGTATCCGCAGAGAATACAATGGGAACCATATATTTTTAAATTAAGGACAAAAAATTACATTAAAGTTGCGAAGAATTACGATAATTATATAGAATACAGATATTATTATAAAGGATTAATTAAAATAAATTTTCAAATTTTGCTCAATTTTATAATTATAATACGAACTTTAAAAAATGACAATAAGATATTCAAACTTTCAATTTTTTAAAATTATAATATAATGTTAGTGTTTACATTAAATTCATTGACGTGACTTGTCCCGTGTTCTGGAAGCCGTAATTATTAATACAAATTAGCTAAAATTAACACAACAAATGAAAATTAATGAAATGATGTTGTTAAAAATGAAATCTTTAACTCAGTTTATAAATCCTTAGCTTTTCGTTATCTATTTTTTATCCCGACACCTTCATCTTTTTGTTTTCCATTTGTTCTTTTGGCGCCCCAACCTACTCTTGCATTACAGCGTATTATATCAACAAGTTCTTTGTTTTCAGTTCATTCTCTTGATGTCCTCAGCATGAGAGCGTTGGAACGTCGAGAAACAAACTGAAAACTATAAGAAAAATTGAAATAAAAATATGAGGTCGTCGAAACTGTGTAATCTAATTTAGGTAATTTTTAAGCAACGCCGTTATTTTAATTATATGATTAAATAATGTTATTTCATTAATTTTCAATTGCTGTATTAATTTTACCTGACTTATAGTAATAGTTAGGATTTCTGGAACAAGTGACAAGTCACGTTAATAAACTTAACGAAGATACTAACGTCAGGGTATAATTGAAAAAAATAGAAAGATTAAGTATTTTATTGCCACATTTTGAAGATCAGACTATAATTATAAAATTGAGTAAATTTTGAGATTTTTTTTTGTAATTAACCTTATTATAAAATATAATTATAGTTATAACGAATCATAATAATATGAACTATAATTATGGCCACAATCATAATTTAAAATTATAATGAAAACATTTTTCGATAATAACAGATGGTGAGCTTGTACTGGAGGGAGAAATTAATTAGGAACTTTCTTATGCTTTTCTGTTGCAGGTTTTAGTCTTAGTTTTAGATTTTTAATTTTTAATTTTTAATTTTTGTTTTTCTTTTAAATGAAAACAAAAACATGTCAATCGAAAATATATATTTTATTATTGATAATAATTACATATTAGATAATACATAAGAGATTAAATAATTTTAATTGAACAAAAACAAAAACATGTTTAATTGAAAATGTAAATTTTATTACAAATGATAATTACATATTAAATAAAATTTAAATATAAATTATTTTAATTAATTAAAATTATTTAATCTCTTATATAACATTTATTAATAATTTATTATTAAAAATTATTTTATTTTATTAAATATTATAAATTATATTTATAAATTAATAATTGTTTTAAATATATTTAATTATTAAATCAAAATTTTCTTTAAAATTTATATATTTTGAAGATATTTTAAATTAATTATATTTATTAATAATTACTAAATTAATTTCATTTAATTAAATTAAAATAAATAAAATTAAGTTATTTGCAATTTTAATCAATTAATATAATATTAAATTAAATTGTTCATAAGTCTTATAAATAACTAATGTACTAAATGATTAAATAATATATATTTAGTTGATAATAAATCAGATTATAAAAAATAGAAATAGAAAACAAAAACTACGTTTTATAGTTTTCATAAATTTTGAATTCTAAAAAAACAAAAACTAAATGCTTAAATAAACAGATTTTTTTACTAAATTTGAAAATAAAAATAGAAATTTAAAAACATAAATAAAAATAAAAAGGTCTATTTAATAACATAAATACACTGTAATAATGAGTAGGGTTAGGGCAAAAACCACTTCTATAATTAAAGAAATACAACTCTCAAATTAACATTAAGTCCTCAACAATTTTCAGATATTATAATTGAGTCAAAAAATTTAGCACTAAAGTAATAAATTTCCAAAGGACTGCTAGACCTAAATTTTTATTAATTAACGTATCAACTTAAAACACTGTTACAAGTAGATTTTCAATCTCAAGATTGATCAATGAACGCAGAGCCCTGGACTGGGACTGGAACTATGACAAGGTAGGAAGAACATGGCAAAGCATGACCCCACAGCCAAAATTATGTCAACCATTTTTGTTGCTGAGCTTCAATCTTCAGATCTTGCCGACAAGATAGATTTTCTGGAGCGGATTTCCAGGGAATAGTGACACTACCTCTGTATATCATCCTCACTCTCTTCTCAGTTTTAGTCTCATCTCCTGTAAAAATTAGTTAATTTAAAAATAATTAATCTTCCATCTGGAGAAATGAACTACAGTATTAAGTTTTCCTTGAACCCTCAAAGAAGCAATTCTAAATTTGCATCACATCTTGCCATGTCGCCTAATTATAACCTTGTATTAAGATTGATAGCTAACAGATCCCAAGTAAGTAAAAGAACAGAACATTTCACTATTTCTAGGCTTAGATTGTGCTGGTCTTTTTGATATGGTGATTTTGCCTTTGCATTAACCTTTCATGGTCAATTTGCAAATTTGGATCGACGACCTTTTTATGTTAATGAATTACCTTTATGGATGATAATAATTAACTTTCTTTGGGTCGAGGAAATCATTAGTGTTGCTGTTTAACAAGAGGTCATGATTACTGTGGATCTTTGTTCTTTTTTACGATCTTTAGCTCTTTGGTATTTATAGAAAGCTTCTGATGTTAACATTCGATTTCCTTCCATACGAAGCAACAGAGAAGGTATTGGGTTTATAAATGTTTTATTTATTTATTTGTTTAATCAAATAAAAATAAAAATCTAATTGATAATGTATTGTAGTTATGTTTTATCTTTGAAGATAATTATATATCAGACAAAACTTAAAGATAAATTATTTTTAA
This sequence comes from Erythroxylum echinodendron, assembly GCA_027575705.1. Classification (NCBI taxonomy): domain Eukaryota; kingdom Viridiplantae; phylum Streptophyta; class Magnoliopsida; order Malpighiales; family Erythroxylaceae; genus Erythroxylum; species Erythroxylum echinodendron. The sequence continues at coordinate 3,096,618 of JANZXR010000171.1, read as the reverse complement.
TTAATTGAATTTATTTTAATATCTTATATAAGATTTATTAATAAATTTTAATAAAATTATTTTATAATATTTAAATAAATAATTTTAAAATATTTATTTTAAATATATTTAGATTATTAAATTAAATTTTATTCGAGATATATATGATATTTTAAATTTGTTATATTAATTAGCAATTACTAAATTAATTTAATTTAATAAAATTTAATATTAAATTAAATAATTCATAATTCTTATTATTAAATAATATATCTTTAATTGGTTGTAAAAAAAGAAAACAAAAATTACAATTTGTGATTTTCATAAATTTAAAAAACCTAGATGACTTTAACAAAAGGATTTTTTTAGTAAATTTAAAATCATAAATAAAGTAAAACGGGCCCTTAGTTTAATAATATTTCTAAATGTGATTCCATGCTAATACTTTTGTTGGGGAAACGTAACATGAGCCATAAATTCGTTGACAAGTTGGTTAATTACACTAAAATTTATATAATATGCTATTTTTTAAAAAATTTCTTTACTAAAATTTTATTTTACCTATTTTGCAAAATAAAGATGATTATTTTAATAATGATAATACTCTCATAAATCTACAAATTTGAATAATAAATTAATAATATACTAATTAAGTGTTAAAAAATTTGTTTGTTTGAATTTTTTATTTTTGATTTTGGTTTTAGTTTCTTCTTGTTTTTCAAATTTATAAAAATCATTAAAAGTAATTTTTGTTTGTAGTTCTATTTTGCTTCATAATATGATATACTATTAAATATATTAATTTTAATAAGAATTATGAATATTTTTATTTCATATTATATATTTAAATTAATTATTAATAAGAATTATGAATAAATTAATTTCATAATTAAATTAAATGATTATCAATAAATATTATTAAAATTGAGATACCTTTTAAATATATAAAATTCAAATAAAATTTGATTTAATGTTTAAAATATATTTAAAATAAATATTAATTTATAAATAAAATTTAATTCATAAATTTTTTATTTTAATAAAATAAAGAATTTTATTAATAATTTTTTAATAAATGTTATATAACAGCTTAAAATAAATTATTTAATAAAAATAAATTATCTTTAGGTTTTATCTAATATGTAATTATTATCAGGATAAAAGTATTATTGACATTAATAACTAAACAAAATTTTATTTTTATTTAAAAAAAAACTGATAATAGCAAAAAATAAAAACCAAAAAATTACAACAAAAAAATATAAGTGAGATCGAACGATCCCGATTAAATGTTCATTTTATGATAAACACACAACCCTCTCTAATTATGCATTAACCATTATGATGAATAGATTATAGTATAAGGTGCTTCTTTCTTTTTTATTTTAATTACAGGAGTGACGTTGAATAACATATGAACATTAATAACATATAAGATATTACTATTTTTCAGCCTGGAATATAGTCAACATGATATGATTGCTGAAGGAATAAAATAAATATTTCAATATTCTTGAATTCGGTGTTAATATAATGAAATTAAGCACTAATGTTAGGTATTAAGTTGAAATTTAGTGGTAACATTATTGTGTGAGTAATTTAAGTTGTTATGTTATTGCTATCGTTTCACATACAATGGTCTATGAGTCTCTGCTGACGGTGGAGGCCGCCATTTCTGATTTTGGGTGAGGAAGATGCTTGTGTTTTGTCTCGAAAGCAACGGTGGCTGTCTGAAAGAGGTTTAGAGTAAGACCTGGAGTTTCTAAGCACTAACTTAGCAAAATATCGCATCGGTTTCGATCCACAAGTTGAGTCTGATTTTTTTGTTTGTCCTTTTTTTGGTTGAAGAAATTTCATAAAATAATTAGGTATAATTGGCCCACAAGACTTTTCATTTTGTAGAGGTCATAATTTATTATTACTTTGTATTATAACGAGATTATTTCTGTAACTTAAATTTATAATCTTATGGTAAAAAAGGAGCAAATTTTCGGTTACTCCCAAACTTAACTATTTAATGTACAAGGTTCTTATTTTATTTAAATATTTTGAATACAGAGAATTTATTCCTCTTAAATCTAACTCTAATTTAAAATTTCATATAATCAAATTTGATTGTTAATTTTAAACCGAATCAAATCAAATGATAAACATCAATTCAACTTAATTTCAGATCATGTCTTTACTATTTATTGTTTGAAAGTTGAAGAATTAAGTACATAGAAGATTGGTCACATGAACTCAGATAAAACCCTTAAATCGTCTCATCTAATTCTCTGTTTTACTTACTCTGTTCCAATTCTATTTTATTAAATCTCATCTATACATTTACATAGAATTCACGTAAATATATGGATTAGATTTAATAACATATAATAAAAATACTGTAACTAATACATGAGATCCCTTGATTAGTAGATTGAAAATAACACTTTGTTTCTAAGTTGCATTGGGTAATCATAATGTCATTATCTTGACTTCAATCACAAACTGTGCGTGAACGAGAACACCGTCCAATCCTCCCTTTTTATTTTGACATCAGCATGATACACATTTTTATTAGGTTGGGTCATACCTTAGACTTTTGGGCTTTGAACAGCCCAAGATGCATCCTTGTTATTTAATAAATAGGCTTGGATTTTGTGGTAATGGGCCTCACCCACTTTCAGATCTTGTGCACCTCAAGCCCTTGTCAGAGTACTTGTGCCTAATTGTTAAATATCGGTTTAAGGCTAAAAGCAGATTTTGAACTTTAACCCTTACATCAAAATATAAAATAGACTAATATTTTGAAGTATTCAAATTGAATTTGAATGTTTTCAAAATATTCAAAACCAATTCTAAGTGGATAAAAAATTTAATAGGGTTAACTCTTTGTCAATTAAACATCATGTCAATGTAATGTGACATTATTTTTATTTTTTAAATAAAAATAACTCAAATGTTATATGACAAGTAAGATTTATTGTCTAAAATATATAAATATGAGACCCATAGTTATATGTCAAGCAGAACTCACTATTTGAAATGTATAAAAAAAGTAGTGACTTGACTATGAAATTAACTTTTTGATTTATTTATAAAAATTAATTATATGATAGTAAGTTCTATTTTTTATTTAAAAATATATAAATAATGTTAGCATTAACGTAACATTTAACTGAAAAAAGTTAATTCTATCAAATTTTATATTTATTTAAGATCAGCTCTAAATGTTAAATTATATATTGTTGTAAGCGTTGAAGTTCCAAACGAGCCTTTAGCTGTTGATTCAATTGGGATTGACTTTGAGCACCGAAATTGAATGCTTTGATTACCTAAGGAGGTCCTTGATTCGACGGAGATGAATAAGAATAAGTATAGTGTATTAGTCCCAACCTATAAAGAATGTCGGTCTGATATAAGCCCTTATCGTCTACCTCATCTTTGAGCACACATGGTACCCTCTCCTCAGCTCTCCGTCTTCTGTTCTGGTATGGACTCATTTACGAATATTCAGCTGAACGTAGTAGTTCCTGTGCAGAGATGATGATTATGAAATCTTTCCTTTTGGTCGACGATGGAAGTCCTGTTGCTGACATGCCCCACTCACGGATATTTAGATTTTGCCCCAACAATTCCTATGTATATGTTTGTGACTGCTGTTTCTATCTTATTGATGGCGAATCTCATGTGTTGTTTCTGAACAGGAATATTGAAAGAAGGAAAACGATAATAAGAGCTTTCTCTGGCTTTTCTTGAGCTCTTGTGAATTAATTTTTATTGGGATTTTCAATCCCAGTAGGATGGTTTGATTATTTGTCTAATCTCCATGCTTCATGCATTGCAGCCAAAGTACTTATCAAGTTTTATCAAGAAACTATGCTTGTTTATGCTTAAGCTTGTTCTAGTATATACACCTTCTGATGCCCTAAACTTGGTTGCTCTTTCATCCGGTTTAGTTTGGTGCTTCAACAGCTACATCTTTTGGCGTTCACATGTGACAGGTTCCAATAACTTTCGTGGATACAGGTTCCAATAACTTTCGTGGATACAGTATTTGGAAGCTCGAAGCTTGGAGAATCTGAAATTGTTGAATACCTGATAGGTCTAGCTTATCTTCTGGTGACAACATAAAAAGAAGAAAAGCTAACAACAAAAACCAACCTTTTATAAAATATTTTTCACTAGTCGTAGCCATTTTATGCATTAAGGTTTGTTCCCTGACAGTGAATCAATGAATGTTCCGGGTATCATTTGCTGCGCATAGCAGTGATGATGATAGCTATAAACGATAATTCCCCACGGTGGTTGAACGAAATGAATAGTTCAAGACAATAATTAAAAGGCGTGGAGGTGTTTAGGAACTCGTACAATAATTTCAAATAAAATCTGAACCGTTACCTTTGTAAGGGATGGTACAAGTGGTAGAATTTGACCCTGATATGTTTACCATGTTTAAACTAATTCGATGTTCTTAGGTTCGAGTATAGATTATAATTAGAAATGGTTATATTTACAAATATAATAATTAAAGAATTTGTCACCTCAAAAGCTGTTCCTTTGTTAGTTCCCGTATGCACAAAGTCCTACGTCGGCTGGGCAAAATACACTCCATCCAATTTCGATCAACTTGAAGTTAACAAATTTAACTTAGAGTTAACATATTTAAGTTTTTTAATTTTAGGTTTTAGGTCAAATTTGGGTTCAATTTCGGATTGAAATTTAAAATTTTTATGTAAAATGATGTTTGTTTTAATTTTTTAAAATATTTAAATAAAATAAATTTAATCAAGTTCGAGTTTGAACCTAAAATCTCGAACTCGGTCAAATTTTAGATAGAATGCAACTCTAAAAATAAAAATTTGAGTAATGCTTAAGCCTAAATAAACTAGACGTAACCGGACTTATTGTCATGCCTATTGTTACAAAGATCTTCTTAAGAATCGAACTTATCTGCAAGTCGAGCCTACTCTTTTGCACGACAATTTTACTTAGATTCATTTAGGCAAGACTCAGCATTCTTACGTGATCGTCGACTAATAATCTAGTTCTCGAACGTCTCATGACCGTCGCAGTGTTTAACTCTCATACTCGTAAGAAAACAATAAACGCAATAATAATAGCAACAATAGAAGCAAAGAAGAGATATAACAATAATGCTAAACTTTTATTACTTCTCTCAAAGTGTATAAAAGGAATGTTCTCTTAACTCTGTGTATAAGGAGCAAGGCTCAAATGAGCTATATATAGGCATCAAGGTTTTGGGAAACAAGTTATAATCCTAACAGAACTCTACTACCCATGATCATATCTTATCTTATCAAATTACATCATTATCCTATAAAATAACATCTCCATCTAAATAGTACTTTATCCGATAATGTCTACCTACATCCCAACTAACAAGATAAAAGATTACACATGATCTATCCCTATTCATGAAGATGTCCACTATCTTCAAATGATCCTCCTATGTGGTCTTTATCCTTTAATGCTGATATTTATCCTGCGTGATCTTATTCGCCACATCATCCAAGATCTCCTACGATCTCTATCCATTGATGATGAGTCATTCAAGCCAAATCTAGTCATAACACACTGGTCCGATCTAATGCTTACCTATGTCAAGTCTATTAGTCATGGTCTGTCCATTTAAGCAACCACTAAGTCCTTAGTCTATCAAGAACTTAGCCGTAGCTATGTCAGCTCGTACACTGTCCAAAACTCTACGAAAACTCACACCATGCTTGATCTAACGTGCTAAGTCACTTTGGAGCCTTCGCATGCTACCGCCATGCTTGTGATCTAACTAACTTTCCACCTACGGTCCGTCTCTGGTTAGTTGTGAAGTGCCTTCATGACTAATAAACTACCCCCACCAGATGAATTCGACGCCCTCGTTGAACTATTTTAAAGGTAGGTGTTCACCTGATCCTTAAACTGCCACAAGGTCATATCTTTCTCCCACGTTGCTTCCGTGATCGACTTTCCCTTCCACTAAATTAAGAACGCTGTCTGTCAGTTTTTCTTATCCTGCCCCATTGTTCGGTGATCCAAGATCTTCTCTACTTGACCCTCAAACTGTTTTCTCACAACCGGTGGAGCTCTCTTCACTTGACTTTTATTTGGATATGATGTATCTTCATGGTAAGGTTTGAGAAAACTAACATGAAAAGTAGAGTGTACCTTCAATCTCTCTGGCAACTTCAACATGTATGCCACGTTCCCTACATTACTAAGCACTTCAAACAGTCCACCGTACCACGTTCCTACATTACTAAGCACTTTAAACGGTCCACCATACTTTGACACTAATCCATAATGCACTTGCTTGCTCGAGATCTTCTTCCAAATCTATAGGGTAAGTTTCAGAAGTACCTTATCTCCCATGTCAAACTCTAATAGTCTCCTCCGTATGTCTGTTTATTTCTTCATCTATCGAGAAGCCTTTCGAAGACTATCCCTTGCCTCATCAAACAACTTTTGCTTCTCCATTGCGAACGCAGGACACTTGCCATCTGTCCTTTGTTATGCAATCTCGAGTGGAGTGAGAGGTTGCTATCCCAAGATAATCTCAAAGGGACTCTTCTCCTTTGCAGAAGATCTGTGCCAGTTATAGCAAAACTGTGCAGTATCAATCAAACTTAACCAATTACGTTGACTCACACTTACGTAATGCCTTAAGTACTCATCCAATAAACCATTGATCCTCTCTATTTGGCCATCCATCTATGGGTGATTTTCATTGAAAACTTCAAATCACAACCCATAAAGGGACGTCCAGAATCAGCCTATAAATCTAACGTCTCGGTCACTCACAATGTCCATATGGACTTTAAAGTATTTCACCACGTTCTTTTCGAATAACTTTGTCGCAATATCCGAGGGACATGATGCTAATGCAGGCACGAAGATCCCATACTTAGAGAAACGATCTACAATTATCATGATTGTCGCCACCATTTTTAGAAACCCTCATATGAAATCCATCGAAATTGGCATTCACGGTCTTTTCGAAATGAATAAGGGTTATAGCAAACCGACTTCCTTCTTCCTTTCTGATTTATCCAACTGACACACAAGGCACGTCTTGACGTACACATCACTGTCATTCTCCATCTTTGACTAATAGTAGGAACGAACTAGGAGTGCCATCATCCTTTAAACTCTGAGGTGATTAACTCACTGTGAGTCGTGCGTCTCCTTTAACAGTTGTTTCCGCAAGCTACCAAAAATTAACATGTAAACTTGACTACTTATAGTCATCAACAACTCATCATCACCGAACCAAAACCTGCGCACATCACCGAACCTTAACTTGTGATACCAACTTATAGTATGTGTTGTCCAATGAAGCCGCAGCTTTGATTTGCTCCAACAGATTAGACTCCACCTTAGTAATGGCATATAGGGTCATGAATACCTCCTTTTGGCTTAAGACATCTGCCACGTTATTGTGCCTTCCCAATTTATGCTCCCACGCGAAATCATATTTAGCAAGGAACTCCTTCCACCGAGCTTGCATCGTTGATAACTTTTTTTGGGTCCTGAAAAATGTGTTAACAACATCGTCTATATGAACAACGAACCTAGCTCCTAGTAAATACACTCGCCATGTCTCAAGGCAATGTACCACCGATCTCCTTCTCATGCATCGAGTATTGCTACTCCACCTGTTGAGCTTTCGACTCTTAAATGCTACAGGATGACCTTCCTATACTAGGACTCCGCCAATAGCTTTGTCTGATGCATTTGTGTGTATCTCAAATGGAAGATCAAACTTTAGCAGCTACAACACAGGTTCAGTTGAGATAGTTGTTCGTAGACCGAAAGTGCACGATTGTCGAAGTGAGTAATAAATCAGTAAGAACCGAGTTGTGTTCACAGGAATTACGAGAAAGTTTAAATCTACGTTAGCTAACATTGTTTGGAATCAAGTTAGGTGAAATTTTGGAAATTTAAAAGCAATATAAAGAATTAATAAAAACTAAAATGAATTTCTAAGTAACTACCCAATTCAATGTAACCAAAATAACTATGGATATGTCAAATCTATGCAATAATAATTAAGAAAAGAGTGCAACAATTGACTAATTAAAAGTATTAACGTTAATGGGGAATGACTTTCTCTTAGGAAATAAAATTTTTGCCACCTTTATATTGAATTAGCTATCATCCACAAATGAATAATCCTAACCTTGTATGTGAATTTTAAGAAATTATTCTCCTTCTCCCAAAGGTAAAATAATCTATCCACTTTAGACATCACTTAGTAATCCCTTACTTAAGTTGTTCCTCGAGTTTTTTAAGTTCCCCAAACCTTCTATTTTCACCTCCTAGGTTTCTTGGGTCTCTTAACTTACAAGAAAATCCTAGTTGAATTCCTTCAATCTTCTAGCAAAAACCCCTTTTTCCAAAGGTAAATTTATACCAAGAAAACTTCCAATGATCCAAAGTAAGAACAATTAAACCCAAGGAAAATCAACAAATATATGAATAGTCAGTCATGGATTCCAGCAAAATTTAATATTAAAGCATTATCAAAACATCAAATCCCTAAGAGAAATTAAGGTTCTAGCCATAAATCATCATGCCAAGCAATCCACAAGCATAAACCTTAGACAAATTCATGAAGGAAATAATTAAAAACACACTGTTCTTGTCTAAAGGCTTATACGTGTTTTGCTATGGTTGGATGCTGCTTCAAAATCTGATGGAGGCTGCGTTAGTGAAGAAGTGTGTCGGCTGTGTTTTATGAATGGAGGGTTTGTCGAAGTGGAGGCATGCGTTGCTGAATGGAGGCTAGGTGCGTGATTTTTCTATATGGAGGTTGCGTTGTTTTTTAGTGTATGGACGCTAGGTGATTTACATCTATGGAGGCATCTTTTTAGGGCTGTATGCATGAGTCTCTGCTGGTAAGTAGGGGCTGCGTCTATTTTTCTGGATGTGGGTCGTGAGTGTAGTGGAGGTGTGAGTGGAGGCAGCGTTTTTGAGTTATGGAGTGGAGGTAGCGTCGTTTTTTACTGGATGGAGGCAGCGTCTTCTTTTTGTTTTTTTTCTTTTTCTCCCCCACCACGCTAAATCCTATGCTACGTTTTGACTATCCCCACTCTGCATTTTCCAAATTTGCTATCTTTTTGCTCTATTTTTTCAAAAAACTCCTAACACTCAAAGATAATATAAAAACATCAATTTAGCATAATATCTATCCCAAAATACTGCACGATTCACCTACATTAAAGCATCAAATAAAAGCCTATCAGTGTCTCTATCAAATACTCCCAAACTTGAACTATTGCTTGTCCTCAAGCAATTTAAAAAAGTTTCATCAATTCGTTTTCAAAGAAAATTGAGTTTGTGTATTCATTCAAATTTCAGTAAACTCAAGCTTTGAGCTGCTACACATATCATAATTTTTCATTAATGCACATAAACAAGGTTAAAGGTAGATAACATTGATCAAAGGCACATGTAAAACTAAGATGGATTTTCCTCGCTCGAATCACTCTAAGTGTTTAGGGTCAGTGTTTCACTCAAGACTCCCTTTAAAAGACTACACTACCATAGGCTTGCATATTCACCAATTTTCTACCATATACAATACACACCAACATGGATCAAAAAGACTTTTATTTAGGGTTATAATGGGGTTTGGGTTAAGGTAGGATAAAAAAGTCACGGGTTAACTCACAAGCATTAACAAAGCACTAAGTAAAAAGGACAACTAAATACAAAATCTGAGATAAGCCAATGAATAAATAGGAACTACTATTACTCTTCACTAACCAATGTTACTATGTTTGATTCTTTTTCTTTTGTTTTTCTCTTTTTTCTCTTTTTTTGATTCTTTTTCTTTTGTTTTTCTCTTTTTTCTCTTTTTTTTTTTGAAAAACAAGGGCAAACAATAAAAACAAGAGAAAACAAAAGCAACATAAATTAATAAAATATGAGTAGAAGTACCTCTATAAATATCTTAGAATAACAACTAAGATCAAAAGTCCCAAACTATAGACCAAATGATTACTTAGCACTTTATTATACTTGTGATTGGGCCAGGCTAGTAGAGTTTTAGATTTTTAAGTGTTTATTTTCAATCAAAGAAGGTAAAGGTTTAAAAGGGGTTGCAAGGGATAATGTATAAGATGGGTCATTTAAGCTAATGGGTTTAAAAAAAAGAATGTCTTAATCATTTCCATAAAGTATGCATCTCATAGTTTCAAACCAGTTCAATGCAAGTTCTAGATGTAATCTTCCTAGGGGAGCATCACACACAACAAAAAACAATGAAATAAATGTAAAATGCATTCAGGTAGGCTCAAAATCTCACATGTGCTTATGTGAAAATTCATGAAAATTTTATACATTACCTAATCACTCAAGTGTCAAATTTTTGACTGAGTTTATGCAACTAACTACATCAATCAATCCATATGATTCACCTTCCACTCAAGCTGCATAATTCAAATGCAAGCACACAACTCAATCCTCAGTCCAACTACTATAACAAAATGGCATGATTTAACTTTCATCACAATTCAAGTGCAAGATTATAAAAAGTTTAAAATTGGTCCCACCCCCACATTTAAATTGGACATTGTCCCTAATGACCTAAAAAATATAAAGAGATGAGAATATAAGGACTCCCTAGATCAAAGAGGGCTCAGCGACTTGAAATCAGAATTCATAGCTCCAATCTTGCATTCCTAAAAAAAACAAAACAGATAAAAAGCAAACAAGATACTCAAATGAAAACAATTAAAAGAAACTGAAACAACAAAGAACTAAAATGAAAGGATAAGATTAGGGCGCCTCCCAACAGGACCCAACAGGCACTATGTTTAATGTCAATATCTCGATGCAGCCATTTGATCATAGGTCCTTGAGTGAAATGCTTGCATTACTTCTCAACTCTTGACCATAGTAATGCTGAAATCTTTGCCCATTCACTTTGAAAGTTCTTCCATCACTTCCTTTAACTTCAAATGCTCTATAGTAGGTAACATTTTTCACAACAAATGGCCCTAAGCATTTAGAGCATAATTTACCTAGAAAAAACTTCAATCTGGAGTTTAAAAGCAGAACTTTCTCTCTTGGGGAAAATTCTTTCCTCATGATGTGTTGGTTATGTCATTTCTTAGTTTTCTCCTTGTAGATTTTAGAATTCTCACATGCTTCATTTCGAAATTATTCCAATTCACACAATTGAAGAGACTGATTTTCAATCGATTTTTGCCAATCGAGACTTTGCTTCCTAACTGCCCAATAAGCCTTGTGTTCTAACTCTACCGAAAGATAACAAGCTTTTCCAAAAACCAAACGATATGGAGAGAGACATACCAATTGGAGTCTTGAAGGCCGTCCTATATGCCCAAAGGGCATCATCAAAGTTGAGAGCCCAATCTTTCTGGTTAGGGTTCACTGTCTTCTCAAGAATGTATTTGATCTCTCAATTTGTTAATTCAGCTTAGCTATTTGACTGTGGGTAGTAGGGTAAAGCAACCTTGTGACGAATTCCATAGTTGGTTAAAAGATTATCCAGAAGCTTGTTGCAAAAGTGGGTACCTTCATCACTAATAATAGCCTTTGGAGTGCCAAATCTTGTGCAAATGTTTTTGTTGAGAAATCTGAGAACAAACTTGGCATCATTTGTTGGTGAAGCTATGGCTTCAACCCATTTTGATACCTAGTCCACTATCAAAAGGATATAGGATTGTCCACAAGATTTGAGGAATAGTCCTATGAAGTCGTTACCCCACAAATGGAAGAGTTCTACGTCAAAAATGTTGGTCAAAGGAAGCTCATGATGTCGTGAGATAATAACCATTTAATGACATCAGTCACATGTCTTAGTGAAAGCATAGCAATCCTAAGAAGTGTAGGACAATAAAAACCAGGTTGGAGAACTTTTGCTGCTGTTCTTGTTAGGCCAAAGTGACCTCCATATGGTAATGAATGACAATGCTCTAAAATTGCTTGGACTTCATCTTCTGGGATATATTTTGGAATCACTTAATCAGGGCCTCTCTTGAACACTAAAGGCTCATCCCAAAGATAACCTTTTGCATCAAATATGAACTTTTTCTTTTGAGATGGATTTAAATCTGGAGGAATCAAACCTATAGCTAAATAATTCACTACATTAACAAACCATGGAATCTTTTCACTGACTCCAAATAACTGCTCATCCGCGAAAGTCTCTTGGATAGGTATTAGTGGCTTTGATTCCTCAAGTTCTAATCAAGATAGATGGTCGACAATTGCATTTTCTGTCCTCTTTTTGTCTTTGATCTGCACATCAAACTCTTACAAAATCAACACCCATCAAATGAGTTGCAGTTTGGTATCTTTTTTTACAAACAAATATCGAATTACCGCATGATCTGTGAAAACCACAACTTTGGACCCAATGATATACAAACGAAACTTGTCCAAAGCAAACACAACTGCTAACATTTTATTTTTTTAGTAGTGTAATTTTGCTGGGCATCATCCAAAGTCCAGCTAGAGTAGTAGATAACCCTGAACACTTTCTCTCACCTTTGGCCTAAAGCTGCTCCCACTGCGAAGTCACTCGCATCACATATAATTTCAAACAGTTGTTACCAATTAGGTGTGATCACAGGAGCTGAAATTAGCTTTTTCTTGATCAACCCAAAGGCCTTCAAGCATTTGTCATTGAATTCAAATTTTACATCCTTCTCCAAGAGATTGCAAAGGGGTTTAGCGATCTTGGAGAAGTCTTTGATGAATCTCCGATAAAACCTCGCATGTCCAAGGAAACTATGGATACCCTTTACATTTGTCAATGGAGGAAGCTTTTCAATAGTTGTTGTTTTGGTTCAGTCCACTTCAATGCCATAAGCAGATACTTTGTGACCCAACACAATTCCTTCCCTCACCATAAAATGATATTTCTCCCAATTGAGCACCAAGTTGGTATCCTAACATCTTTTCAACACTAGAGACAGATTATGTAAGCACTTATCAAATGAATCAACAAAAACAGAAAAATCATCTATAAAGACTTCCATGAAATTCTCAAACATATCATAAAAGATAGCCATCATACAATACTGAAATGTAGCAGGAGCATTGCAAAGACCAAAAGGCATGCGCCTAAATGCAAATATGCCAAAAGGATAAGTGAATGTGGTCTTTTCTTGATCTTTAGGTGTTATCACTATTTGGTTATATCCCGAAAACCCATCTAAAAAATAGTAAAATGCATGTCTAGCAAGTCTGTCCAACATATGATCTATGAATGGTAAAAGAAAATGGTCCTTCCTAGTGGCTTTGTTTAACTTCCTATAATCTATACAAACCCTTCATTCAAAGATTGTCCTAGTGGAAATAGTCTTATTGTTATCATCTTTAACTATAATGAATCCACCTCTTTTGGGTACAACCAGAGTAGGACTAACTCATGAACTATCGGAAATTGGATAAATGATTCTAGCCTTAAGCCACTTTTGAATTTCGTTCCTAACTACTTCCTTCATTGCTGGGTTCAATCTTCTTTGGGGTTCAATGCTAGGGGTGAATGACTCCTCCACAAGATTTTTATGCATTACAACAAAAGGACTAATTCCCTTAATGTCTGAAATTGACCAACCCAATGCATTTTTTAACTCCCTTAACATTCTAAGCAATTTTTCTTCTTTTAAAGGAGTCAATGAAGATGAAATAATGACAGGAAAGGTTTGATTAGCACCCAAGAATGCATATTTCAAATTTTCAGGCAAGGGTTTCAGATCAAACGATGGGTGAACATCTTT
>JANZXR010000171.1:3053567-3064428 GCA_027575705.1 Erythroxylum echinodendron | reverse complement strand
TGCCGAATTCCCCATTTTTATCATTTTTTGCATATTTTCTTTAATTTGTTTTTATTAATCTAGTTTCATTTTATTTTCTCAATCATCGTATGTGGTTGTTACCTTGATTAATCGGTTTTCCTAATTTGTAATGCTACTGCCTAATTAAATCTAGAGATCGCATCCTAGGTTATTCTGTGGTTAGGTTTAATTAATGATCGTATCTTAATTAAACAAAATCTAAGGGAAAACTCGGGTTAATTTTTAACCTATGATTAATAGTTGCTAGGAGAGGTTTAAGAACAATAAATCAAGGAAATATATTCAATTAGGGTGTAGGCTGAGATTAAACCAAAGAACTGGGTCTCTACCGAATTCCCCATTTTTATCATTTTTCGTATATTTTCTTTAATTTCTTTTTATTAATCTAGTTTCATTTTATTTTCTCAATCCAACCCTGATGCATGGTATGTGGTTGTTACCTTGATTCATCAGTTTTCCTAATTCATAATGCTACTTCCTAATTAAATCTAGAGATCGCATCCTAGGTTATTTGGTAGTTAGGTTTAATTAATGATCGTATCTTAATTAAACAAAACCTAAGGGAAAAATCGAGTTAATTATTAACCTACGATTAATAGTTTCTAGGAGAGGTTTAAGAACAACAAATCAATGAAATATGTTCAATTAGGGTGTAGACTGAGATTAAACCAAAGAACTGGGTCCCTACCGAATTCCCCATTTTTATCATTTTTCGCGTATTTTCTTTAATTTGTTTTTATTAATCTAGTTTCATTTTATTTTCTCAATCCAACTCCGATGCATCGTATGTGGTTGTTACCTTGATTAATCGGTTTTCCTAATTCGTAATGCTATTGCCGAATTAAATCTAGAGATTGCATCCTATGTTATTCGGTGGTTAGGTTTAATTAAAGATCGTATCTTAATTAAGCAAAACCTAAGGGAAAACTCTGGTTAATTATTAACCTATGATTAATAATTGATAGGAGAGGTTTAAGAACAACAAATCAAAGAAATATGTTTAATTAGGGTGTAAACTAAGATTAAACCAAAGAACTGGGTCCCTGCCGAATTCCCCATTTTTATCTTTTTTGCATATTTTCTTTAATTTGTTTTTATTAATCTAGTTTCATTTTATTTTCTCAATCATTGTATGTGGTTGTTACCTTGATTAATCGGTTTTCCTAATTCGTAATGCTACTGCCTAATTAAATTTAGAGATCGCATCCTAGGTTATTCTATGGTTAGGTTTAATTAATGATCATATCTTAATTAAAAAAAATTTAAGGGAAAACTCAGGTTAATTATTAACCTGCGATTAATAGTTGCTAGGAGAGATTTAAGAACAAAAAATCAAGGAAATATGTTCAATTAGGGCATAGGCTGAGATTAAACTAAAGAACTGGGTCCCTACTAAATTCCCCATTTTTATCATTTTTTGCATATTTTCTTTAATTTGTTTTTGTTAATCTAGTTTCATTTTATTTTCTCAATCCAACCTCGATGCATCGTATGTGGTTGTTACCTTGATTAATCAGTTTTCCTAATTCATAATGCTACTACCTAATTAAATCTGGGGATCACATCCTAGGTTATTCGGTGGTTAGGTTTAATTAATAATCGTATCTTAATTAAACAAAACCTAAGGGAAAACTCGAGTTAATTATTAACCTACGATTAATAGTTGCTAGGAGAGGTTTAAGAACAACAAATCAAGGAAATATGTTCAATTAGGGTATAGACTGAGATTAAACCAAAGAACTGGGTCCCTACCGAGTTCCCCACTTTTATCATTTTTCGCATATTTTCTTTAATTTTTTTTATTAATCTAGTTTCATTTTATTTTCTCAATCCAAATCCGATGCATCGTATGTGGTTGTTACCTTGATTAATCGGTTTTCCTAATTCGTAATGCTACTGCTTAGTTAAATCTAGAGATCGCATCCTATATTATTCGGTGGTTAGGTTTAATTAATGATCGTATCTTAATTAAGCAAAACCTAAGGGAAAACTCGAGTTAATTATTAACCTATGATTAATAGTTGATAGGAGAGGTTTAAGAACAACAAATCAAGGAATTATGTTTAATTAGGGTGTAGACTAAGATTAAACCAAAGAACTGGGTCCCTGCCGAATTCCCCATTTTTATCATTTTTTGCATATTTTCTTTAATTTGTTTTTATTAATCTAGTTTCATTTTATTTTCTCAATCATCGTATGTGGTTGTTACCTTGATTAATCGGTTTTCCTAATTCGTAATGCTACTGCCGAATTAAATTTAGAGATCGCATCCTAGGTTATTCTATGGTTAGGTTTAATTAATGATCGTATCTTAATTAAACAAAATTTAAGGGAAAACTTGGGTTAATTATTAACCTATGATTAATAGTTGCTAGGAGAGATTTAAGAACAAAAAATCAAGGAAATATGTTCAATTAGGGTATAGGCTGAGATTAAACCAAAGAACTGGGTCCCTACTAAATTCCCCATTTTTATCATTTTTTGCTTATTTTCTTTAATTTGTTTTTATTAATCTAGTTTCATTTTATTTTCTCAATCCAACCCCGATGCATCGTATATGGTTGTTACCTTGATTAATCATTTTTCCTAATTCGTAATGCTACTGCCTAATTAAATCTAGAGATCACATCCTAGGTTATTCGGTGGTTAGGTTTAATTAATGATCGTATCTTAATTAAACAAAACCTAAGAGAAAACTCGAGTTAATTATTAACCTACGATTAATAGTTGCTAGGAGAGGTTTAAGAACAACAAATCAAGGAAACATGTTCAATTAGGGTGTAGACTGAGATTAAACCAAAGAACTGGGTCCCTATCAAATTCCCCATTTTTATCATTTTTCGCATATTTTCTTTAAGTTGTTTTTATTAATCTAGTTTCATTTTATTTTCTCAATCCAATCCCGATGCGTCATATATGATTGTTATCTTGATTAATCGGTTTTCCTAATTCGTAATGCTACTACCTAATTAAATCTAGAGATCACATCCTAGGTTATTCTGTGGTTAGGTTTAATTAATGATCGTATCTTAATTAAACAAAACCTAAGGGAAAACTCGGGTTAATTATTAACCTATGATTAATAGTTGCTAGGAGAGGTTTAAGAATAACAAATCAAGGAAATATGTTCAATTAGGGTGTGGACTGATATTAAACCAAAGAATTGGGTCCCTGCCGAATTCCCCATTTTTATCATTTTTTGCATATTTTCTTTAATTTGTTTTTATTAATCTAGTTTCATTTTATTTTTTCAATCCAACCCATTCGATAAGTTTGCTTACCGAAGGATTCCATTCAAATTATGTAACGCACTCGTCACATTCCAAAGGTATATGGTAAGCATTTTTTCTGAATATGTTGAGAAGACTATTGAGGTATTAATGGATGGTTTTAGTGTGTATGGATCTTCTTTTGATGAATGTCTTAAGAATCTTGCCGTTATCTTGGAACGACGTATAGAAACTAACCTTGTGTTGAACTAGGAAAAATGTCATTTTATAGTGGATCAAGGTATAGTTTTAGGCCATGTGATATCTGCTAAGGGTATTGAAGTAGACAAATCCAAAGTTGATCTTATTTCTTCTTTACCTTACCCCTCTACTGTAAGGGAAATGTGTTCTTTTCTTAGGCGTGTACATTTTTATTGAAGGCTCATTAAGGATTGTTCGAAGATAGCCACACCACTATGCAAGCTTCTTTAACAAGATTTCTCCTTTGAGTTCAACGAGAAGTGCAAGGAAGCATTCAATAAACTTAAGGAGCTTCTAACATCCCCACTGTTGATTCAACTGCCAGATTGAAACCTCCCATTTGAGATTATGTGTGATGCAAGTAATTATACCATGGGGTAAGTTCTAGGACAAAGAGTGGGAAAAGCTTTGCATATCATCTACTATGCTTCCAAAACTCTGAACTTAGCACAATTGAATTATACCATTACTGAAAAAGAACTGTTATTTGTGGTTTTTTCTTTGGAAAAATTTTAATCATATTTGCTTGGTGCTAAAGTGATTGTTTATTCTGACCACACAGCTTTACGATACCTGCTCACAAAGAAAGAAGCAAAACTGAGGCTGGTTAGATGGATTCTCCTCCTTTAGGAATTCAACTTAGAGATTAGAGATAATAAGGAGTAGAAAATGTGATGGCAGACCATCTCAGCTATTTGATAAAGAAAGAAGATGATATCCCTCTACGTGAAACCTTTTCGGATGAGCAATTATTTTCTGTTGGGCAACCCTACTATAGTATGTAGGCATTGTCAATTTTTTAGTTACTAACGAATTAACTATTAGTTTGTCAAAGGCTCAGAGGGATAAGCTGTGGAGTGAAGCAAAGTATTACATATGGGATGACTCGTATCTTTGGAGGCATTGCGTAGATCAAGTTATCAGTAGGTGTGTACAAGAAATGAATGATCATCAATTTTAACCTTCTACCATTCGTACGCTTGCAGAGGACATTTTGGAGTGAAAAGGACAACTCATCAAGTTTTGGAGAGCGGTTTCTACTAGCCAACATTGTTCAAAGATGCAAATACCTTCTGTAAATCCTATGATAAATGCCAACAGTCAAGCAACCTATCCTGTAAGGATTAATTGCCACAAACTCCTTTGCTAATATGTGAAAATTTTGAAGTTTGGGGCATTGATTTTATGGGACCTTTCCCTCCATCTTTTGGCTTTACTTATATATTGCTTAAGGTTGATTATGTTTCTAAATGGGTGGAAGCCAAAGCCATTAGGACTAACGATGCAAAGGTTGTTGCACATTTTGTTAGGGCTAACATTCTTTCTATGTTTGGGATACTGAAAGCCATCGTTAGCGATAAAGGAACCCACTTCTGCAATAAGGTGATGGAAGCAATGTTCAAAAAATATCAATTCACATACAAAGTTTCTACTGCTTAACATCCCCAAACCAACGAGCAAGCTGAAGTCTCAAATCGAGAAATCAAGTTAATCTTGGAGTCCCAATAGGAAGGATTGGAGTGTAAGACTGGAAGATGTACTATGGGCCTACAGGATGGCTTATAAAACACTAATTGGGATGTCACTGTATAGGCTAGTGTTTGGGAAGCCGTGTCATCTTTTGGTGGAATTACAATATAAGGCATATTGGGCTATCAAAAGATGCAACATAAACTTGGATGATGTAGGAGTGCATAGGAAGTTGCAGCTTTAAGAGTTGAAAAAGATGAGGAATGAGTGATATTAAAATGCTGTGATATGTAAGTAGAGGATGAAAGCTTTTCATGATAAGATGATTTCTAGGAAGAGCTTGTTGGTGGGATAGAAAGTGTTACTCATTCCAAACTCGAACTCTTTCCAGGTACGATGCATTCCTATTGGGTTGGTTTGTTTGTTATCACTTATGTCTTTCCTTTTGGTGCAGTAGAGATACGAAGCCTTAAAATTGAAAAGACGTTCAAAGTGAATGGTCATCACTTAAAGTCGTATTATTAGGGTTTCTAAATAGAAGATTTGGAGGTGTTGATGCTGGAGGATGTGACTGGTATCACTTGATGCATGCAATTGGAGGTCAAGCCAACGACATTAAACAAAGGTGCTGCTTGGGAGGGAACCCAAAGGGAGTTAATTTATGTCTTTTACAATTTTGCATTTGCTATTTTTGATAACTGCTTCATGTTTTGCATTTGATTTTACAATGAGGACAATGAAAATTTTAAGTATGGGGTAGAGTATATTAGTTTTTATACATATTTTTCAGCTTAATTGTAGCTTATGTGACTTCTTAGGTAGCTTTCAAAATCAAAAGAACAAAATAAAGAATTTTCTGGTTTTCGCTTTTAAGATTATTTAATTAGAAGTAGAGTGTGAATTGATTAGTAAAATCCATAGCAAAATTTAGCGTGTACTTTTGCTCTTATGATTTGTTATTGTCTCATTAAGTGTTAATTTTGCTTCACTAGCTTTATGGCTTTATACTACATTATCCAAAATACATCCCACCTTATCCTTACCTATATTACAATCCTAGCAAAGTCCTTTGATTCATAATTATGCATGTGATTTTTATTGGTGGAGAAATGAATGATAAGTAAAGTTATGGACCGTTGAGATTATGAATAGTGTTTGAGTGTACCATGGAAATTTCTTATTTAAACACTTTTTGCCTAAGTCTACCTCTAGATTACTCAGTTTCTACGGGTGCTGAATATTGATTGGTCATGAGTATAAACTTTGAATGTTGAATTTTTATTATAGGTTTTGAAAGTCATTCATCTTTACTTATGGTTATCTATTCTTAAGCAATATGAAAAATGAATAAAAGTTTTAGTTTGTGATTTTAGTTTTGATGATTTGTTTGAGGACGGTCAAAAGCTAAGTATGGAGGAAGTTGATATATGTTTAAATGTTGATTCATTTGATATACCACACTTAGTGATTAATGCCTTAGAAATGCTTAGGATACTTGCTTTAGCTCATATTTGATCTTAGTAACATTTCAGAAGTGAAGGAACTAAAGTGATCCGAAAGCATGTTTAGTGAAGCCATCTTCTCTACTTCCATACTCCATTGATTCATAGAGCATAATGAAGAAGAAAATTGAAAGTACGAAGAAGACAAGAAAATGAAAAGAACATGAACAAAATGTTGTCAACATGGCTTACTACCATCCAGAAAATTTCATAGCCATACTGTGAGTAAATATTGGTACAAAGTAACTCATTCATGTGAATCATGCAAGCTTCCATTTGCTGTCCATTTCCTTAAAACCTAGATACTGGAATATATGAGAAAGGATATATGTGATAGTTTGCTGGAGAAAGGATACGTGATGTTGGGAAAAGAATGGAAAACTGAGAGAGTGGACAAAAACTCTACTCTTCAGTTTTAAACTACATTCCTTAAAACCTAGACATTATGAAAACATGTGAGGCTGAAACAAAAGTGCGGGACGACTGTTAAAATGTTAGTGCATGGGATTGCATGGTGTCTCACATGAGTGAGACACCACACACACACAAGTGCATAGGATTGCATGGCGTCTCACGTCCACACACACACACATACCACCTGTCCATTTAACTAGCTTTTTAAGTATAAAACAAAGGTATATTATGGATGGTGGATAGCTTCACATAGAGGGTACACTTACGACATAGACAACACTAAGGACAACAACCGAAGGATATTTTGTCCTCTTCTATTTTGAAAGGCATCTGTCCCATATCCATTTTAAAACCTAGCTAACTCACTTGTTAAAGGGTAGCTTTTGAATAAAGAAAGGGGGAAGTGTTGGCTGTGGGGATGAACTGGAGAAGAAAATAAGGAATAGCTGAAACAAGTTGAAAACAGAAGGAAAGGGTAGTAGAAGAAAATAAGGAATAGCTGAAACAAGGTGAAAACAGAAGGAAAAGGTAGTAGCTGCATCATCTTATCCTATTCGGTTAGCCATCTCTTCAGTGATTTGAAGCTAGTTTTCATCATAAAAAGAGAATGGAAAGGCTGCTGCATTTTGGAGAATAAAATGAGGAGTGTGGGGGCTTGAATGGTGAGAATCGAAGCTCCCATATTTGTTGGAGAGTGAAGAAAACGTACATGGAGGTTGCCGTAGTTGTTGAAAGAAAGGTGTCAGCTAGGAGGGCTGAAGAAGGAACAAAAACTGTAGGTATTGAAAAAAGAAAAAAGCTGGAAAAGAATGGAAAAAGGAGAGTGGGTAAGTGGAGAGTGTGGATTGCTCACAAAACAAAGAAAGAAAGGAGCAACTGATCCTTTTCAATTGTGGACAACAACTATTCTCCTCCATTCTCTCTTTATTTTTCAATATAAATGGAGGCTACAAAGGCTGATTATTAGAGCTTGAAGGTGGAGATGGAAGGCTAAGTTCCCGATGTTGGTTTAATAGGGATATTAAAGCAAAGTCACGATTAAGCTATTTCATCTTGATTAATGTTGTTAATATCTTTTCAGATTGTTATATTGTTTATGTTGATTGAATTGGGTTTTCTTAATGAATTATCTTAATATGTTATTTGGATTGTTCTATTGTGAACCTATTGGTATAATGTTGAATGTAATCCGTAATTCTTACATTTGATGTTTGTTAGTAGCATATAATAATTGTTAATCGCTAGGAACAACATAACTTAGGTTAGATAACCCAAACGTGTGAGGTTACTGCCTATATTGATCATTTTCCAATTCGTAATGCAGCTGCCAAATTGAATCCAGAGATCGTATCTTAGGTTATTTGGTAGTTAGGTTTAATTAACGATCATATCTTAATTAAACATAACCTAAGGGAAAATCGAGATTAGTAGAGTGTTCTATTAGTCTCAGATCAATAGTCTGAAGATAGTTGTAAAGACATTAGGACGATCGAATATGTTTGATTGTGTTTAGGCAAAAGTTGACCCTAAAACTATACCTTACTTATATTCGATGCTTTTCTCATACTTAATTGCTTGTTTTAATTTGTTTTCAATAGTTTACTTTTACTTTAATTTTTAAATTGGTTAAAATCCAAAACCCCTATATATTTTCCTTACATCAATTAATTTCATTACAGAAATTAATTGAACATTCTCTGGGGATTTGATCTCGACTCATCATAACTATAAATTTTAGTGTGCAGAGTTAGGTAAATTAGTAGTGCACTCCACACACGTTGTCAAATGTCCATGAATAAATAAAATTCAGAAGCAGACAAAAGAATAGCTTCGAAGAAAGACAAAACCAGAAGTATAACATATTAATTTTTATCAAAATCAATAACAATCAAGCACCTAATCCAAGTTAACCAATTAAACAAAGGCTCTAATACCACTGTTAGAATCCAACCATAATTAAATCACAAATGTAGCAGAAAAATAAACAATTTTTACATATTTCGAGAAAATCTCGATAATTGAATTAACTTTAATAAAACAAGAATTTGAATAAAAAATCATACCTTTTGAATTCCAATTGAAAAATCCTTTGAAACTATTTTTGATTTATTAATCACGAGCTGTTCAATTATCCAGTCTCTGATGGTATCTAGAGAGTAATCCTCAATACAGTTTGGAGAGGAAGAAGACGAAGTGCTAGCTTCTAAACATTCTTCCTTTATGTAAATAGAAAAATCATTAGGGTCAAATTTCTTTAATTAAAATTAAATTTCTTTAATTAAAATTAAAATTAAAATCTAATTCTAATTAATTTAATTTTAATAAAATTAAATATCTCATATTTGATCCCCAAAGGTTCTCAAACTTTATAATTAAGTCCCCAACTTAATTAAATTGATTTTTCTTTCTTAAATTGCTCTTTGATGTGTGATTTATTAGGTTCCTAATAAATTGGCAATGATTATAAATTACAATTCTAATTCACAATTAGAATTAGATAAATTAAAATTTCTTTTAATTATCTTCAATTCTCTAATTAATAATTCATAATCATAAATTATGATTGACGTTTAGTAACATGTCATGATTACCCAAATATCTGGAATGTCAAAGTGATTGACTTAACCTATCCATGCATAGTTATGATGTATAATTTAATCCTTTTGTCATTCAATATTCTAATTGGACGGAGTATGGATATAGTGTCTACTATTTTGGTCCAATTATGTTCGTTATGCTAATTAGGGATTAATTTATAAATGAAAATTGAAAATTCCTTTTCAAATATCAATTGACTTTTCATAAATCATTACTAATAAAAAACAATAGAATATTCTCTCTAATTACTTTAGAGTGACGAATCCTATATTGACTTACTCAACTATCTCCATATGGTTCTGAACGCAGGTTCCTATATGATAAGTTTTAATATTTTTAAACCTTGAAATTTTTGTTAGATTATGGGTTGTTCATGTAGTATCTAAGGTGTCAATCCCAAGAGGAGAAATAATCTAATCCTAAAATCTAAGGCTTAACTCAAATATGCAATAATTCAAAATAAACAACTAGGCAGAAAATTATTCAATCAAACAATCAATTTTAAGAATTAAATTCGAAATTATAAACAAGATAGCAATTGCATAACCAAATTAAAAATCAACTTAGTAACTAACAATTGAGAGAAAAGGGGATTTTAATCCGACCTTAATGAAAACCTAATTGACTATGAAATTATTGAATTACCGAGTTTAGACTATCTTAGTGATGAAGAAATTAAATAAAGAATAAATTGACTACAATGAAATAAAGATTTATTTAAAATGGAGATAGGAAATATGAATTAATTAGTGAAGATGATACATATGTTATCCAATTATAAGGGAGAAGAAATTTAGTTGTAGGGTGTGAGAACTCTATGGGTATCCTTGTAGTCATGCCATTAATGCCATGTTCCAGCCAAGCAATAACCTGAGGCATATGGGTATCCTTGCAATCATGCCATTAATGCCATATTCCATGCCAAGCAATAACCTAAGGCATATGTGGATGAGTCTTATTTTAAAGATAGGTTTGTGAAAGTTTATAAAAATCTCTTGCAACTAACTAGAGGGAAAATATTCTGGCCACCAAACATTAGTAAAGAGATTAGTTATTTATCCACCATTAGAAAGAGTTATGCATGGTAGGTATAAGAGGAATAGGTAAAAAGATAAAGATGAGCTAAATAATGAAGACTCTTTATAGGCTATCATAAAAAGGTAATTCCAATTATATGGTAAATGTGTCAAATCTGATCATAATAAAAGAATCTATAAAGGCATAAAGAACACTTCACTTCCTTCCAATCAAATTGGAGTTCAGGATAGATAACATTAGAATGTAATTTTCTATATATGTTTTGTTAGGCAAAATACGCAAGATCGAATCTAAGCGCAGCGGAAATAATTTCAAAATTTTTCACAGAATCAACTTTAACAGAATTAA
>JANZXR010000171.1:3028709-3053467 GCA_027575705.1 Erythroxylum echinodendron | reverse complement strand
TTGACATTTTCTATAAACAACAAAATCCCCACTGCATATAACAATGAATTTAACAAGTATAAGAAAATATTAAAACAAAAGTAAAATAACATAAAAAAAGTATAATAAGCATTAAAAGCATTAAATGTTTTGTATGGAAGTTTATGCATGTACAGATGAGGAATTGACAATTTATGAATTTGTTAAGGTTCATAATCATGATTTTGTTAAGTTGCATATTATCCAGTAATTGCATGCATAATCATGAATTTCATAAGTTGCATAATGCGTGTATATTAAAACATGCATAATCATGAATTTTATAAATTGTATATTAAAAAATGCAGAAGCAGACGTCGTCTGCGTTGTTCTGCGTTGAACGCAGATGACTGCGTTTCGCAGACGTCGTCCACGAACGCAAACGTGGTCTGCGTCGCAGACGTCTGCATTTCTGTGTTTAAAAGAATAAATAGACAATGAAAAAATATACAAAAACAAGAAAAAACGCAGACAAACGTATAGATGAAAACATACAAGAAACAAAAACTAACCTGATCTGTCTTGAAAAGAAGATGAGATGTTGCTGTGTATCGTATAGGAGGAGAACTGGAGAAGATAGAGTTTTGTAAACAGAAGAACCAAAAGTAACTTTTAAAATTCGTTATATACGTAAGTGACGGAAAAGTTGCTACCCGAAAAAGCTAAAATGAGGGGTTGTTTTAAAAAGCTCCAAATTTGAGCTTTTAGAAAAGCTGTATTTTAACTTTTAAAAAAGCTATTTCTACTCTAAAAGTGCTTTTAGACTTTACAGTCAAACATTCATTTTTTACTTAAAATAACTTTTGCGGTGGAAAAAAGTGATTTTCCACCTACCAAAAGCTGAACCAAATGGAGGCTAAATTGCTTTTTCTTTCACAAATTGCTCTTTAAAGTATGACCCATTAGGTTCCTAATATATTGACAATGATTATAAATTACAATTCTAATTCACAATTAGAATTAAATAAATTAAAACTTCTTTTAATTTATCTTTAATTCTCTAATTAAACAATTCATATTTATGAATCATAATTACGTCTAACAACATGTCATGATTATCCAAATATCAGGAATGTCAAAGTGATTGACTTAACCTGTCAATTCATGGTTATAATGTATAATTTAATCATTTTGTCATTCATTATTCTAATTGGACGAAGTATGGATATAGTGTCTACTATTTTGGTCCAATTATGTTCGTTCTTGCTAATTAGTGATCGATTTATAATTAAAAATTAAAAATACCTTTTCAAATATCAATTCACTTTGACTAGATAATTCTATAAATTTACTATTCAAGAATAATATAATATTCTCTTTAGTTACTTTAGAGTGACAAGTCCTATATTGACTTACTCAACTATCTGTATATGGTTCATACTGTATCTAATTACTACCGACTGAATTATCTTGAGACGATTCATAAGTGTATCAAAATATAGTAATTCTCATATGAGATACCTTGATAGTCTCAAGTGTAAGGATCAATTATACAATTATCATTATGAGATAATCCACAGACATATAAATAATATTTCATTTGAAATTTCATAATCGGATCAGTTCAGTGACTTATTCTCTAATAATCACCCATACATTAGTTTAAGTATCTCCATACTTTAATTTATGAGATCAATTACTTTCTTCATAAGAAAGAAACCTAATGTGTTCTAGTTTTATCATTTTAACAATATTCTATCTTGATGAAACTATAACTAGGAACATTTAGGAACAAAACATAAGTGTAAATTGAATATCATAATTATGATCTCATCATAATTTTAATTACACAGCAATTATTCCAGAGATTTTACCTTTAATATTAAAACATAAAATATTAATTAAATTAATACATAAAGATAAATAAACTCTTTTTATTAATTAAAATAATGTCATACATTAATTTGCATCTAATTGATTGATTGCAAGGATAAACTAGCATTTTAAAATTTGCTGTAATGCACATGATAGGTATTATTACAGGCATTATAATTTTGAGACCACACATTACAGAGTCAGGAAAAGGACAAACAGACCCATACCAGAATTTCCACAAGTATGGAGCCTACTCAACCCTTCCATAGATATCTCTCCTAGGACAACGTGAAGGTTACCCCCGTAAGGCGGTAACCCTACTGTGGCTAAAGCTGACATTGGCGAAAAAAAAGAGAAAATACAACAGGACACATATTCATAATAAGAAAATATAATAATATAAGTAATTCGATAATAGAATACCATAAATGTTGAGTTACTTTATAGATATCATATTTAATATAGATAAACTATTTTTATTATTATATATCTATTTTAAATAATGGTCTTGCATAATTAATATTCTTCTCCTAACTCTTGCAAATTTTAGAATCTTGAGTATGAGATTGTCCTTGTTGCTGATGTTGTCACTAAAGGTATCAATAATTTAGTAATAAATTTATTAGATGTGATTTTAATATGATTTTATACATAATTTGAGTAAATTACCTCTTTTATAATTATGTAATTATAGAGAGTATATTTAACTACTTATTCAAACAAATCATCGCTTAGACTGGTGAAGATCATGACCTCATTGGAGATAGTAGCGTCACACATATTCATTCCTAACATATCGAAGATGTGAAAGGTACTAAATTTGGACAAGCAGACTAAGAAGATCATAACCCTTTGTTCTTCGTAACATACATATCGTTTCATTGCAAGAGATTAACAAGACAAAGTTGATGGATACACATCAGGAGACAGCAAGTACATAGCTCCTTCTAAGACAGTACCAAGTGCTTTTCTACGTTGTGTAATTTGGTCTGGTCACAAAAGCAAACATTCTTTGTCAAGTCTACCATATCCAAAAACTCCATCAAGTCTTCTACTTAACAACCACTTCTTCTTCTTCTTCGTCTTTCAATTTCATACTTGCCTTAACTTCCATAACAATACCATATATATAAGAAAGTTCATAAGTGTCATGCTTAGAGACTATGGTACTTATTTTTTTCTCTCAGCGTTTCCTCGCAGCTGTTTCTCTTTGAGCGTTGAAGAACACTGCAGCGACAGGCAGTCCAAGATCATTTTCCTGTGCGAAGTTTCTAGTGTTGAAATTGTCCCTTGATGGTGGAGTTGTCAGCGTTTGTCTTCGTTTCTGTTTGAACAGAATGAAGACGAACCTGTGTATCCCTATGTTGGGCCTTGGCATCTCATAGCTCACCACTTCCCTTCCTGCTTATATATAATCCCACAAATCATTAGTTAGTGCAATACTTTTGGTCTTTATCTAGTCTCTCTTAACTCGTTCCTCCAATGGAAGTTGAAACTTACCAAATGTGGTATCCGTGGTGCCTGGAATGTCTGTCACTATCCTGAAAGAGTATATGATCAAATCAAGCTCAACTGCTCAAGAGATGAATTACGAATAATATAACCGTATGTAATATACCTCTCATTGTATGACCTTTTGTTCCACATTTTGTACTTCCAAGATGCCAGAATTAGGAAATCATGAAAATGTATGTTTTTCCATTTTAATATCTGTTCTCTCTTTCTTGCACTGATCAGTTTTACCCTAGTACAATACCATGCATGTACAATACCAGATTTGGATAGTAAATATGATTCACTGTTGAGCCTTTGATCTTGAAAAGCATAATACCAGATATGGATATTTCACAAGTGACCAAGTTGTTTTGTGTCGGTGGGTCAATTTAACTTTAAATTGTGGGATATATACACTCTTATAAGCACCCATTTTTGGTTTCTTAGATAAAAAGAGCTTGTTAAGTATACCAGTGGAGGCGCTCTCTCAGGTATGGATCACTAGGACCAGGAGCATCAGGATCTGTCATTACCTGCAGTCAGATTGCCCAGATCAATTTCAAGACACAACACTTCTCTTTGTTTTTTTTTTTTAACTACCCTAATCGCTAAAAAATAAAGGGAAATGAAACTACCAGGGTAAAAAATGATCTCATGTCACCCCCATGAACCTCAACCTTTGGTTTGTAAGTAACAGCCGATGGGAACAGCTCATGACCATTATACACCTGCTTGTTGTTGTATGCCACTGTCATATTAACGCTTGGAGTGAAGTAGTCGATGACATCTCCAATCACCCTCCCAACAACAAGAGGATCTGTCATGTTTGCCATTACCAAGATGAAGGTAAAGAGTGAAAGAAAGAGACTGATGGTGGGTTAGCAAGTAAGGCGCTATCTTTTAAAGCTCGTAATATTATCTTCTATGGAAGATCTCTCTTTGAGAAGTGATGAAGATAGGAAGTCCTATATTTATAGTGTTGAGAAGTAGCTTCCAAGTTCAGTTCAGAGTAGCTTCGAGGTGGTGGGGTTAACCAAAAAAGTTAAGAAAGTAGTTTTCTGTTCTTCCATTAAAGTACAAAGCCACTATGGAAAATGTTCTCATAGCTTTTGGTATGAGGACGGAGAGTCCTCATTTCTAAAGACTAGAGGCGTTCCTTTTACCAAAAAAAAACACCTTCTTACTTTGTCATCACCAATATCTAAATTACCAAATATTGTGTGGAAGTCTAAGACTAAACCTAGTAAAGACAAATGGCAGATAACGAAAATAAATTTTATAAATATAACCCATAATTCTTTGTATTATTATTTTTCAGATTGAATAGGTTTGATAGAAAAATAAGAATACAACATGAAAGATTAATTTTAACAAGACTTTATTTGTTTGTACAAGATTATCCTCTGATTATTCTCGGATGCTGTGCCTAACAAATCTTGGCCGACGGTTAGTTATAAGTACGGCTAACAATTTTGTATTGGTGTGAAGAGTTCCAATCCTCCATCTTTCTTTTCTTCGTGCTCAGATTATGACAGAACTTCAGATTGTTACTACTGCATTGTAACAGCAGGTCTTTCTGTCACAAGTACCTCCAGAAAACCAAAGCCAACCTCTTTCTTTTCCTTTTTTTTTTTTCCCACATGTTTCTGTTTATATGTTGATGAACTGCTGATAAAGTTTTCTTTATATATCAAACCACATGCAATCATGTTGGTGGCCATTTCTGCGCTCAAACACGTAGAACATATCCATGTTTATGGAACAAAGGTTTAAAACGAGAAAAAGGCAGAACTAAAGGAGATGCATAAAATACTGATCTGCTAAATGATTTGACAGGGGCACATTGTTTCCTAGGGTAAGGACTAGTGCTAATCTTGGTATAGATGGCCACCAAAAAGTGACGGAAAAGTCAGAGAAAGCGAACGTGGATAGACTGAGAGCTTCAGTTCAGGCCTCAGGGCAGTTCAGAAAAGCATTCAAATCAACGAATTAATTATATGTTACTACAAAAGCACAGTAGGTTGCAGATTAGAGTAGTGCATGTTGATGAGGGTCTCCACTTAGATTGTTTATATAACATAAAAGGAAGAGCAGGCGGAGAATATCTGCAGATCCTGCTTAGACATTCTCGAGCTAGGGGAGCTTTTGCAACTTGCATTAAATGTAAAGCAAAACCAGAGGGAATTCCAGAGAAAGGGTGTTGGAAGAACCTTCCCAAATTTCACAATTCACCTGTTAGCTTACTAAAATTGGAAACATTTGATGAAGAGTTTGGGGTATCAAGTAGCTCCACCATAACCCCACCAACAAAGACAAGCAGTGGTTTGGAGTCACTTCAAGTAAAGATATTCATGCAAGGATCACTTCCTATTGCTATGGATGGTAAAATGGAAAAAAACGGATTGCCACTTATGGCATCTCAAGCCTTCTGATCATATTCCTCTCTGAAAAACAAATATTAGTATTTGATAATATAAACTACTGACTAATCTATACCTTTTTTTTTCTTAAGCATCTTTTTCCTTCCTTTCTTCTGTAATTTTATTCTTTCATTTTGCAGTTCAGTGTGTGCCATTTGGTTTCACATTGTTAAGAAATGAACTCATGCTTTAAGCATCACGGGCTTTTCCGCCAGGGAAAGAATACTGCTACTTTGTAAATGATAAACCCTAATTAACAGCATGGACGAAAACGTCAAGAAGAGTAGCGTATATATAAAATTATTAGAGCTTAAATATATGATTTGTTTACCTTTATTTCTTCTTAATGGAATCTATACTTCATTCATAATAAAGCAAATTTCAATAACAAAGTCATGCCTCAAAAAGTGTGAAGTTAACCTCAAAAGGAATACAAGTCCAGTCGGTATAAGTTTAACGTATGTTACTCATCTCTTTTTCCAATGTGAGGTGTTCGAACCTCCTGTTTTTTCAAAGTAATACGATGAGACAACAGTTTTTGATTCACTTGAAACTAGTTAAGGAAGCTGTCATATTGATTGGGCAAAATGTCTTGTCCTAAATGGAATCCACTATATACTTTTAAATATATGGCTACTGCTGCGAGCAGAAACAAACAATAGCTATTGATGCGAGCTACAATTGTAGGTAGGTATAGAAGTTGGGGTATCAAAAAGCGATAATGTCAAATGAAAACATTATTAAGACACAGAAGATAAGGTTTCGATTTGAAGTGGTGCAATAATACCCAGTCAAAGTTGTTGGAATTCAAACCGATTTTAGTAATAATACGATATAATAATGATATTCGTTAATAGTAAATATTATTATGAATAATCTTTAAAATTTTATAAAATACTTTTTGAGTAGATGAAGTTGAAGTAGCTATTTTCGAAGTAAGGGAAAGCAAAACAACTACTTACTCAATTCTTTCAAAAATATGCAGTGCAATACAATTTATTTCGATATTAATACGATGTGGATATATTCATATGATACCATATACATAACAGCTCTCATTACATCATAATTTATTATTTACAGCATTGTATCGTAATTTATTATTGAGATAATCAATTCTATAGGATTTTTTTAAATTAATTTCCAAACTTTTAATTTTTTAAACGGGTGAGCAATTCATTTAAAACCTTAGCAGCTTAGCTCAAAACATTAACTTAGTTAATCATTTGTTGATTTGATTAACATAATCTTTTTGTTATTCATAAAAGCCTGAAGCTCAAATTGGGTTCTAAAGTTTTTGAGTTTTCTTAATTTATGACTTAAACTAATAACTTACTCAACGAAAGTTTAAACTTTTAAAAGTTTGCTCAATTTAAAGTTTTTTGATAGAAATTAAGAAGTGTCATACATACGTCATTTCTATATATAAAAAGTATATTTAAAGAGGCCAGGTAAATTTTAAAAGCCAAAATAAAACACAAAAGTCATGTAGATTTCAGAAAAAAAAATCATTTAAAATTTTCATACTAGTATAATATTTGCATATCTATCCAGTAACCTTTCAAACATTTACTCAGCCATTTTCTTTTATTTACTTGAAAAGAAAAAGAGAAAAAAAATGCTTTTTAGATTTGCCTGGCCCCTCCATCATCGCCTTTGCCGTGGACTCGTCGCCTTTATCAACAAACCCTTTTTAGGTTAATTTTGTGCACTTTAAATGAATGGATATCAATTGATTAGTTAATGTGCTTATAATTTGGTTAGGTTTTTTATTCCAATGTCCTCAATGTAGAATCAAATTTTGATTTTGTGTTTGTGTTATAGTGCTTCGTTCTATTGTTATTGAAATTTGTACAACTCTTTTGCCAATTACTTAAAACACTTTTTAAGGAGTTTTGCCTATAGGGATATCTTTTTCCGACACGTACAAGTTAATAGCAAAAGCATTTTGAAAGTACGGCAAAGTCATGCAAGGTTGTACTAGAAAAGAACAGGTTTTTTTTTTCCTTATTTCAGTTATGATTATACTGGTTTTCTTCTCAATTCATGCATTCATTCTCTTTGTTTCATTTAAGATAATAATTAACAAAAACTAAACAGACCCAAATGTTTCGCATACCGGACTTTTTACCAAGAAGATGAAGCCTCGAGAGCTTTAGCAGAGATGAACAGAAAGGTAAAATTATAGTCTTCTATGGAATTTGGATGTAATGAGTAAAATATTAAATAATGATGAGATTATAGATCATTTGGCAGCTTGTTGATGGACGCGTTATCTTTGCAAAGTTTTAAGCAAGTCTTCATAATTCTTAACTAAACTAAATTTATATTGTAATGAACTTTGCCTGAGCATTGGTTTTAAGCTATTTGACAAACTCTCGTGACAAACAAAAAAACTTAAACTTTGCAATAGTAAAGTTTAGTGTGCTTTGTATCATTAGATAAATTCTAGAGTATTATTGACTATACCATGAAACACTCATTTGTAATTGTAATATGGTGATTGACTTGATTTTTGGGATTAGTGTAATTGTAAGATGATTGAGTTTGGTGGATGAAAAGAAACAAATATTTCGGGTGTAATTATTATCTTCTGTCTTCATGCCCATAGATAGTTACAGTCAATGTCTTTGGAATAATAGATGCACGTGCGTCTAACCATTAACAGTAGCTCTTAAATTTGCCAGCAAAAAAAGCAGAAAGAAGAATGGGGAAGTCCATGTTAGAACACTCAAGATTGGAGGAAAGGAATGTATGTTGTAGCTCAATTATTCTTTACATACCTGAGACTTTGAACAAATCTCTCTATCCAAGGAATTATGAGGACAGCTCAAGAAAGATCAGAAGCAGGAGGGAAATGCAGAGAAAAGGCAATAATGCATAAAGGGATTAGAAATAGAGTGAAAATTTGGGGGTTATATGTTAATTTTAGATTTCTGTTAAAAATTTAAATTATTTTATTTATTTATTTTTTCTAAAAATCCATGTGTGTTTTTAACGTGGCATTTAAAGACTTATTGATTTATCTGTAACAATGCGTATATGACACTTTCTAATTTTCGTCCAAAAAAGTCTTAAATTGAGCAGACTCGTAAAAGTTCAAACTTTCGTTAAGCAAGTTATAAGTTTAAGTGCTAAAATGATCAAACTAAAAAACGCTAGGCCTTAATGTGAACTTTTAGCCTTCCATAAAATATAGATATTCATTTAAAAAATAGTAGTTATGGTTAGATTAAAATGGAGAGAATTTTTTCATGTGAACATCTGTATATTAAGAACATCAAAGATCTCGTTAACTAACATTTTAAGTTAAACAATTAAAATTTTAAAATATTAATCAATTAATTGAAAATTTTAGAAATTGGGGCATTAAATTAAATTTTTTTTTCAAAACGTTATTGATTGATTAGCCCTTTATTATTAATCATATTGATTGTATTTTCTAATTTTTAATTTTAAATTTATTAAGTATTTTATTTTTTTAGAAGAGTAAAGATTAATTATTTTATTTAAAAATATATATTAGTATGTATATCTAAGAGTTTTTATGATTAAAAAAAAAGCCTGTGAACTTGAAAATGTGCTAGATTTTGGCCACTGGAAAACTGACGCGACACGTTTGTCTGTGGTCCCTCCAAAACATGCACATATCTGGAAAAGTTGACACGTTTAATGATTTGAGTTATGTTTGTAGTTATGATTGAACCTACTGTCTGTCTCTACAAGGCATCCAAAATCTTCGGTTGGATATTATTCCTAGTAATAAACACTCTGTTGAGGCAGTTAAAAGTAGTTTCGCATTAACTCTTTTGGGTACAAAACATCATACGAACTTAACCAAAATAGGACACGTAAGCTGTCTACAAGGTACTAGACTCATCAGCTACACTCTTGTCTTGAGGCACGCGAACCTGATTCTTGTCAATCGTATTATACTTTATACTTTCTTTTTTAAGGGAAGTAAATAAAAAACGTTACTCGTTAATTATGAGGAAATAAATTTCCGATAAATTTTATAAAAGGGTCAAGTGGAACTCAATTGTGTTAAAATGATGAATATTAATGTCAAAATTATCGGCATATTTAGCTAACTGATTGACGTATTTGTTGCTCTTTCAGTAGATGTGTTGATGAGCAATAGTCTAATTTTTAGTGAACAGTTTATGGATATCCCCGATGATTGGGTTGGAAGTCCTGGAACGATTGTCTGCAGAGGACAGAAGATCAAACATTGCCTTTGAATCGACCTCCAGTTTGATTCAGCGATAACCCAGATTCTATGCAAGTGTGAGCTCAATGAACACTCCCAGAGTTTTGCATTCAGCGGAGAGCACTATCCGATATGATGTGAAAATCCTCCTCGCCAATGGCCTGCACTATTTAGGAGAACGCTGCCTGCAATAGCCGTTAAAAAAAACTGTTGAGAAGCTCAATTGTATTATACTTTATTACATTATAATTTAACTTCAATTATTTTGTTTGGAACTGGGATGGTAATTTTTTTCATTAAGGAGAAGAAAATTTGGGATTAAATTTCTGTATCGTTTACGGTGTTTTTATTTTCTTTCATTAAATTTAATTCATATGTTTATATAAATCTTATATAAATATATAAGTAAGATTTAATGTAATAAAATTAGAACAGAGTAAATAGAACGGAAGGTTTGAGAAGAGAATACTTAGTGCTTCTAATTAGAGTTGAGTTTAATGTTGGTCAATTCATCAAATCACAGACCTAAACAATATGGAATTGGTCCATTTTTTGAAACAAGGGTCAATCATAGTCATAACAACGATGTAGTACCTAAACTACGTAGTTGTTATACCTAAATAAGCATGTTGTCGAGTTCAGGTATGTCAACTACTACAACCTACCTTCTCTTGATCAACTAAAAAACGGCACGAATGTTCATAATTGATATGTTGGGTTCAGTTAGGACTCGATTTGAAGTATAATTAAAGTTGTGTTAGATTATTATTATTTAAGACTTAAAACAACGTTGATTTATTGTTAGGAAAATGAAACTCTCGGGAAGATCTCAAACTGATCCCTCGGCCTATGTTTAGCATAAATCCTGATTTGATTAGGCTCGATCTTCTAACTTTAGATCAAGCTTCGAGCCAACCACCATACTTAACATGTATGAACCGTGTGACTACAGATAGAGGTTGGCAATACATGCAAAACAGCATAGCTTCTCTTTCGATTTCGATCGACTCAAAAGAGTACATTAAATACTGTTATGAATAGTTTTTAAAATTGTAAAATGGTTTCTCAAATTTTATATAATTAAAATTTTAATTATTTATTATAATTAAATCAGAAATAATAACTCAATTTATTAAAATTAATATAAAAATATTTATTTTCTTACATAATAATTCTTAACAATAATTTTTAAACATCAAAAATACATTTTTAGTTTAGTCGTTACATTTTTTATATTTATATTCTTAACCAACATTTTTCAATATTTCAACTTTCAAAACTTGTAATGTTGCATTAAATTGTAAAAGTTGAGATTTCATAATCTACTCTATGACAAATATCTAATAAATTATATTTTATTTTAGTATTGCTTTTTATTAGAACATAAAATTAGTATTAGGTTCGACAAAAGTTCAATTGAATTAAAAATTTACTTTTTTTCAAAATTAAAATAATATTATTTACTCAAAACGACATTATTTTTTAAGCTTTGAACCAAATAGAAGAATCTCAAACTCGATCTATAAAAGTTTTTAAATAAAAAATCTGAAATCCGATTAAAAATTCAATCAACGTAATACCAGCCAATATTGATTGGTATGCTACCATACCAATAACAAGGATGCATACACCATTGCTTTCGATTTCGAGAGGGCATTTACTACCTGCCAGTGGTTTCTTTAATTAATTTTGAGAACACACATACATAATTTTATCGTAAATTCATGACTGCTAGTTGAATAGCCACTTTCCTCCAAATTGTTGGTTTGATTCCAATGATAACTGTTCCAACCAGAAGTCAACCAGTTGTTGAGATTAGCACGAGGACGTGCAATCCTCCTACCAGTCTATCCTTGACCGGGGATTTAGGAAAAATCTCTCCCACCAGGTTGGTCTCTGTTTTCCAACATGATCTTTCTTCACTTTCTCCTCTGAATTCTTTGCTGATTTTGATCCTTTTTGTTCGGTTGAACTCAGCAATTAATGCACGATCACATTATATAAACACTTACCCTGTTGTTTTATCTTAGGAGATGTTACCAATGGCAGTTGCTGCATCAGTTTTGGCAGTGGGGTTTCTGGTGTATGGCTATAAAAGCATTAAACCTCCTCCTCCCAGGATTTGTGGATCCCCGAGTGGTCCTCCTATTACGTCTCCAAGAATCAAGCTCAGTGATGGCAGGCATCTATCTTACAGAGAGAGAGGTGTTCCAAAAGAAGCTGCTAAATATAAGCTCATTCTGGTTCATGGTTTTGACAGCTCCAAGGACATATACTTGCCCCTATCTCAGGTGAGGATGATGACCCTCTACTCAAAAGAACCAACCAGCGTTTATTATTAATGATTAGTAAGAATATAATGTTTGAGAGACCTAACAGACTTGCCTTTGTAGGAGTTTATGGACGAGTTGGGTCTTTATATCTTGACCTTTGACAGAGCAGGGTATGGCGAAAGTGATCCGAACCTGAAAAGGTCAGTGAAGAGTGAAGCATTTGATATTCAAGAACTTGCTGACCAGTTGGATTTAGGACCCAAGTTTTATGTGATTGGGGTTTCCATTGGCACTTACTCCGTCTGGGCTTGCCTCAAGTACATACCCCACAGGTATGCCAATCTTGTTCTCTAAATTTCACCAATCTGAATGAGTAGATTCTAATACTGGAATCTATAGTGTCAGGAACTGTAAATTCTCATCTTGGTTGCAGGATAGCTGGAGCGACTTTAGTAGTTCCAGTCATTAATTTCTGGTGGCCTTCGTTTCCACCAAAACTGGCCAAGGATTGTTTCAGGAAGCAGCTATGGAGAGACCAAGTAAAACTCACCATCGGACATCGCTTTCCTTGGCTACTATACTGGTGGATGACCCAGAAGCTGTTTCCTTATTCTTCAATCATGCAGAGACATCCTATTCTAGCCAACAAACGAGACGTTCAAACTATAAAGCAAATGTCACAAGTTCCAAATCCTGATGAGGTATGACTTCTTCATGTCATGAACACGAGATGTTTCAGAAACAGAGGCAACTAAACCCAGGGTCTTATGGTTCGTAATTTGCAGCACAAAGTAAGGCAACAAGGTGTCCATGAATCGCTGCACAGAGACATATTGGTGCATTTTGGGAGATGGGAATTCGACCCGATGGAGCTAAAGAATCCGTTTCCCAACAACGACGCATGTGTTTACCTCTGGGAAGGTCACGAAGACAAGCTGGTGCCATTTGAGTTGCAGCGTTTTGTTGCCAGGAAGCTGCCTTGGATCAAGTACTGCGAAGTTCCTGATGGTGGTCATCTGATGATTCATGAGAAAGGTCTCTGTGAAACTATTTTCAAGCAACTTTTGCTCGGACAAGAGCCTTCCATTTGACACATTCTTCATGGTCCAGCAACAAGTATAAATTCTTCAGAGAAGTTACATGAAATGGAAGTAATTAAACACAAATCTTGAAAAAATTCTCAAGATATCTGTAGATTAGCCATGTAATAAATTCTATAATTAATTTTTTACCATATCCCAAATTTTTTTAGTTGAAATTAAGAAAGAAAATGAAAGAGAATAGTTAGTTCGTCTGGAAAACCTACCTGATCATGCATCGTTTGGTAAATATAAAAAGCAACAACAATAATAATAATTAGTAACCATAATCGATTAGAAAACTCAACCAACCCGTTCGATTCAATTGTTAAAACTTTTCATTATCCAACTATTTCAGTTTATTTTTTAACTTTTTGGTTCGAATTATTTTAATAATTCTTGTTATTAAAAATTGATCAATTTATTAATTAATTGGTCAATTTTTATTAATAAATAAATTTTTATAAACTAAAATAAATAATTAATTTTTATTTAATAATTTTTCCTATCTTTTTCCAATTAAAATTAGTAAAGATAATCTCTTTCAATTATATTAAAACCTTAAATATTTTATTTTATCAGTTTTAATTTTCGGTTCAATTTTTTTAGCACATTTATAACTAAAATATCACAATAATTATCTTTTAAATATTCCATAAAAGATTTAAAATTAATTAAATAATTTAATTTGGATTAATTTTATAAAATTATAAAATTATAATTTTGTTTTAATTTGACTAAATTTTTGATTGAATTTAATCGAGATGTATGGCTTTACGAGTCTATGTGTTTATATAGATCCTGTTCATGGTTACCGAAAATGTGCAAAAGTTCTATTTGCCTCTATCATTTTCTTCTTTTTTCTTATGGTTATGTCATTTTTTGTAATGTTATTCACTAATTCGGAACTAAATTTGAAAGTCATATTTTAATCCAAATATTTTCAAAATCTCCCAAATAATCAACGAATAGCAAGTGATTTTCTTGGAAACCCAAATTTAACTTGACCTAGCTATTATTTAGAGCAACTCTAACTTAAAAAGAAAATAAGATATTAGCTGGTATTAACTGGTAATGAATTATTATGACATTTCATTCTTCAGAGTATGTTGGGAGTAAAGTGAGTAGCCAGCGAAGCATGCTGGGGTTTTACTTGTCATGTCTTGGACCGTCTCTGTCAACGACGCCCTCTCGCCAGCTATGCTCTTGTGCACTTACCGGACGTTCACGTTGCGAAGAAGGATAAAGTATACACGAAATCAACTACAAGAATATATGCAAAGTCTTATACAATTGCATAATTTCCCAATATGCTGATATTTACAAGACATCTCATTAAACAATCAAATCCAATAATGATTTGGTGAGCAAGTAGAGTAATAAATTTCGTAACGTATTATACAAGAGGTTTGAAGTTTATAACATTTATAAAGTTTTAAAATATTATAAAATTGATTAAAGATTAAATAAAATTAATTTTTTAAATATGATTAAAATAGATTGTTTTTATTTATCGGATAATTTAAAATTTAATTGAAAAAATATATTATTAAATAAAAGTTAATGAATTAATTTTAGTCTTTAATAATAATTATTAAAATAAATTAAACTGAAAAATTAAAGAGTTTAAAATTTTTATATTTTAATCGGTCGAATTTTTTAATTATTGTTCTTATTTTATTACTTTAAATACTATTTTTAATAATAAAAATTAACGATAGTAATTTTTTTTCTGTCCTAATTTAAGTCTTGCAAGTGATTTGAAGGAATATCCAAATCACTTGGTCTCTTGAAGGAATATCCAGGCAAGACTTACAACCTTCTTGAGGCATTATAGACTTCTTGTACTAATGTTGCAGCAACAGGAAAGAAATCGAACTGAATTACAACAAAATCCCAAATATGAGAGCTTCGTGCAATAAACATGAGAGAATCTGCATAAGTTAAATTTTGCAAGCAATCAACCGAACAAATTTAGGGTACCAGGTGCTAGTCAAAGTTATTCCAACTGGGTCTATCTGCTGGCAACTTGGAGACACTAGCTAACTTCCCGTAGTCAAAAGAGGAGGAAATCAAGCACCGGCATAGCGAGAAAACGAGCTGCGGAGCGTTGCTATGAGCTTGAATCATCAGGTGAGCTTAATTGTTTTGGTTTCTTGCTTTCTGGGATGTTGGTATTTTGTGGAAGAACTCGATCTATGTTAGCTAGATCCATTTTCTTTTTATCTCATTCAGGGATGGTTTCAAAAACCAAAGTTGTCTTGACGATTGGTCTTCTGGGAATGTTTTATCAGGCTACTCAACTACCTCCACCACATGTTGTGCAGTTGCTTGAAAATTCTCCTGGTGATTCACCGAGAGTCAAGCTTGAAGATGGAAGACATCTGGCCTACAGAGAAATGGGAGTCCCCAAGAACGAAGCCAAGTACAAGATCATTATTGTTCACGGCTTTGGAAGCTCGAAAGAGATGAACTTTTTGGCACCTCAAGTACTATCATAATACTTCCATTTCTGCTCCATCTATTTTCGATCTAAATCTTAATCTTTGTGGCTTGATTGCTTTTAAAAGAGCTTTATGACTCACAACCTTATAGCTGATAATAGGGGGAACTAACACGGAGTTGAATGAGACTTTCGGAAGTAACACAGGGAAATCTATGAGAAGTGAACTATTTGTCTAAAAAGAGTAGTCAGAAATACGTTAAGCTAAACAAAGAACCTATAATAGAATTATAAAGTTGGATCGTTATATTTACGTGGCAGGAATGCTTTATGAGGAGATCTTGTTGCACATAAAAACATAGCATTTGAAGTCATTGCTGTGTAGAAGTACCTGTGCTAAAACACAAGAGCACATGCTGTTAATCCTTTATGCAGATTTTGGATTCTGCTCTGTTATTAGAACTGAGAACTGATAATAGGATTACTAATTTCCTACTCTTTGTGCATTTGAATGATATGATTATGATCTCCTGCTGCATTTCTCCAAGTCCATGTGAGCGAAGTTTTTCTTTTCCTTTCAGCTTAACCATATCTTAGTTTGTGGGTTAATGGAAAATTTCAAGTTTGGTCTTAATGGAGAAATGTATGATGATTGAAGTTTCACATATCAAGAAAAGTGAGTTAAGTAAGTTTTATTAGCTTTCAGGAACTAATAGAAGAGTTGGGGATATACTTTCTCTTTTTTGACCGAGCTGGGTATGGAGAGAGTGACTCAAACCCAAGGCGATCGGTAAAGAGTGAAGCACTTGACATTCAAGAGCTTGCTGATCAACTGCAGATAGGACCCAAGTTTTATATAATTGGAGTCTCAATGGGATCTTATCCCATCTGGAGTTGCCTGAAATATATACCACACAGGCAAAATCAGTGAAACTTTCTGCATTGTGTTGTCATAGACTCCTTCACAAGTTATTATACCTTACTTCAGAATTGTTTGTGCAGGCTAGCAGGTGTATCCCTAATTGTGCCAGTTGTTAATTATAACTGGCCTTCTCTTCCCAAAACTCTAATAAGAGATGATTATAGGAGGAGACTTGTCCAGTGGGCTTTCTGGTTTTCAAAGTATGCCCCTGGACTATTGCAGTGGTGGGTTTCACAGAAATGGCTCCCTTCAACCTCTGTCCTGGAGCAAAACCCAGTGTTCTTCAACCCACATGATATAGAGATCTTGAAGAAAATTCCAGGGTTCCCAATGCTAACTCGGGTAAAATTTGTTCCATAAGATCATGAGGAAATTAGGGGTCTCTATTGTTAAATTTGCAATACTTATATCACTACTGCATTACACATTAGAAACAATCGCATGTCTGATAACTAAGATAGTAATTATGTTTCCTCCTACAGGAAAGGTTGCAAGACAGAGAAGTCTTTGATACGCTCCGAGGTGATTTTATGGCGAGTTTTGGAGACTGGGACTTTGATCCAACGGATCTAAGCAACCCATTCCCTGGAAATGAAAGCTCTGTTCACATTTGGCAAGGTTATGAAGACAGGGTCGTGCCATTTAAGCTTCAAAGATTTATTTCAAAAAAGCTACCCTGGATTCGGTATCATGAAGTTCCCGGAGGTGGGCATCTAATTGTGCATTACGCTGGCTTATGTGAGGCCGTCTTACGAGCACTTCTGCTTGGAGAAGAACCTTTTTCGTTGGATCACATACATCCATAATGGAACTTCAAATTCCCTCACATGATTATTTGATCATTGATACTGTTGTTCATGTAATTACATTGACTTATAGAGACGTGTTGTAAAACATCAGTCATTTGAAAGGTTGAAGTGAATATAATTCTTGGATTTGTTTGAGCTGGTTGTGTGAGTAGGCATTTATCATTTATTATGTTCACATAAATCTTCCTTCTGTTCAGAGTTAGAGAACCTGCCGATAAATATGTTGCATTGTTATGGCAGAATAAACTGTTTTCTTTCTGCTACAGGGTGTGGTTGGAATTGGAATTGATATAGAAACACGCAAGCTTTATGTGATAACTGGGAAGCAAAGAGCACGGCCATATAACAGGGTAAAAAGACCAGAGAGACGTTAGATCAGACCTTGAGTTGGAACCTTGGCCCAGTGTTACTAGTTTGTGATAATACCAGGTGCATCAAGAATTCATCTACAAGCCTTTATATCCATATGTGTGTAACATTTGAAGGAACGTAACTATTTGCAGAGTCAATGTGAACAGTTCTATCTTGTAGTTTCATGGCTACTACCATAACCACAGACTTTGTCTCAGACTAGAGAAATTTCAAAATTCACGAACTGGGAAGTGATCAAAGGCACAAATTATCCTTGTTATGCTTCACATTCGTACCAATTTGCAAAAAACCAGCATCCAGGCATAGGATGATGAGGAATGAACGTAGTAGACCTTGAATTCTAAGCCATGATATCAGATTAATACGCTGTCTCATCTCTCTAGCAGAACACTTTGAGTTTGCCAGTACTGTGTAACAAAAATTGATATAATCATAATTATAATATTCCTGTTTCTAAATCGATTCGGTTTTTCTTTTCTCCTTTTGGTATAAACTTTGGTGTTGTGCAAGTGCAATCTCAGTATCACGACCGTACTTGCTGTGTTCATACAATTCTTCCTGTTATTTGTAACTTAATTGAACGACAATGGTATAATGGACGTATGCTTCTGAAAAAGACAGGTCAAATGAAAAAGTAAACAGTTACAACGGCCGAACATAAACGGCAAGTGGCACAAGCGTGTCACAAAAACTGAAATACAAAGTGGGGACCTTTATATGTCATATGGTTTCAAAGCCAATAGCCATTGTAGTGCCCTTTTTTGTCCCTCTTCCATTTTCTTGCTAGTCTCTGATTCTGAATTCTCTTTCACAGCCCAACCACCGTCAAGGATATGAAATCTTCAGGTATTGAGTTTTCATTTGTGGGAGTGCTGTCTCCTTTTTCTCATTGTTATGGAGAATAAAAGCCAACCTTTGTATGCATATATCTCCCCTTCGGACACTGTACTTTGCTGCACTGATCAGTTAATGGACATGCATTGTTCCATCATTGCCTTAAACTAGCTTTAAACTGAGAAAATATATCAGTTTATGGTTCAATTACTTTATCTTTTTAACCCATTTCTGTTCTTCTAATGGCTTGACGACTACATCTGTAGCTATGGCGTTTACACATGTGAACGGAAGCTCTTTTCTTGTTCTTTTTGTTTTATATTAGAAAATCGTTCAACTAACACGCTCCCTTGGTTCAAAAGCACATACTCCAACTGTAAGCTGAAAAACTCATGCTTACCTTGAGTAAGAGACTTCGTGAATATGTCGACTTCTTACTCCGTACCATAGAACTTCAGTTTAAGTTTTCCATCTCCAGTCAACTTCCAAATGAAGCGATGTTGCACATCGATATGCTGGGTTCTACCATTAAAAGCAGGATTCTTGACCATTACAATCACAGACCTGTTATCACAGAATATTACTGTTGCTTCCTAATGATGCAAGTCAACATGAAGTTTCTTGAGCCATAAAGATTGTCGAGCTATTGAACTTGCTGCTATGTATTCAACTTCGGAAGAAGATAAAGCTACTGTATCTTGTTTCTTTGAACTTCAGGTACAGCTCTGGAAACAAAGCTGAAAACATTACCGATAGTGCTCTTCCGATCATCTAAAAGCTTTGTTAGAAATTTAGACCTCTCGGACTCACACCTACGAATATTTTATAGACAAAATATAGTAAAAAATAGAGAAATAATAATAACACAAGACAATTTACGTGGAAACTCCCAAACCCGAAAAAAACCACGGGCACGGAGAAAAAAATCTACTATGTAAAAAATTCTTACAATCACACAATTTTTTCTCTGACCCAATA
This sequence comes from Erythroxylum echinodendron, assembly GCA_027575705.1. Lineage (NCBI taxonomy): Eukaryota > Viridiplantae > Streptophyta > Magnoliopsida > Malpighiales > Erythroxylaceae > Erythroxylum > Erythroxylum echinodendron. The sequence continues at coordinate 3,033,800 of JANZXR010000171.1, read as the reverse complement.
TCCCAATACACCAATACACTCACAAATAAATACCCACAACAAACCCTAATTTGTTATACCAATCTTTGACTTTTGATTGGTACACTAACCAAGGAGATAGCACGCTCTTTATATAGGTAAGAGCATAGTATGCTCTTTATATCGGTAAGAGCCTTGTCTCAATTATTTTCCCCAATTAATATGGGACAAACAAAGAAGCCAAATTCAACAATCTCTACCTTGGCGACTTTAGTTGCTCCCACAACCACACTCCACCTCAATGAAGATCTCCTGAAAATAACAGAACTCTCAATGTAGAGAATTATCATGCTTCACAGCATCATGCTCCACTATAAAAGCATATTCACTTAAAATAAACCAATTCTAAGTCTTTCATTTCGGCACATGTCGAAAATGACATTGCTGAAAAAATTATGGTGCAACTCCCATGTTTGGCTTTCACTAAAATAGATCCTAGAATACTTAAACCCATATATTTCTTAAGCTCTTTGAACTAAAAACCTTTCAAAACTCCAAGAGATTAAAAATCAACTTACTTTGAATCTTCACTCAACAATGATTTTCTTGGCTCTAATGGAAGCTTTAACCTTCCTCTTCCTTTTTCCTTCTTGAACAACTTCAAAAATCACTCTTGATGGCTAAGAAATTGAAACCTAGGTTGCTCTTCTTTCTTCCGCCTCTTTTCTCCTTATACGACACTCTCTCCCTCTCCTCTCTTCTAATCAGGTTTTTCTTTCTTCTTCCAATGAAAGACACCACATTTTCTTCCCTTTTATACCCTTAGTAATTGCACAAGGTTCATTTTGCCCTTCCTTTAATGCTTGAAGGTTTTTAAGCTTAAGTGATCATCCCAAATTACCCCTTATGCAAACTTATCACCTTAAACTTTAATTTCCTTAACCTATATCATATTATCTTACCCACATTAACATGCGGATTAACTCCATAATAAAATAGTGCAGCAAGACCCCAAATTAAAACTAATTATGCTTATTTATCATAAATAAATAAATAAAATTCGAGGGCCAACATTTCTCCCTCTCTTAGAAAAAGAATTTCGTCCTCAAAATTCTTAACTGAGTCATTGAAGAGGTGTGGATACTTCTCCTTCATGGCTTCCAAGGGCTCTCACATGGCCTCTTCTACAAAATAGTTTCTCCACAGGACTTTTACTAGTTGACCTGTCTTGTTTCTGAGAACCTTTTCCTTAGTATCCAAGATCTCCACGGGAACCTCCTCATAACTCAAATCATCTCTTAACTGAACCTCAGTGGTCTAAATGATGTAGGATAGATCCGATCTATATCTTCTCAACATGGACACAAGAAAAATGTCATATATCTGTGACAATTCTGGTGGCAACGCGAACCTGTAGGCTAGCAGTCCGATCCTCTCTACAATCTCATATGGACCCACATATCTTGGACTTAACTTGCCTTTCTTGCCAAATCTCATGACTCCTTTCCAAGGAGATGTCTTAAGGAACACTTTCTCACTGACTTCATACTCAATTTCTTTTCGGTGTGCATCAGTATAACTCTTCATCCTATCCTTTGCAGCTTTACGCCGTTGCTTAACCAAATTAACCTTGTCAACTGTCATCTGAACCAATTCTGGCCCTATCAGTTTCCTTTCTCTTTCTTCATCCCAGCATATCGGAGTTCTACATCTCCTTACATACAATGCTTCATAAAGAGCCATCTGAATGCTCAAGTGGTACGAATTATTGTAAGCAAATTCGACCAATGGCAAATGCTCATCCCAAGCTCCTTTGAAATCCATCACACATGCTCTCAGCATTCCCTCAGGTATCCGAATGGTCCTCTCAGATTGACCATCTGTCTGAGGATGGAAAGCCGTACTGAAATTCAACTTGGTTCCCATAGCCTCTTGTAAACTTCTCCAGAATCTCGAAGTAAATCGAGGATCCCTGTCAGAAACTATGGAATCTAGAATCCCATGTAATCTTACTATCTCATCAATATACTTCTTTGCTAGCACATGCAGAGAATCAGTCTGTTTAATCGCCAGAAAATGGGCTGACTTTGTCAACTGATCAACAATAACCCATATGGCATCATGCCTCCTACTAGTCTTAGCCAAACCCATCAAAAAGTCCATAGTCACCCTTTGCCACTTCTACTCAGGAATGGACAATGGACTTAACTTTCCTGAATGTGCCTGGTGTTCAGCCTTGATTTACTGACACACTAGACACTTACTCACATATTCTACTACATCTCTCTTCATACCTTTCCACCAGAAATGTTCTTTCAGATCTCTGTACATCCTGGTGCTACCTAGGTGCATGGTATAAGGCGCATTATGTGCCTCATCCAGTATTTCATTCTTTACTTCCTTGACATTTGGGATACAAAGCCTATTTCTAACAGTCATGAGTCCATCATTCCTCACTACGACTTCAGACTTCTTACCATTCTAAATTTCTTCTCGGAGCTTTCTCAAATCTGTATCTTGTGTTTGTAACTCTCTAACCCTCTCTCTAAGTATCGGCCTTACTCTAAAATTAGCAACTATACACTTGGGTTCCTCATGTTTTAAGCTTATCTTAAGCTTAGCCATTTCTTCCAATAAAGGCAGATAAACTGTCTGAACATGGGCTATTGAAGATTTCCTACTCAAAGCATCCGCCACTACATTTGCCTTTCCTGGATGATACTCAATCATCAAATTATAATCCTTAAGCAGCTCAATCCACCTTCTCTGTCTCAAATTCAGTTCCTTTTGACTCAACAGATACTTGAGACTTTTGTGATCTGTAAAAATTCTCGTCTAAACCCCATACAAATAATGTCTCCAAATTTTCAAGGCAAAAATTACTGTTACCAATTCCAAATCATGGGTCAGGTAATTTATTTCATAAGGCTTCAATTGCCTTGAAGCATAAGCTATCACTCTGTCTCCCTGCATCAACACATAACCTAAACCCTTTCTTGAGACATCATTGTACACTGTATAGCCCTTATCTCCAGTAGGCAACATCAAAACTGGAGCACTTGTTAATCTTCTCTTAAGCTCCTCAAAGCTTTTCTGACATTCCTCACTCTAAACAAATTTCTGATTCTTTCTCAATAACTTAGTCATCGGAGCAGCAATCATAGAGAATCCTTCCATAAACCTCCTATAATAACCTGCCAGACCCAAAAAACTCCTCACTTCTGTCACTGTCTTTGGTGCATTCCAATTCACCACTGCTTCTATCTTTCGTGGATCAACATGTACCCCATCTTTTGAAATCTCGTGTCCAAGGAATACTACCTCATGAAGCCACAACTCACACTTACTGAACTTAGCATATAGCTCCTTCTCCCTCAGTGTCTGCAACACTCTTCTGAGATGCTCCTCATGTTCCCCTTCGTTCTTAGAATAGACCAGAATGTCATCGATAATTACTATGACAAACTGATTCAGATATTCCTTGAAGACTCTATTCATAAGATCCATGAATGCAGCTGGAGCATTGATCAAACCAAATAGCATGACTAGGAACTCGCAATGCCCATAACAAGTCCTAACGGCTGTCTTGCTTACATCAGACTCCTTGATTCTGAGCTGATGATAACCTGACCTGAGATCAATCTTGGAAAAGACCATTGCTCCCTGCAGCTGGTCAAACAGATCGTCAATCGGAGGTAGAGGATTCTTATTCTTAATGGTCACCTTATTGAGTCTCCGGTAATCAATACACATTCGCCATATTCCATCCTTCTTCTTGACAAATAGAACAGGCGCTCCCCAAGTTAACGAACTTGACCTTATATACCCCTTCTCTAATAGTTCCTCCAACTGTTCCTTAAGCTCCTTCAGCTCAGCTGGAGCCATCCTATATGGTGGTATAGAAATAGGTGCAGTTCTGGGAATCAAGTCAATGATAAACTCGATTTCCCTCACCGGGGGCAAACTAAATAAGTCTTCTGGAAATACATCAGGAAATTTCCTTACAATTGGAAAATCCTCTAACTTCCTTTCATTCATATCAGCATCCACAACATATGCCAAGAAGGCCTCACACCCCTTTTCCATCATCCTGTCAGCTAGTAAAGTGGAAATAATTCTTGTTGCTGGTGCTCTCCTGTCTCCCCTGAAAATCAGCTTCTCATCATTGCCCAGATTAAACTCCACTTCCTTAATGCCACAATCCAACTTCGATTGATACTTCTCCATGATATCCATTCTAAGTATAACATTTAATAGAGGTAGGAGGTTCACTACTAGTCTAGTACCATCAATGAAGAGTTCACAGCCCTTATATACTTGGCTTATTATCACATTCCTCCCTAAAGGAGTACTAACAATCAACGAACTATTCAAAGGCACTAAATCAACATCATATAATGTCATGTTTGCAAAAACAAAAGAATGTATGGAACCAGAATCAATCAAAACATATACTTCAGAATTGAGTAACTGAGCCATACCGATGACAACTTCAGGTGCAGCTGCAGCTTCCTCCCTTGTCATGGAAAACACCCTTGCTCGTGCCTGAGCCTGACCCCTTGGTCTTCCTGGAGGAATAGCCTTCCTTGGAGCTTCAGAACTGCCTACCTCTATGACTGGCCTGGTTCCTGCTGTTTCTGCTCTCTTCGGGGCTTGAAACTATGACTCCCCTTGCCTTGGTACTTGGGGACAATCCCTGATCATGTGTCCCTTTTCTCCACATCGAAAACATGCTCCAAGTAACCTGAAGTACTCTCCCTTATGGAACTTCCCACAATGTTCACATAGAGGGTTCATGTTCCTATGCCTCTCCACCCTGCTATTGCCTCCTGCTGTTAAGGCTTGCACTGACACTGCCCTTGCTTGCTTGTTCTTACCAGGAGCACTACTCCCCACCTCACTCTGTGTATGGAACTGTAACCCACCTTGAAATCCTTGCTTGTTTAGGTATTGGATTTAGGATGTCTTTCCCATTGCTCCTTTTGCCTCTCTTGAACCCCTCCTTGATTTCCTTCATAAAAGGCACAATTCCCATTCAACATAAATTTGGATTTACATAACCCATAAGGCACATTCACTAAAATAGATCCTAGAATACTTAAACCCATATATTTCTTAAGCTCTTTGAACCAA
>JANZXR010000171.1:3011873-3026589 GCA_027575705.1 Erythroxylum echinodendron | reverse complement strand
AAGAGAAAAAGGTAGAGGAAGAGAAGAGCTTTCATTAGAGCCAAGAAACTCTTTGATTGGTGAAGATTCAAGGTAAGAGCAATTTTAATCTTTTGAATTTTTGTAAGGGTTTTGGTTCATGAAGCTTAGGAAATGTATGGGCTTAAGCATTCTAGAATCAATTTTAGTGAATATGCTGGTTGGGTTCTCAATTGGAAGTCCTAATAAATTGGGATTTTTGCCATTATTGAAGGAAATCAAGAGGAGAGGTAAGAGGAGCAAGAGGAAAGGCACTTTTGAGCAAGTCTTTTAAGCAAGGAAAATCAAGGTGGATTTCATGTTTATAACTGGATAATGAGCCACTGTGTTTTCTTTTTAGTCAAGAAAATAAAAAGATTTTTTTCATTGTTTTATAATTGTGGCATTTGCTGCTTTTGAATGATTTGAGAAATTGCAATGTTCTTGATATTTGAATTTGGTTAATTAATTGTGAAAAAGATGATGGATTAAATGTTATGTGGATTTGGTGTAATCCATTCAAGAATGTCACGTGCACACTGACCAAGTTAAAGGCTTCTCCCGCCAGTCTGCAAGTGGCACGGAGCTCCTTTATGGACTCCCTCAAGTTTACGATTACTCAGGACCATTATGTGGAATTGTGTAGTTCGTCATATTTATGGACTTACCCAAACCATTCTGATGTATTTATGTGTTCATGATATGTTGACAAGATTTATGCATACATGATTTGTTTTAATGTGAATTTGGTTGAAAATTTAAGGACCATGTGTTTTATGATTAAATAAGAATTTTCTATGACAATGAACATTTTTAAATGGTTTTGCTCATTATTCATTATAAACTTGTTACCTGCGAGCTTTTAAGCTCACCCTCCTTTTCGTCCCATCTTTAGGTGAAGAAAATGAGATCGAGTAACCAAGAGTCGAGGCATCACTCTATTTTTGCAATGTTTTTGTATATTAAGTTAGATTTTGTAAAAGCAAGACTTTAGATGCATTTCAAGAATTATTGAGTTTGGTATCTTTTGTATTTTAAATTCTGGATATTGATGATATAATGTGGCTTGGAATGCAATTAAAGTTTTGTAAACTTCTATTTTGTTGTTAATGAAATATGGATGATGTGGGTTAAAATTAGATGTACTTGGAAAAGTTATCCAATTGAGTTGATGAACTTTGAACATGAATCGTTGATACATATATACATATAAGTGAGATATTATGGAAAAAGGAAAGATATGTTTTTTGTGAATGATGAGAATTAGTTGTAAGAGATGAAATGAAGGTGATAAAGGGAGTTGAATGTGTGTTGAATTATTGAAGAAGGTATTGACATGGTTGATATTGTATTTGTGTGATCAACAATTTATAATGAATGTACATAAATTTGAATGTTATGTTTTTAGATTGATGATCAATCATAGATTATGATTTGATTGTTAATGATGTTGAGCATGATATTGAATTGGAACGGAGGTGTAAACGATGAGGAAAATAAGTTAGAAATGATAGATATGCATAAGAGGGGTCATAGGAAACTTGTAGGAGTTAGAAATCTGGAATTTAACCTATAAATGTCCGTTAGGTGGACTTCATGTCCGCTGGGCAGACCTTCTCAAGTATTCTAGTGTTTCTGCTCAGTACATGTCCCTTTGGCGGCACATATGTCCGCTAAGCGGACCTTCTTGGGTTTGTTTGTGTCCCAGCTCAGTTCATGTCCGTTTGAAGGGACACGTGTCCACTAGGCGGACCTTCTTGGGGCTGTTATAAAAATGTGCAAATTTTTGACCTTTAGATAGCAAAATTTCTCTCCGGGGTCTTCACGGAAGTTGTAGAAATCGAAGTTCTCTTTGAAACTCTATTTAAATGACCTTGATCTGACATCCACAGTGAAAGTTATGCTTTTTGTCCCAAGCATGTACATTTTATAAGTTGTGGGCTTATCATTGCTTATCTATGATTCATTTAGGCTTGAATGGAACTTGAAATGTACTTAATTGGTTATGGAAGTAAGAGAAAAATGGAGTGTTGTGTTTAGGGTGACGATTGAAAATACAAACATAAGAATGGATTGTCGTTTAACAAGCTCTCAATTATAGATGTTGGGATGTTATAAGAACCCTTCAAAGTGCTACGCTCACGTATCATGACTCAGGAGTTAGACTACGAAAACGGGGTCTAATAGCTATGGTATGAGCTCATGAGTTGGGCTCTAAAAACAGGGTCTAACAAGTGTGGTATCAGAGCATGAACGTTGGACTCCGGAAATGGGGTCCAACAAAAGAATTTAGCTTCTCTCCCTTTTTATGGCCTTGTAATCTATGTTCAGTTGCTAGGACTTATCTCATTGGATTTTGATGAATGTCTTATTACAGTGTTAGTGATTATATTTTTGCTTTTGGTTTAGTTTTTAGTATATGAATATCCCTCGAGTTTTATCATATCTTGAATTAAAGAAGTAGAAATTCTTGTTAAGGGAGCTTGCTTTAGCATTTGCAGGTTGCATAGGAATAGATATAAAGGTTGTTCATTGGAATTTCATCATAATAAATGATCTTTCGAAAAGAATTGAGAATTGTGAAAAATTGGCAAGATACAATTTTCTGGTACCTCTTACTAGTGCTTATTCAAATAATTGAAGTAAAACAAGTTTCTGAAAGAGATACCTCTTGGTTGTTGCTACATAGCTTATTTTAAAACAAGTTATTTGCCTTTATATGTTAATCTTGTGTGATCAAGTGCAATTTTATATGAGGTGATTAGCAATCTTCATTATAAATTTCTAACTAACAAATCCATAAAAAGTAAGCAGCCTTTAACTTAGAAATTAAATAATTTTAAAAAATAAAATCAAGTGACTTTTGAATTTATAAAAAATATAAATTAAAAAGTTTCAAATTAAGTAAATCATCCATCTAAATTAGAGAAAAAAAACTAGGCAAATGGGAATTTGATACATAAGGATAATTTAATTTTTTTAAAAATGATGCTTTAGGATCATTTTTAACATATAAATAAATAATGTGATTGGTTCAAATATTTTAATAAAAATTTTGTTAAATTCTAAAATTGTAATAAATAATTGATTTATCTATCAAAAATCCAAGATGAATATAAATTACAATATATACTAATAGTTATTTTGTATATATCCAATCAATCATAGGAGATATGATATTCTTTTAAAAAGGAAGAAAATAGCATGCACTTGAGTATGTATCTTGACAAAATGTTGTAGATGTATTAGATATCAAAATTTAGATTACACTATATTGAAAATAAAGTAATTATATTTTCTAATTAATATAGTCCTAACTTCCCAAATTTTATTATAATGTTCATATCCTTATAATCTTTTTAAAGTCATGTCTTCATAAGTCATTTTACACATAAATAGCTAATACTAAACAGTTAATTTTGCCAAACATCTCTAACAAACAGCTAATGCAATCCACTGGTCAAATTAGCTGATATTAATCAGTTATCAACTAACAGAAGATAGAATCAGCTATCAGCTAATATAATCAGCTGTTTGCCAAATATGATGATAGTCCTAATTTCACAAATTTTATTATAGTATTCATATCCTTATAATTTTTTAAAATTCATGTCCTCATAAGTCCTTTTACACATAAACAGCTAATACTAAACAACTAATTTTATCTAAACAGGGTGATTCTATCAGCTGTTAGCTGATAGCTGATAGCTGATTAATATCAGCTGATTTGACCAGCGGATTGTATTAGCTGTTTATTATAGATATTTGATAAAATTACTTGTTTATGTGTAAAATGACTTATAAGGACATGATTTTAAAAAAAATTATAAGACTATGAATATTTGAATATTCTTAGTAAAGAATAATAAATCATATTGCGGTGACTCTCCCTCAATATAACGCGACCCTTTATTAGACAAAGCATTCAAGATCTGTTCATAATCAAGCTTCAAAAATACTAGTCCCTTATGATGTCGACAAAACTCACCATAACAACAACTACTCTCTTCTTCTTGCTCTTTCTTGACTACTTCACAGTAACTCACCCACTTCTCAATACTTGCATCGCTTTCCTTACTCCTCATAGAAAACCTCAAAAGCAAGCTGGAAGCAGACATGTTCTCACTCTCCTTGTTTCCTCTAGACATGTACGATAGTGAATGAGTCGGAGACAGCGGGCTGCTCTCATCCCAGGTTGCAGTTGTCGTTGTGGCCTTGTTGCCCAAGAGGCCTTGGAGAGTTGTGGATGTACAGCATGTTTTGGGTGTAAAGGGAATAGGGTTAGTTATTGTTTATAGGGCATTTTGGTGGCAGTTCGTTGTGGGGTTTTTGGTTTCTTATTGGGAGAAGCTAGCTCAAGTTTGAGAGATACATACTTTGGCTTTCTAGTTTTGGTTATGGTTTTCCTTGCCGATTTTGAAGACACCTTTGCTTTACCTGTTGATAAAGGAAGTGGAGAAGACGAAGGGCACAATCGTCAGCCAAACAAATATTTATCAGTGATAATACAAAACGCTACTCCTCTTGAGCTTTTTAAAATCAGTTGATTGGGTTCAATCAACCAACCCAATCAGCTGATTACCAAATAATAAAAACAACTGGTCAACAAGTCAATCAGCTAAATTAATTCAATCATCTATTTTTTGGTTGATCAGCCAATAATCAAACAAGGCCAATGTGTTTTTAACTTAAGAGTTGAGGGGTTGTTTTGCATTTATTGATTTGCTAACTAATTAGACAAGTAAAGGGAATAAATACTGGAGACGTGCCCTACCAAATAAATTCTTATTCAACATCATACATTTAAATATATGTAAAATATTTGAAAATTAATGTTAATAAAAATAAATAAATTATTTTTATTTTAAATTTATATTATTATGATTCGTAGAGAGAGGTTGATATAACATTATAAAGTTTACAGTACAATAAATTACCAATTTTTTAAAAATTTAACGACTATTTCATAAATTTTAAAAGTTATCATAAATGGTACCCTGTATTGATCAGTACCAGTACAGTACCATATTAGAACCCAATCCAGTACCAAGACTAGTACGATATCCATAACATTGCATCAAAGTAAGTGGTGATGGTTAAGGTAGACAGTTTGGTGAGGTGTAGGCTATAGGACGGGGTAAAGCGAAGATAAAGAAGAACGTGGTTTACCACAGTCCATTGATTGTCAGTAGAACATTGTAAGAATTGGAAAACTTTGTTAACAGCAAATCATTTATCATATCTGCAAGATATTATAGTGCTCCAATAGTACTATGATATTCAATGTGATTGGAAATAGGAAGACCATGATTTTTGGAAAGTGGGAGAGAGGAGGGTAATGGGTGTGGAGATAGGTTTGGAACAATCAAGGTGTGTTCAATGAAGAAGGTCATGAGTATATTTAGATTTTGTGATAAGAATACCAGTGGTATGAGTTGATTTAGAGTGAATAAAAAGAGATGTATCTCCCTTAGATGAAGTGAAACCAAAGTTAACAAGTTTATGACTTAAGTAGCGAAACCAAGCTCGAGGAGCTTACTTAAGACTATAAAAATCTTTGTGTAGGTGACACACATAATGAAGATGATGAGGATCAGTAAAACCAAGTGATTATTGCATAAAAATTCTTATAAGATGCCATAGAGAAAAGAATTATTAACATCAAGCTAAAAAATGAACCCGTTTTTAGCTAAGGCAATTGTAAAACAAGGCGAATCGTGGTTGGTTTGACAACAGGACTAAATATGTTAGTGTAATCAAGATTGGTGATTGATAATAGCCTTTGGTAACCAAACAGGCTTTATAGCAATCTAAAGAACCAACAGGATAAAGCTTTGTACAGAAGACCCACTTACAGCTGACAATATTTGCAATTGGAAGTGAAGGAATAAAGGACCAAGTATTGTTGTGATGGAGATCTTTGAACTCATCAAGCATGGTTTGTCGCCAGTGAGGAAATTTGTTTTCTTGAGTGAAAGAGGTAGGGTTTAGATTAAAAGATGGAGGAACAATGTTGTGGTGATCAGGGAAGGATTGTAAAGGTTTGGTGTGGTCCTGAGTGTGAGTGACCATTGGATGAGAAGAGCAAGATGATGGTGCAGGAATAGGGGGAATAGATAAGGAAGAGGGTATAAGAGACATAGTGAGGCAGAAGTAGTCGAGACTGGGGAAGGGGAAGAACTAGGCAATGTAGGAAGAATAAATGATAATTAAAGTCGTAAAGGTAAGGATAGTGAAGTGGGAGAGGAGGGAGAGGGGGATGGTTGGAATTAAGAAAACTGATGTTCAAGAAATCTAACATGTCGCGAAATATAAATTTTATTAGTGGAGGGATCAAAACATTTGTATCCTTTATAATTGGGGGCATAGCCAAGGAATACACGTGGAATAGATTATAGTGTGAGCTTATCAGGTCAAGTGTGACCAGGGAAGGGATAACATGTGCAACAAAAACTCAAAAATGATTAATATTAGGAGACGAATTAAACAACAGTTCGTGGGGAAGATTTGAAATGTAAGGTAGATGATGGTAAGATGTTGATGAGATAAATAGCAATGGAAAAGGCTTCATATCATAATTGCTTTAGAAGAGAGCTATGAATAAGAAGAGTGATTCTTGTTTTAGTTATTTGACGAATTTTAAGTTTAGCAACACCATTTTATTGTAGAGTATAAGGACAAGAGATATGAAAGGAAATGTTGTCAATGGTGAGAAAAGTAGTAAATGATCCTCTGATGAGTTCAAAAGCTCTAGCAAATTGAAACATTTTGATTTTTGTAGAAAATAAGTTTTGAAAGATTCAAATTTTTGCAATGCTTGAGATTTATGATCTAGTGGAAAGATCTAGATGTAACAACTAAAATCATCAATAAAAATTATAAAATATTGTGAACCAAAAAGAGATAACAAGGATGATGATTCCCATATGTCGCAATGAATTAATTGAAGAGGATACATACTTTAGTAGATGTAGGAAAGGAAAGTTGACAACTTTTGCTTTGAAGACATAAATTACAATGAAGATGGGTGTAAGACACTAGATTAGATGTAAATAATTTTGAAAAAATTGAGTACATAGATGACTAAGACGTTGGTGTCAAAGAAGTGAAGAGACATATTGAGCAGCAAAAGCCATAGGATTTGTGAAATGGACAGGAAGCTTGAGAGGATAGAGATTATTATGAATGTTTCTCGTGAGAAGTGGAATCTTGGTGGAAAGATCCTTCGTAACATAACCAGAGAGATTAAATTCAATTAAACATGAATTATCTTTAACAAATTGAGCAACAGAAGTAAATTTGTAGTAAGACAGGCACAACAAGAATATTATTTAAGTGTAACGGTCGAAGATTGGTATGGAAAGATAGAGAACTTTTGAACGTAACGGGAAGAGTAGTATCGTTACCGAAAACAACTTGATCAATACTATGATATGGTTGAATAAAGTCAACCATATTGCATAAAGCAAAAATGACAAGTTGCGGCTATGTGACCAAATTTTTTGCAAATTTTATAGTTTAGAGATTGAGAATTTGGTTTGGGTCAGCAGGTAGAATTAGGATATGTGTGTGGGTGGTGTGGGCTGTAAGGGTTGGGTTGGTGGATGCTTGTGAGGTGATTGCTACTGGGTTAAGGGAAGCTAGGTTGGGCCAAGGCCTGATGGGTTATGGTATGACCTGACCCAAGGTAGATTAAAAGGAGACTTGACATTTTCTTCTTGCTCCAAAAACATACCACGTGGGTTACAGAGAGGTTTGTCGCCGCTGCTGTGAGAGAGATGCTGACGTTAGTGAAGGCCACGTCCTATGAAGTGTGATGGGAAGTCAGAAAACTTTGTTCATGGAGCAATAGCTTGGCACGCAGATTGGGTAAAGAAGGAGGTGGGTCACGAGTCTGCATGGTGACGAGGAAGGTTTCGTACTCAGAGGGGAGGTCATTGATGGTGAAGAGGATCAGATCATCGGACGAGACTAGGTCACCTATTACTGCCAGTTCTTCTGTTGTTGTCGCGATGGTCTTCAGGTAATCGATGATAGTAGAATCTCCATTTCTGGTGCTATGAATGCAACGGTGAAATAGTAATTTCTGAGTTGTGGTTTCCAGTGCTGCCCCAAGGCTTTGAAAACTGTCACACTCGAGAGTAAAAGGTTCAACTGTGGAGGTAAGTGTGCTAAAAGGAAACGCACTTGTAATAATTAAAGGTGAGGCAAAGTCAAAGAGCTTGAATCGCTGAACCTTATTGCTCCAGAAAAACGTACACCGAGACTTAAAATAACGCTAGAGAACAACAGAAAAAAGCTAGAAAATAGAACCACAAAACCATTTATTTGACATTGTCCTAAATATCTATATATTTTTTCTAAATTTTCGAGATATTTTAAGAGGGTCTTAATTATAAAAAAGTATCTTTAAATCATCCATACTTAAATTAATTTTTGCTTACACCAGCTTCTAAATTACTGGTCAAATAGATTTTTTCATTTTTAAGATCGAACTTGAGATTTTTAATTAAAAGATGAGGATACTGAATTATTCCTGTCAACTATCGTTTGTTATATTTAACCACTAATAATACAGACTCTGACTCATAAAGCATCCTGCGACCCAATAACAGAAGAACAGAAAGCATATGCTCCTATAGATCAGCAGCTAACAATTTTGAACCATTTAACTAACAAAATGAATCCACCAAGAAGGAGGTGGAGCTAGAGTTGAATTGAGTAAGAGAAGAGAACTCCAAGTTAGAACAGATTGTGGTAAAGACTTGCTTGCTTCTGTTGAATTACTTGAGATCAAAATAGCAAGTTTCTGATTTGTTAATTGCTAAACCTCAGTATTAAAACGTGGTCCATGAGTGTCAGGATCTTTAACCGTGAAAATTACCATAATGAGAAACAGAAGGAGAGACGAAGCGAAAGGCTTTGTGGAAGGTAAAGCCAAGTTGTGAGATGAAAATACTAAATTGACGAGAACTGGACCCTTTAGTCTACGAAGTTTGAAAGAGCCAAGAAAAGGGAAACGAAAAGGCAAAGAGACCTATCAAACATGATTAGTGTCTGTGATTCAGCACTCCCATCCTTTAATTACAGATTTCAAATTTGAACCTGGAAATAAAAAAAAATTATTTAGCCATCACTTTATTTCTTACAAGCAGACCTGATGCGAGCGAGAATTAGTTTAGATATGGATGATTTAAAGGTGCCTTCTTATAATTGAAACTCCCTTAAAACATCTTGTGGGCTATCCAAAACAAAAAGGCAAAGAGACTGTACCGGGAGGACGGGCAATTTAAGAATGATAGTTAAATATACATAAAATTAGAAATAAATTCGATTAATCACAAATAAAATAAGTATTAATATATCAATAAGATGTACCTTGCAAACCAAAACATGTTTGTTTATATTTATATTTATATTTTTAGTTTTTAGTTATTATTTTCAAATTCAGTAAAAATACATATTTGTTTCAGTTCGTATTTTTTATTTTTTTGGTTTCTTCTAACTTCTATAAATTATGAAAATCATAAAAAAAATTTCTGTTTTTTATTTTTATAATCTAATTACTATCAACTAAATATATACTATTTAATATTAGATAGTAATGAGAATTACAAACAATATAATTATCATAATTAATGTAAAATTAGAAATTTTGAAATAAAATAATTTCATAATTATTAGAAAATACTATTTAATATTTAAAAAATAAATATTAATTTATGAATAAAAATTAGTTATTAAATTTATTTGTTTTACTAAAATATAGCCATTTGACTAATAATTTGTTAATAAATATTAAAAGACTAAAATAAATAAGAATTATTAGTTTAATATATAATATAATATAATATAATATAATATAAATATATTATTTATAAAAAATTAATCATTAAATTATTTATTTAATAAGATATAATAATATTTATTGATAATTTATTAATTAATATTATATAAGAGATTAAAATAAATAAGAATTATGAAATAAATTGATTTAATAATTTATTTTATTTTATAATTAATTTAATTATTTATCTTTAAAATCAAATAATTTAATTTATAATTATTAATAAATATAATTTAGTATCTAAAATATCATAAAAATGTATACGTTTCAATAAATTTATTCAATAGTTAAAACTATTAATTTATAAATAAAATATAATCATTAAATTATTATTTTATGATAATTTTATCAATAAATATTATTTAAGAGATAAAAATAAATATATTTAGTTAACTAATCTATAAAAAAAATTGTCTTTTAGTTTTATCTAATATATAATTATTATTGGTAATAAAAATATAATTATATTGAAATTAATAATTAAACATACTTTTGTTATTATTTAAAAATAAAAATATAAAACTAAAACTAAAACTAAAACCTGCAATAATAAGAAAATCGAAGTGAGACTAAATGCTCATTAGTTAATTACGTATAAATGAGTTATCAGATTAATTCCAAATATGAACTTTGAGGTATCTGTACAAACATGTGAAGATCGGTGCTAAGGCAAAGCCTGAAATTGCCTTTGAATCTATCCAACCTACATGTTGAACTAAGACGGATAGTTCTGAGAGAGTTGAAGGTGAGGAAACTATAAATCGAAGGATTATAAAACCTTAGCTTTGTGGCCGACACTGATTAAATATTATTTATGCATTAATATGAATCGTGACATCATTTAATCCTCCACCAAATCCTCATTAAATTTTATTTTTCCACAAGAAACATATTACACGTTACCACCTATCAATCCAACACATGCACGCATGCTATGAACACTTGTACGATAAACGCAGTATAGTTCTATGACTCCTACGCATTTGTCTTCTTTTTGCTTTTACATGCACTTTTATTTGTATTTATCTTGAGAAAGTGACAAACCCCACATTGCCTATTCAAAAATTAGAGTTGAGATCCTTTCCCGATTTAACGGTATGTCCACAACGATATCGTTTTAGTCATTGAACATGAGGTTAGAGACTACTATTATTATAATACTTAGTAAGAGTCCTCTTGATACATAACGCCTGCACACTTGCATTTATAACGCATAGGTATGGATTATTGTTTTGGCCATCTCCCTATGTCCTTTGTGCATTATTTATACAACCACTTCGCGTATATAATTATTGAAGTGCTTCAATTGCAAACACCAACTCTTTTATATCCCAACTAAAAGTTTGTCTAATTCACATTGAGAAAAACGACAAGGGGCAGTGTTTATATGCTCCCCTCCTCTTGTCCACAATAGATTAGACTTCCCTTCTCTTAACAACCTCATTTATTGATGTTAACTACTTCTTGATATGTTTGTTGAAAGAGGGGACTCGAGTTTATGATTTAATCCTAGTTTATATAATTTATAAATTGCAATTTTTATTAATATAAAAATAGAGATATAGGTTTGAAAGTGTTTATTTTTTGAAAGTTTTTAATATAATACTTATTTTTAATTTAATAATTAACCTTTCAAAACTCATGTAATTTAGATTAATGCATTATACTAATCAGTGAATATTCTTGCATAATTTAAGTTACAATATTATTTTTGTTGATATGACTAACAGAAGAATACCTACGCGACATTTAGTACCTCCCTTATATCAGTAAAAATAACCTTTTAAATTAAAACTTTATAACGATTGAAAATCAACCAGAAAAAACTTTAAAAGATTAAATGCCGCTAAATTTGTTATTAAAAAATACAATTAACTTACGATTTAGTATTTTTTTAAAATACAAAATTAACCAAAAATTAATATCAATATTGTTTTCATTGTCCCATTTGCATGTAAATTTATCGGAAATAGTCTCTCTACTCTATAAGAGTAAGGCTACGTACTATCAGACTTCTCTAAGCCCTGCATTGTGAGATTCGGACTGGATATGATGATGATGATGATGATAATTGTTAGAGTATCCTATATTAACTAAACATGAAAATGTTAAAGAGTTTATAAAGAATAAGGGTTAACTATCCAAATGACCAGTTTTAGTCATTTTAGCAATGTTTGACTCAAGCTCAATTCTTGTTAATGAGCTCTACACTCTACCTATATTAAAAATTATAATATGGTATCAGAACAAATTAATTTGATCCGGATTATTAATTTCCTAATTGTCAATCTAGATGTTTAATTCAGCGGCTCGGCCCGGTTATCGCTGCGTTTATTTCAAGTGACAACTAAATGTCCAGTCCCAGTTGCACTTGAGGAGGAGTGTTAGAGTATCTCATATAAATTAAACATGAAAATGTTAAAGGGTTAGTAAGGGTCAACTATCCAAATGACTAGTTCTAGTCATTTTGGCAATAGTTGACTCAAGCTCAATTCTTATTAATGCGCTCTACACTTTACTCATATTGAAAATTTTTAATAAATATATATGCATGAAATTTAGCATTCCCTTATTTTTCTCTTTATCATTTTTTTAAATATTAGATAAAAAATAGATGTAGTTTTCTATAATTGAACAAAGCATAAATTGTTACAAAAAAATGCCAATACTTCTATACATAAATTTGGTTGGTCTCTATTAAAAAGAAAAATTAATTACATGAATTAAACATGTCACATTATACACTTTTAAAGAAGAAATTTAGATTGCCCTTCCAAATCATTGGTTCCTGTGGAAGATAATAAATAGGCAAAATATAAAATTTCTTGTGTCATTTATTTTCCAATGTAAAAAGAAAAAAAAATTTCTCTGTAATTTCTTCATGGAATACCGAGATTTGTCAAGAGTGATGACTGAACTTCAAAGCTACTTTGCTACTAACTCCTAATTCATTCCTAACTGCTACTTTACACAGGAGGATCGCACGAAGAAGACACATGATTGATGATGATGGTGAACATGAGTTCTTTCCTAACCATTTTCTGCATTTTTTTGGTAATATTTTTATACATGATCAAAAGTTGGAGAAATGGTTTTGTGGCGACGGTCGAACCATTTGCAGATGATTATCCGATGTGGTCTGGCACGTGCCATCTTCTCCTATCATGCTCCTATTCATCAAGCAAACATCTTACAATTAATACAATTGAAAGTAACGTACTTCATACTGTATATTCTTTTTCTCGTATCTTACTCTCGAGGACGAGATGCCCAAAGTGAGCTAAGTGCTCGTAACCGGCCGTAATATTCTCCTATCACCAGAAAACACCGCGCCGCTTGCCTCACCGTCAATATCCGGTGCAATTGGTGGAGGGTTTGTTGTCTCAAATTATCAGCCTACAATAGTTGAAATTAAGTTAACATAACAAATTAAGAACAAGTTGATTATATTTAGGAAGTTGTCGTGTACACCACAACCAAAGTACTACTCGTCTTAATTATT
Organism: Erythroxylum echinodendron; assembly: GCA_027575705.1. Classification (NCBI taxonomy): domain Eukaryota; kingdom Viridiplantae; phylum Streptophyta; class Magnoliopsida; order Malpighiales; family Erythroxylaceae; genus Erythroxylum; species Erythroxylum echinodendron. The sequence goes on along the minus strand of JANZXR010000171.1, from coordinate 3,013,243 downwards.
ATCGGACCATTTGAATAACACAATTATAAAATTCAAAAGGTGTTTATTAATATAAAATATATAGAGGGAGAGATTAAAAATGAAGCTGACAGATGTATCTAGGGTTTTTATTTCAACAAACATCATTTTCGAACCACCCCCTGATAGCTACACTATCCTTTGCAGATAACTTAGCCCTTAAGCAATATAAGAAGACAACATATATTTCTTGTTTTGGAGTGCGAGGGAAACTTCATCTAAGAGGCTCAGCGGGCAACATCTCTAACGGAAGGCCCAACGAGCAATTCCTTTAATAAAAGGCTTGAAGAATAACACCCTTAACGGATAAAACCTTCAAGCTATCTCAGGCTCTTACGAGGAGTACATCAATAAAAATAATGTTTTAAAAAATTAGTTATTAAATTTATTTATTTCTTAAAGTTGACCAAATAATAAGATGATGGCAACTTATAATTTCATGATTCAAGATATACTATGATCATCAAGACCACGAATGGTAGATATTTTAAGGTTATGGTGTGGGTGTGGCATCCATGTTAAGCAGAGGGTGGACGTGAGTGTAGGATATCCTTGTTTGACTTATAACTATTATGTAAATGTATGGTTTTGTACCTATTGTCTTAGCCTATAAAAAGTCAACAGGAGAGAGGTTAAGGTTAAAATCAATGTCAATGTCAAAGAAGCATAAGGCAATTGGATTCTTCTATCTTACCCTTTCAGGTGTTAGGTAGTAGAATTGGCGGCGGAAAACAAGCGAGTCACATAGAATATAATGGATTTGACTTATTAACAACGACATTTCAACTACTCTCTTAGCTAATTACTCTTTTTACATTTTATTCTTTATTAATTAATGCACAGAGATTCCATTCACATACTTCTCTTAATCTTACGTCTGGATGAGATCGTATAGAATAGAGTTAATATTTGGTTATAAATACGGATCATCTCATCCCTTTTTAAGGGCTCTATAAATGTTTTAATATAATACCTATAGTTTTTGTTTTACTTTCTTGATAAAACGTATATAATTTAATATTTATAACAATAATTAAAGCTAATTATATTGAATCTTTGCAGTTATATTTTAAAAATTATTAAATTAAAATGATAAAAAGTAAAATTAAGTGTTTGTATATTTAATTTTAGTAATTATGATAGATGTACAAGATAAATAATTTTTTATTTAATTAATTGTTATTTATTTTACTACTTATAGTTTTACTTTTTTTCTTAATAAAATATAACTAATTCATACAAAGACTACGACAACATCCTGTATAAATTTTACTGACACGTAAAATTTGAAAAAGTCTAGTATTATGAAGTCTTATCATAAATAATTGACTATTTCTAAATGACCCATAAAA
>JANZXR010000171.1:2958918-3009434 GCA_027575705.1 Erythroxylum echinodendron | reverse complement strand
ATATGGGTCACAGTCACAGAGGGAGGGAGGGAGGGAGGGAGAGAGAGGAGAGGTAAAGCGGTGATGATAACCATAAAGATACCAACTTTTCCTGAGCATTGGGATTTGAGAAGGGGGAGAGAGAGAGAGAGAGAGACAGAGTAGATAGACAATTAAGCGAAAACAGTATTTATTAAGAACCTTTTCTTGTGCGGATTTGGCAGGTGATTGATTCAATTGTGAGGGTCCTACTCCTTCAGCTCTTCTGGAGCCATCACTCGCCATGTCAACTTGTTGAAGTCGTAGCTGTTTCTGATCAAAAGCCTGAAGTTGATCTGAAGAAGAAGAAGCCTTTTTACTAACAGGAGATTCTGGCTCTATCTGCACTTCAGCTTTGCTTGAAAGAGTGTTTACTGCTGATCCTGAGTCAGTACTCTCTCCCCCCGACTTTGAACTTCCCTGCAATTGATTACGGACATCTCTTTTTTCAGTAAACCCCACCAAAAGTTCTCGATTGGATAGTCAAGAATTACCTCAGAAGTAATGAAAACCACCAAAATACGCTGTAATTTGTTAATATTATCTATCATTCAAGAAGAAAGAGAAAACACTCGTTTTTGATCATGCACAAGGCATTAAAATCGATGGTGTTCTTGAAGTGCCCACATCAAAAGAGAAAAAGGAAATGGTCAAAGCTTGATAAAGAAGGTTCAGAAACTAGTACTCTTGGGGTATGCTGGAGTCTAATTGGCCATGCAGGGAACATTTCCAGAGTCGCTGCAGGTCTTCCTGTTACTGTAAACAAAGCTGCAATAATGAACAAAAGAAAGATCTCAGAAGACCACCAGAAGAACTAAAGACTCTCTTTGCTACTGTTTTCCTGCAGTTACATGGATAAGGAGGTCAAGTTTCGATAACACCAGTCAAGTCTCTTGCCCAAGAATCATTAGCATATTGAAATAGTAAGCTTCTCTACTGTACCGCTCTGTGGACGTATTCAAACCTCTCTCGCACTTTCTTTAGACGTATTCAAACCTCTCTCTCTCTCTCTCTCTCTCTCTCTCTCTCTCTCTCTGCTCTTTTGAAGAGTTGTTTGTACTTGTCAAACGTCAGAAAAGAGGGAGATAGAAAAAAGAGAAAGGACATACGTGCTTTGGCTTCATCATTTCTTATCTTAGCTCCTTGAAGCACAATTGCTTCTTCCAGCTCTCCAAAATCAAAACTAGGGCCTTCTTGGTTTCTGAGACAAAGAACTCGGTTAATCCATGTCAGCCATCAAGAGAACAATTCAGAAGACAAAAAATTTAGAGAAGCAAAACCAATTCCAGTTCAAAGAACCCTCAAAAGTTCTGAACTTGGGAGGTATAAGAATAGCAAAGATTGTCATACATGAAACTTGTAGTAGCGTTCATTCCATGGAAAACTGGATAGGGAAGATGATGGTGAGTAGAGGGACCAGAGTCTGACAAACCAGTTTCTCCAACTCGATGACTCGCCATGCAAAGACTCCTTTCTCAGACCATTCTCTTCTTTCTCTAACAAAGAAACTGAAACCTGAGAAAGATGTAGAAGCAGAGGAATTAGTATAAACACTATAGAGATAGAATCTTAAAGGAAGATATGGTTGGACCATACCCAAATAGTGGAAGCAAGAACAAGGAGTAGGAGCTGTAGAAACACAAGGAGAAGGAAGATCAAAGCTTCTTGTCAAAGCTAGGCTGAAGAAAGGACAAGTCTTTTTCACAGATATCTCTCCTTGGCTTCACAAACTTTATGATCTTAAAATGGGTGTCTTTATCTATTCCTTTGCTTTCCTCTCTCTCTCTCTCCCTCCTTCTGTGTGAAGAAAACCAACCTGATTGATTACTTTTCAATTGCTTTCTTCTTTTCTTATCAGCTTCTTTCTCTCTGCTCTGTTCAGTAAATATTCATCAGATTCTGGAACTCATCCCAAACTCTGTCTGTCACTCTTTAAGGATTAGTATACTAAATGGTCATAGCAAAAATTGAATTTGCTGAAAATAAACAAATGAACAAAGAAAGTAAAACAAAAGAAATGTTTTTAGAATGAAAAAGGAAGAGGAACCCACCACAGGAGTCACTGCCAGACTCCTACTCCACTCTTCTTGTCTTTCATCTAACCGCCTGTGCTTTCTCATTGGCCCTTTTTATGGAGCTGTTTGGAGGATTGATGTTGTACTGCTAGCACAACATAAATCTATAAAATTCAATTAATCAAATATATCATTTTGGGACAAATCTTTTTTAGCGGATTTCAACCGGGTGATTACGATGATAATGTTCGTACCTCTGACATTAATTTCTGTTAGGTTTTTAACAAAAAATAAATGAAATGATATAACTTAATTAAGTGTTATTTTTAGTATCGCCTAACATGTATTATATAATTTTGTGAGATAACAAAGTGTTACTAGGCACAATTATCTCTAATTGCTAGAGAGACTGTTTTCATCTTTTTCAATTTTATGATTTTAAACATACATAATAATCCAAATTTTACATATATCAAATAAATAACTAATAATTTAATAACTCAAAATCAAACCACAATTTCCACTTAAATAGTCATTAATAACTTTTTAACATAGTAAATACTATCATAAGATCATATAAAAAATCATTTTCACCATTTAAGGGCTCATCATTAGTTACTAGTATTTTGATGTTGGAAAGAAATTGGTTTCAACTTTTTCTTAAAGGCTAAGTTTGAAGAATAAAAGAAGTGGTTCATTTATTTCTTACATTAGAAATTAGATGCAAGTCAATGCTTAATTCCTCCATTATTTTTTTTTCCTAATCTCCAATCATAACTTAAAGAAAATATAATCAAACTAGGGATGAAAAGGGAAGGTGGGTGGGGGAAGAAATTTTATTTTCTTCAAAATTGCATATTTTCCTACCAAAACATTATAGTAATGATATATTATAAGTAAAACCCATTTTAAGTATCAATCCAAGCTCTTTGAAATGGATTTGTTTGGTATTATCCTATTTGTTGAAGAGTCAACATCCATTCCTTGTCATCACCTAAACCATGCCACATTAAGATTCTTTTTTCCCATAATAGCAATTTGTTCTTTTGAGGTCTTCAGGCTAAAGGGTCCTCATTGCAAAGTAGGATTCTTATTTTATTAATTTGTTCATTATCATGGTCCTATTCCTTTCCATTAGGTTTAGGTATGGTTTTAGTAGTTGTCAATGCCCTCACTTCAAACCCTAGTTTTCTTAAACTACTCTCTTATTTGTAGAGTGTAGCCTAAAGGAAAGTCAATGGTAGATTTTAAACCTTTGTTTATATGCATAATTAAGAGGTTTAGATAGTCATGAAGAAGGAAATAGGGAGAAAGGAAGTGTTTGTAAGGGACCCATAATCTTATAATTATTTTTTTATTTTTATAATAATGAAATTTGGGACTTGTATTATTAAATAAAACACTTAATATATGCAATAATTCTTAAATCATATATTCTTAATTACTTTTTAAATTAATAATTTAAAATCAAATAAGAAGTTTAATTTTATTGGCATTTATATATTCAATATATCTTTAATTTTATCCATTATTTTCTAAATCACTAAATTGAAAAATAATTCTCTTACATAATATTAAATATAAAATATAAAATAAATTATACTAATTAAATCGCCCTCTTTACTATCTTACATTTTATGTTATGCTCTTCTACTACCTTTTGTAGGTAATGTGCCCCTCCCTTATGATTGGAGATAGATAAAAGAGGGATTGACTCAAATATAGAGAGAGAGATAGAGAGGGAGGGGTAGCATTCATGGATTAGGTAAAAATGAATTTCAAGCCTATTCCTTTGTTCCCAATAAAACCTGACAAGGGTGTCCTTCATATGGAAGATTTTGTTTTTCTGAGTGCACAGATTCCATGGATCTTATGCCATTCCTTCAAAACTATCACTCCTTTTATGACTCCCTTTGCATCTTCTATAGGAGTAGAATTGGAAAGGTGAATGGTCTAGGTCAGATCCTAGTAATGATTATGGCCTTGTCAATTTGGTGTTAACTAGATTATGACATTGCTTGTCACTTAAAAGCAATGTATACTTTATAAGAGTATTGGTTTTAATTAAAATTTAAAAAGATTTAGTTGGTATTTAACAGTTATAAAATTAGTTAAAAATTAAATATAATTAAATAATTAAAAAATAGATTGATAAATAAAAATTAATCGATTTATTTGATTTATAAAAATTGATAAGTTTACAAAAAAGGTTGGTTAATTAATAAACTGATTGATTTTTAACAACAAAGATTATTAAATTAAATCAAAACGAAAGGTTAAAAACTGAATCAAAAAATTAGTTGGTTTAAGATTTTTTACCGTTAAATCGGTCGTATTAATTCAGTTTTTAAAACATTTAATTATGACAACTTGCATCTTATTCTAGTTCATAGTAAAGTTGCTCAAAATAAATCTAAAGTTGCGGCAAATTCATCCACGTTTTGCACATGAATTCTGAAAAGCTTTTCTGGCATTTATTAGAAAACAACAATGAACTTCAATCAGAGAATAATTGAGGTCTTACAATAAGTCAAATAAAGACCAAAGAAAGTTTGCAAGATAATTGAGGAAAGGCACTGATCATATTTTACAAAATTTAAAATAAAGTTTTATTTGGAAGAAAGGTTTTTATTTAATAGATCACAAGGTCTTCATTTGGTGAACAACACTAGTAAGCAACAGAAAGCAGTTTATAACGAGTGGTCCAACTATAGAAAGTAGGTTCTTTTAGGTGCTTTCCAACTCAAAAGAGTGAAGGGTCTAAGTTGGGAAAGAAGAGGATTGATCAGAAACAGAAATATGTTAGAACCAATGTTTATCAACCTAATCTGCTTTAAATTGCTAACTCATTAAGTAATTTCTTCAGATTATGTACGAAATTTGCGTGTTATTACGTATATTCAATAGTTTATTAAGTGTTTATCAAAAAATAATGACTGCAAATTTCACATATAAAAAGAAAAAAGGCTTTCAATGGTCCCCTCAATTGCATAATTGACAATGTAACTACATTCCAAGACAGCAGAAATTCCAAAAGCCATACCTATGAAAGCATCCCCTGCACTTCAAAATAATTGCTTTCCCCACATTGAAACTAAAATTTTAATTTTGTTGTTCTCAGGGCCAAGAACATCCAAATGAACCACCAATAACATATCAGATGCCAAATATTGGCTAAAGTGACTACAATGTTTAGCTTAACATGCATTAGGTAGCTCTAGAACAAGTGGAATATTTTCCAAAGGCCAGCCGTACCAAGAAAGCAGGTAGAAGCTATTTTAATTTGTTTCTATCACATCTTCAGGCATACGATTTTATTTATTTTTCAAATATAGAATAGATTGATCTTATTCTCTCTTCTACGAGTCGGTTGCCTAATTTCAGATCTCAAGAATGTACAGAAAACAAAGATCTGCACTTTTTTTTAATGTGAGGTGACACTATTTTACAAGGCCTACTCCAGTGAACTTCCAAGTTTTCTAGTGAACAGATCTTCTCTTTTAGCAAAAGATTCTCGAACCCATCATGGACGGTGAAACAACATACATTTAGAATTGCATAAAAGAGAGTATTTAGCTCAAAGAAGTTTAAGGAGAATACTAGGGAAATGCCAACTACTCTTTGTCTTATACCACCATTGATAACCCAAATAAGCAAATATTACATTTAGTCCATTTAGCACATACAGGCAATGAGCTCAAGTGATTACAACAAAAAACAAGGTCTTTCTCCAACTAATTCAATGCAGTATCAGAGAAAATTGGAAGTTAAAAAAATTCAAGAAAATTTTTCCATCCTAATGGACCAGGTAAAACTCAAGCAAGGTAAGTGTCACTTCATCATCCAGGAGCAGAGTATTACTTCGATAAAGCTATAAAAGACTAATATAACAACATTAAGCAAAAACAAATGCAGTTCACAAAATCTGGCATATAATCCTAGCTGTTTGATATAGTTTATCAAATGCTATAGCATACGGGAAGGAGAGAGGTTAGTGCTTACTAGATAATTAACACATTCGAGTTTGCACAATATTTAGAATAAAGGAAAGTATCTCATTCTTGCCTGTAACATCCAAGAATTTTACCCAATGTTCATAATTCAAATATTGAGCAAAATGAATCAGTAAGAGGTTACATACTACCAGCATGAGTGTCCCTGGTAGAGAATAAGCTGCCTGCCAGGAATGTAAACTGATCAAAGTGCAAATGCAACACGGTGCAAGTTGAATAAGCCCAAAGATCATAACATGGTGCCTCACCACATGGTTGCATACGAACAAGGATTGAGAGAAAGAAAGAGAAATCAGGATGAAGAACAAAAATAGCATTTCATCAGCAGTTGAGAAAAATTACAAACTAATCAACATGGTCCCAGAAATTTTCAACAAAAAAGGATCGGACATCAATGTCAGTTTATACGACTCGTGAAAGGAATCTCGGGATACAATAGTGTACCTGCATATTGTCCTCATATAACTCTAAATTGAAATGAAACTTGAATTTTTAACCAAACAACAATAGAAAATTCTATATATATTCAAACTGCAAATCTACATCCATGTATTTTCTCATGAGTCGAACCATAGATGAAGTGAAATTGGCCAACATCTGACATTCTTCATGGGTTTTGGCCTCTGATACAATTCCATGAATTACCAACTTCTTAAGATTTTGACATCGTTTTAGCAGCCCCTCAATCCAGTGTGAGAAAAGATCATTAATTACAGTCCACCCAAGCTCCAAGACAACCACATTTTCCAAGTTAGAAGAACCTTGTAAGCCATGCTGAAGAACTCCATCCCTTAAATCGTATCCCAAAGAAAGATGGGTAAGTTGTGGAAAACAAACAGCAATAGTTTCCAAATCCACAATCTCATCTTCATCATCGAAGGCCACATCCCAAAGACGAAGCTTTCTCAACTTTGATGATTTTGAGATCATCTGGTAGAACTTTGGCCAAATAATTGTGAAGTTGCTGATATCTACAATTTCAAGATTATCAGCCGTCTCACCAATATCTAAATGTATAACACTAACATCATCGAGTTTAAAGTGCTTCAAGGTACCCTTCCCAATGAGTTCAAATTGTTCAAGGGCGCAATCTTTCAAGTGCAAGCACTCGATGCTATCTGCTTCCAATATAAACTTATCCAAACTGATTGCTTCTACGTAGATACACTTTAGTGTAGGACTGCTCAGTTCAACAGTCACCTGAGCATCAGACATTGCAATGTCTGGGTTGACAAGTTCTAGTATTTCAATTTTTGGGCATGCAGTGAGCATAAGACTAAGATCAAGTGCGGAGATACTGACAAAACTCAAAGAAAGAGATTTCAGAGAAGGAAATCTCTGAAAATTGGGTTCAACCCCTGTGATCGAATTATGGGACAATGCCAACACTTCGAGCTTCTGCCTACCACAAATCTCAAGAATATTGACATTTGGAGTCGTCCGAACATTATAATATAACCGTTGTAAGGTTTCCCGGGTGTATAAGAGCCAAGCTGTAACTGTTGAAGCTGCAAAATCATCCACATCATCCATCAAAATAGAGAGACCTTGCAACCCAGTGGTCTGAAAAATTGTTTGAGTGATCAATATTTCAAGTCGACTGGCTGCAAGATCGTGATAAGCAGGCCAATCATTGGAATTAAATGAGAGTGTATGCAGATGTTTACGGCAAGCTTCTCGCCACTTCCGACACGTTGCAGAGGCTATCACTACATCCCTTGCACCTCCCAGCTTAGACAATATGTTCCCAATGACTTCAACGGGAAGGTGCTCCATCACCCAAGTAACCGACCTATGGTTCCAGGTGCAGAATTAGTGCTTCCATAAAGCAATACTAAGTTAAAGATGACCATTCCCTATGACATAAACTCCCCATTCTTGGTCAATCAGCATAGTGAGTAAACTGATGGCAATGACAAAGGTTTTGGCCCACTGCACAAATATAGTAGCTACTCAATACAAAGAACAACCAATTGAGGCTAGTTAATCAGCGAAGAAACCTCATGGATAGATCGAAAAGAACAAAAGTAACCGAAGTTAATTCAGAAACGAACAAAAAGATGGACATTTTGACGACGACAACATGTGAAATCAATACAAATCCACCTCAAAACTCCAAATCTAGCCAAAAATTAGTAACCCGGGCTTTATCCACAACACAGAATTCCATAAGATTTCCCAACAGTGAATCAACAAAATCAAGCATCGGAGCAACCCCAACGATAACAAAAGATCAGGAGGCAAAAGAAAAACAACCCAAAAACCTCCAATCTATAACAAAATTGAAAAACAAGTACTTCAAAATAGAACATTCATCGATTCAATCACACACGCCCAGAAAAGAAGAATAGAAAGAAGGAAGATGAACAAAAAGGAGGTCATCCCAGATCTTACCAGAAATCAAAAGTAAACAAATAGGAAATATAAAAGCACAAAGAGAGAGAAAAAGAGATTAAGAGGACCAAGAATCCATCTCTGAACGAAGATGGTAATGGAGCATTTTGACGATGTTCCAATAATGGTTGATTTAGTTGTTTAGCGTTTGAACTCAACGGGTAATGCTTTTCCCAGACGTATACAACTTGTGAACTCCAAGGTTTAGCAACCAATCAAAATCTGTCTGCACTAGTACTTCTTAGAATTCTGTATTCCAATGATCGTCCCGAAGAATTTAGTTCCGATGGGGTAATTAAGAATGGGTATTTTTAAGGAAAATGATACTAAAAAGTATAAGAAATGTTTATAAATTTAAATTTTATTTGAATAAATTAGACTTTAGAGAATTAAAAATTAAAATTTTAATCATAACAAAGTTTTTTCTCAGATTCAAAGATAATTCTAATTTAAATAACTTTGGTAAAACTTTCTGTTTTTTATAATTTTGAATTTCTCAACTTTTTAAAAAAACTCGCTAGTTAATTTTGATTAAAAATAATGAAAAAAATACATACTTTATGAATATTATATATAAACTAATCATCAACGTCAATACACCCGGTCTAAATTTGGCATCAAAGTGGGATTTAAAGATTTGGAAATGTCTGATAGTACACAGCCTTACTTTTATAAAATAGAGAGGTTATTTACGATAGACCTATATGTAAAATATGACAATAAAAAAATAATGCAGGTTAAAAGAGTAAATATGTAAAACTAATTTATTAAAATAAATAAGTAAATAAATAAATCAAGATATTTATTTTGGAAAATATTGATTAATCCCGATATAAAAAAAATTCTAAAGGCCTTGTCTTGTATTAATAATACGGTGACTCAACTCAACTCATCTGAATTAATTAAATTTGAATTAAATTAATAATTTATAATTTATAATAAATTATTAGTTTCGACTCAATTATTAAATCTGGTCCCAATTAATTAGATTTGAATTAAATTAATAATTATAATAAATTATTAGTTTAAACTCAACTCTTAAACCTAATGCAAATTAATTAAATTAATAATTCAAGATAATTATAACAATCAAATTAAATTTATAATTTCATATAATTATAATAAATTATTAATTTAAGTCTAATTTAATCAATTTAATTAATTTAATTTGCTTTATTTTTAATCAAGTTTAAAAGAATTTTTTTGAAAAACAAAAAATTAAAAAAAACCATATCTTAGATTATTTTTTAAAAGCTTTTCAAAGTATTAATATTAGTAAATGTTTCTATTAATACTAATAATTCTACAAGGTCCTAATCCAATATGCTTAATTGCAAACTTGTACTTATGAGACTGTCAATTGGTCAATTACATAAGTACTAGTTAAATTTAGTAAGTTTAGTTATATTTTTTAAGTTCAAATAAAAAATTATTAAAAATAAAGAATATAATTATATCAAAGTATTGATACTTTGAGCTAATTATTATTATTATTTAAATATAAGTTAACTAAATACTAAATTATATCTATAAACAAATGTATAAAGTCTGCATATTTCACCTTCGATTAATTTAGAAGGTCTTCAAAACTTCTGAAGTCTATAGAGTGGAGTAGGGTTCTTTAATGCTGTCATCTAAAGGATTACTTCCACCAAAACCTCAAAATTCATTAAGGTTAGGAAGCAAGATCTTTTCGTCGGATACCCAATTCCCATGTCACTTGTTAACCCAATCCTTGAACAGCATCATCATGTAAAGAGGTACATTCACTGCAGCGATGATGGTAAGCATTTGGAATGTCCGAAGTAATCTGTGGACGATGATCTTTGTCTTTGATTTGCCTGCTCTATGTCGTAATCTTGTAGTTGTATCATATCCAACATCTGCACTCATGTCTATGTTCATTGACGCCTCTGTTTCCTGCTGAATATTTCTTTTTGGCCTCATAACAGCATTGCCCCTGTTGTTGAAAAGATTAAAGTTTAAGCAGCCAAGTAGAGATAATTATAGCATGAGAGCATTGTCCAAGTATCACACTTGGTGACCAGATGTTAGGGAAATGCAAAGGGGATGCACCTTTCGATTGATGATCCACCAGATTGTTGTGATTTAGGGGCTTCTCGTGGCTTCTTCACTAGATGCATTGATCCTTCAGCATCCCAGATCATCTCGTACTCACAATCGTCGTCCTCGTTTTTCTCTTTTGTAGCCTGTGTGAACATACTACATTGTTTGATGCACGCCCTCAAGCCACAAAAGCAGGGCTCGAAATTGATGCCACTTGTCGGCCAGAAGAGGAGAGCCAAAATGGTAAGACAAAAGAGTGAAAGATACCTGAAATTTCAGTATTTGCATTTCAGAGGAGCAAACGGGATACGTGTTTTCTTAGAAATTACAGGCAGCCGTCAAGCTGAAACCCATGAAAAGATTTGGAGAATTATAATGTTGCTTAACGTTACTGATTATGCAGGAGAATTACCATATGTAAATGTGTGTTTGCATTGGAAGAAAGCACAGCTGAGTCATGACAGCTTCTTCTGGAGTGGATACGTTTGCATTTTCAGAGTCAATAGCAGATAAAAGCATGAAAGATGGATACAAATTCCCTTGCTGCCAACTTATGGTCCCCAAAGTGAGCTGCATACTATTATCAATTCAATGTCATTACCTCAGATATCCTATACGTGACTATAATATGCTACGCTTACCTCTGGAACAGGCTTATGCGTTGCCTCATGGGTCACTGCACACTGATCATGATCATGACCTGATAAAACAAGTATCTGCAGAAACCAGTAGTCATATTGTTAGGATAATCACTACCTCCAGACTATTGGTGTGTGTGCGTGTATACATATGCTTGTTACAGGCCCAAAGAATGCTAGTAAGCATGCATGTTATTGAACCTTCAATGGAGTGGTATTTCACTACAAACATCCATCAGGTATTACACAAGCTATTATATTCATGAATCACCTTTTGCTAGATTTTCAGTTTCTTCCAGATCAGAAAATTTCTGTAGGTACAGTAACATAAAATGAATTAAGCATGGAAGTGCTTTTGAGGGTGCTTGTACAAGAAACTTTGATCTATGTGTTCAATGCTTGAAGATGAAATAGCTCTTGCAGACAACTAAGGTTGAATTACCATCCAAGTGGAAGAAAAGTAGGCACTTCATTACTAAAGAAATCAGATGTGAAAGTCACTTAACAGGTCTAATCAGATCGAGCAAGCTGACTGAAGATTCCTCTGAGACATAATTCTGGTACCTGCATCATTGAACCATCCATCAACCAAAAATAAATACTCACAATCATATTCCAGAAATTGATTCCACTCTATTGGGCATATTCAAATAGGAACAGAAGCTTACCTTACTTCTTGACTCTGAGCAGAACGTAGGATTCTCTGTACACAAGGGTAAAGAAAAAAGTCTTGAAGGTCATTTCAAACACTAACAACTTGATAATCGATAATTAAGTTCTCGTATGATGATAGTTCCTACTGAAGCTGTTTGACCATTGAGAAGATATTAATAAGTTCTCCATAAAGTACTAACATCTTTGAGTCTAGATAATGAATTTTATGGATGTTAAGATTCATTCTTAGACGATAATCTAACAAGTAAAACTTTTGAATTGAATGATCTCTCCACCACAGCCATAGACATTTATAAGATCATTGCAAGTAAAATTGATAAAGGAGATGAGGAAAATGATTGCAGCAAAGAAATTGGAAAATTTTCTGTTTTTTCAAAATGAAAACCAGATAATATATAGTCATATGAATACCTGGTTAATAATTGGAGAGCAGCGATGAGGACCACAATAAGCATTATCTTGCCGAAACAATGGAATATGAGTCAACAAAACCCTTGGGATAGATTGGGTGTCTAGCAAACGAGTTGGGGTAAAAAAAATTAGTAATGACGATGAATAGTTTTACAAGGAAAAAAAAAGTGATAAGTGAATATGATGTACCACTAGAAACATTTTTTATAAAATCCCAAGTTACAGAGGAGAAAGTTCCTTGCCGATTTCCTGGAAAAGACACAACAACTACAAAATCAATGATTCCTTTTTTCCCAAAACATGAAATAACCATATCTGATTTAACATATTTAACATCCTCAAAATAACTAACAAGAAACAATTTTCTCACAGAGAACTCCTAAATGAAGTAACATGTATGTATATGCAGACATCTGAAAACGGATAGCTTTTGCTTACTTTTTGGCAGATATTCAAGTTTATAGATAACCAAGGCAAAGAAGAGTTGCATTATTGTTCAATTTAATAATTAACAGAATTAGTTTTTTCTTACCATCTAGAGTCTGAGCATCAATCGCAACGAACTCAACTTTTCCAACTGTAAATCTATAGTTTCTGACCCCAAATTCTTTTTCATAACGTTGCATAACCTGTATGAATGTAAAAGTATAGCCTAAGATATAAACCACAGATCATTCTGAAAAATATAATGAGAAAAGAAAGAAGCTATAAATGATACCTGTGGTAAATGGGAATAGACACTCTCATAGCCAATGTCATGGTTTCCAGGAATGAAATAAACTGGGATATCAGCAATTTTTCCTTCTGAATCTAGACCAAAAACATGCCTAAAGCGCTCAAGAGATTCCCTCCATCTTGCAGCCGTAAATAGTCAAATACATAAACAAAAGAAAGAAAAATCAATTAAAGAGAGACTGTGAGAGATTGCAAAAGGAAAATTTTTCAGATTGGAAATAGCCAGGACTGGCAATTCCTGATAATCTGAGATATAGAAGCAGAACGAGAATGTGAAATGCATGTGTAAAGAAGAGGGCTGCCATTATTTTAGAAAATGGAAAGTTTCAAACTCTTACTCTTCATCATTTAAATAAGGGCCACCATCAAAATAATCCCCCAGAAAAACTATAACATCGGGTTTGAAAGGCAGGATTGATGCAAAGAAGCCCCTGCGCATGTATAGGTCAGTATAGAACTGTACAAGCTCCAAAGAGACGGATTTTGGTGGAAGAGGTAGGGAAGTTTTGTCCATGAGCTGCCAAAAGAAAACACACAATAACCAGGAATAGTGAATTAAAGTTGAAGTATGAAGAACCCAAAATAATATTTCACACTAAAGTATTCACCTGTGGGTCTGCTAGGACAGCAACTTTCACATACTTATTAGAATGCATAAAACCATTTTCCTGAAACAAACGAACAAAAAGCTGGAGTGATCACAGCATACAAAATCACTCATTTCTTGACAAAATGAATACAACGTTCCAGTGTTTGCAGCATAGAGTACGAGTTGTAGAGTGAATCAGAGAGTAAATGGAGGAGATAATAAGGGCAGATGAGATCTGAGTAGTAATAAGTCAAAGAAGGAAGTTTTGTTTTACCTTAGAAGAAGGAAGAAGATGAGGCCATGAACAAGAGTAGAGGGAAGGCAACCAATAAGCAAACATTTCTCCATAGAGAAGACTGAAAATCCAAACTCCACATAGTACCAGTGTTAACTTGTAAGCCTGTTTCATCTTCTTCTCCACATACCAACCAACCCACTCCTTTCTCTTCTTCTTCTTCCCTCTCTCTCTCTCCTCTTTGACTTTCTCTCAAGAAGTAGATTAAGGTTGCAGACACAATAACACTTTCAGGGAAAAGAAATAGAAAAAGAATGAAAAAGAGAACACATCCTCTCCTCTTAATCAATCCGGGCCGGGTCGAACTAACTACAGAAACTGATCCCTAATACACTTTTTAGATCAAATTGCATTTTCAATTTGAAGATAAGGCTAAGATCTATCCATTTTGATCGATGATGCACGTCACCTGAATATTGTTATCCAGTATGGATCTACTCTCCTGGGATTTGGAGAGATTAGCCGTTCAAATCATTCAAGTATTGTACCTGCGATCAAGCATTACCTAGTTTTGTTCGAAGTCGTGTCTTACACATCATAGCCCAGAACTGGTAGCAAACCGATGAAATTTGGACGCCTGAAGGACCTATAGACAGGCTTGAATGTTCCTCGACCCAAATGACCGTCCTAGCAAGTTTGCTAAGGTTGCATGGTTATTTGGTATAAGAAAAAAGAATAGGTAAGAAATGAAAAAAGATACTTAGTAAGGAATTATAATTGGATTAATAGTATTTTTATTTTTATATCTCTTTTAGGGTAATAGTTCATACTTTTAATATATTAAATAACAGAAATCATTTTCATTTTCATTACTTACTAAATTCATTATAAATCTTATTACCATTCCTCAAAATAAACCAATCATACCCTTAATCTCATCCCGATTTCAAATTAAAAATATCGAGTTCTGCTTAATCTGGGTTTAGTTTCAAATTAAATAATTTATTAAAAATAAAAATTGCTTCATTGTAATTATTTCGTGTGTGTATATTGAGCTTATAAATTTAATATTTAAATTCTAGGGCAACACACAATGAGCTATAAACTAGCAAGCAAGTTTCTAGCGTGGAGATGGATTCATAAATTCTAATACAACATATCTGAACCATTGTTATTAATATGGTAATGGTACATGTATTGAATTGAGTTTTGGTATAGTACTATAGTGATATTTGTCACTTTTAAGTACTGTTTTGAGTAATTTTTTAAAATCATAAAATAGTTCCTGAATTACTTTAAACTACAAAATAGTCCCTTAATATGTTGTACTATATAATTTATAATTTTACATCAACCATATTTCTCAAAATCATAATAACGCAAATTTAAAATAACAACAATCTATTTATTTCTATTGACATTATTTTTCATATATTTCACATATAAATAATAACGAAAATTAATATAGAAATAGATCATTTAATCATTATAAAAAAGGTACTTAAATGTTACAATTTTATTATATAATAAAAAATAAAGTTTCATAACTTTCTAACTGTTACAAAAAGAGTCCATACTGAGGAAACAATCAAGTAGAGGGAAAACTAAAAGTAAAAACATTTATAATTATATTTATATTGCATATGTAAAACTTAACATATGCATCAAATACAAGTGAAATTAAAAGAAGAGAAGAAATGAAATAACTAGAACTTCATTCAATCAAATATTCACTTAAATTAGATTGACCTTAATTATTATTTGGTACAAAATTATCATCATTGAAAAGAACCTCGTCATTACCATCATTCAAATTCCTTGCACTAATGACATGTTTCAAGATTATCTTCCAAATCACTCTCATCTATTAAACTTGATTTTTTAGAAATTAAATCCACTAAAAGATTGTTATGGTCAAGGCGAATTAAATTTACGAAACTACTTATTTTATTAAAAGTCTTAGTAAACAACTAAAATAAAATTATAAGAATTTTAAAAAATTATATTTAATTTAATAATGATAATAACATACATTTCTCGAAGTTTTAAATTGTATTGAACAAAATCAAGTGTTTAATCTTTTAGTTCCAATCCATTCATTTTTTTGGAAAACATCACTTTCAAATTTGTCCCACCAAGAAGCTGTAAGACAACAAAAATAACATTATAAACAAAATAAAACTATGATTAATTTTTAACATGTAACAAAAGTGAAAATATATATACCTGAATTAAGCTTGTCTTTTTTACGAATAACAATTGGTAAATATAACAGAGAATAAAGATATCACCTTTATCTCTCATTGATGACTAAAAAATAAGATGTGTATAAAGAATATCTATTTTTCATATATGGTCTTAATTGCTTATTTTGAACTCTAAATGGTATTGTAAGTAACTTATTAGCTAGATAAAGTACTATCATCAAAGGCTCACAAATTTTGATGACAAATTTACATTGAGATCAAATTTCATTATCTTTAAGTATAATTTTAGAAACCTCTAATCTAACATTAGACCTAGTTTTCTGAGACGTAACTCACTTATCAATTGTAAACATTTGTCTCAACTCCTTCATTAGAACAAAACACTAAAGTGATAAGAAATTATTTGCAACTTTTGTAATAACATGACGACACAAATTCCTATCATTAGTAAAATCATTTTTTATTAAATCAGGACTCATACATGATTATAGATGAACTTTGTCAAAATCGTGCATGAGACTTTTATCTCGTACAGCTCCTAAGTGACAAAAGAAAGAAGAACTCATCTTCTTTCTTTTTTGATTATGTATAAGACCAAATCCATTCGATTTCTAAAAAGGATTACTACTCCTTAACTTTTCGAGGAATCCTTCATCAGTGGTTGTGAATGACCGATTTTTCTCAATATTTTCAACCTTTTGGTTGAACGAAACTAGATCTTGCATAATTATATTGAATATTTGACGATATATTCCTAAAAAACTAATTCTTGTTTACCAACCATATATTGTCTATCCAAAACCAATTATCTCTCGATATGTTCCTTAACCTATGCACAATTATAGATGAACTTTGTCACTTTTGTTGCTTATTATACAATCTCATTAGTGATAGGAAAATATCTAGCTTCTCGTATATTGTTTAATGTCAAGTCAATACAATGTGCAGTACAAGGAGTCCAGTATAAAGAATTTTATCTGCTTTGTAATGTTTTCCAGGTGCTTTGTAATCAAAATCATTGTCAGTAATGAACTGAATAATATTTTTTGGCCTATCTTCATTCACTTCATGAAACATCTGAAGCAGAATAACATTTCTAACGATGCCAGGTGGATCAATAAACTTCAAAAATATTGTCCCTTCTGCAAAATAAAAAAATTGATAACAAACCCATTTTTTTATTTCTCCAACAATCACACATGATTGAACACCTATAAGTAGCCTAAGTGACTCTTCTTTCATCCAAATAATTGTTTATTTCATAAACATAGATTCTCAAAATTTTACTTTTGTAGTCTTCAATTGAAGGAATATTGTATCCTGAACCATAAGAGGTAATAATATCCACTATAGGTAAGTAACAATAAGACTGAACAATATTGAATGAATCATATCATCATCTAGTCTTTGTCGTGTTCACATTATGAGCTGCTTCTTTAAATTGTAAGACACTGCGAATTGAAAGTTAAGCTCTAGGAGTTATTAATGGTGTCAAAAAGTTAAACTGTTGTCTTCTTTTTTTCCTCACACTAGCTCTAACATTCATTTCTTATTAGGTAAAAATACCATCTTTAACATTCCTACTATCATTGTGACCACCACAAAAGGAACTCACTACTAATTTTGTAGTTCAATCTTTGAATTCTGTCTTTCTCACATTGATCCTATTTAAACTAAGACTTTACTTATCATTTCACATCATGAGTCACTTTCTTACAAAGCTTCATAATCCCTTTATCCCAACTAAATTATTCTTTAATCTGGAGATTCTCTCACCTTTCAAATGCTCATTACAATACTAACAAATGATATGATTCTTTATTCCATGAACTAATTTAGCATAAACCCAAGTTAGATTATCAAATCTTCTGAAGTGACTAAATTATCAAGAATACTTGAACTTTCCTCCATTTATCTATTAAATAATTAAAGACATATATTAAAATTAAATTAATAATGAAGAGAAAACAATTTGAATGTAGAATAGACATGTTTAAAAGTCAAACGAATCATTCCAAAAATCAAATTATAATAATCTAATACTCAGTAGACTTAATACTAAAATAAATACCATTCATATAATAATTTATGTCTGATGACATAAAATATATAACTCTATAATAAAATATCTTCAAGCACCACAAAATCTCATTTTTTGTAAAATGAGATTCATAAAATTAAATCAAACAAAATTTGTGACTTAAATATATCTTCTTATTTTTCAACGAGTCTATCAAAAAACAGTCTCTCAATTAGACAAGGATTAAGTTACGTATTATCGGACCTTTTTAAATTATACGCCTCTGTGAGACTTTAACTGAATTTAACGATGACTTCGATTATTTTAAATTGATAAATATGGACCAATATTCATCAATATGCCTATACCTGCCAAGAAAAAGCTAGTACTGACCAGTACCTTAGGCCAATATGGTATTAATTATTATTGTACTATTTTTCAGTCTATATGACACATATCGACCATTTTGTATTGTATCCACTTCATTGGTGTGAACTACCTTGCTTTTCTCAAATATTAACAATTGATGTTTGTTGGGATGACGACCATTGGCTAACCGGCCCGTGGCCCAGCTATGGCCTAACGGGCTATGGATAGACCGTGTCGGGCTAGCCCGTCATTTTTTAAATAAAAATTTTCTAAAACAATATCGTTTTTGACAAAATGACATCATTTTGGAAGTAACTGTTGAGCCACAAGTTAAGTGTTGGGCTGGGTCGAGCCAGTTTTGACATTCCTAGATATCTGGATATTTATGTTAAACGATACAAGAGTTAGCAGTCGAGAGAAACGGTTAAGGAATGAATATTCGGACATTATTTTTGAGGCAATATTTAATCATTATTTTATTTTTCTCTTCCATATATTAATTTTAACATTAAAATAATCACGTTGAAATAACCTTAGATGTTTTTATTCAATATTTTAAAAATTGAATCAGATATCAAACCGATCAAAGAAAAGATTTAAAGGTTTAATCGGTATTAAATCACTATAAAATTGATATACAATAAATAGGCAGTAAAAATTATAATCATAAGTAAAAATATAATATAAAATAAAATACTTGATTGAAATAAAAATGCACTAATAATGTCTATTAATATATAATAAATTTAATAATTTAAACTAAGATTGAATCTAACATAAATTTTAAAATAAAAATAAAAATTGTATTTTTTATATTATCATTCATTTATTTAAAGATTCATAAAAATTGAAGTATGTTAAAAAAAAGTCAATAAAAAAGACTCTAATTTAATTCTAAACTTCTTTTTTAATGTCCTTTAATATACTTACTTATAGTTTAAACTTTAAATATTATTTTTAACACATTCTTAAATTATTTAGAGCAAAATTTCTTATATATGCTAATTAATAATTTAATTTATTCAAAAAATCTTGATAAAATAATGATTATTTTTTTAACAATAATATTTTAAAAAATTTCAATTAAAATATAAGGAGATAAGTAAGAATCTAAAATTTGACAAATATAATTTAATAGTAAATTCTAAAAAATGCAGTATTTTTAAGGATAAAAACAATAGTTTATTTTTTAAAATAATAATTAAAAAATTAATTAAAATATAAAGAATATAAATTTTAAAAAAATAAAATTTATTAGTTAGATGTGTTAGCGACTTGGAAGTTGGAAAGAAAAAGGATTTATTAGAAATTTAAAAAAATTGTGAAATATACCTAATCAACGGTGCATTATGACAAAATTCAAAACTAAAGATTGATAAAAGGAGGTTGGCGTGTGTGGCTTCACTTGTAGAGTGGAGGAAGAAATTCGTGGTAGGTTTCCATTGTCAAAAATGGCAATGGGTCTCACATTTTTTAAAAGAGGCAGTGGGTCTCATATTTTGCAAACGAAATCACCTCTTCACATTTGCTATTCCTACCTTGTTCCAGCTCATCTCTTTCACATATTTATGTAAGTTTCATATATGTGAATGAAATGAGTTGAAATATGATAGGAATAGCAAAAGTAGAACAGGTGATCAGGCGATTTGTTCCTAATTTTATATGAGTTGGGTATTATTTAACGGGTTTTTAAAAAAATGACCTGTTTTTTAAGAAATCAGTTGATTTATTATTTAATCGGTCGGTTTTTATTATAAAGGTTATAAGTATAAATTATAGTAAAAATTATGTCAGTTTGCATTTATTTTGGTCAAACCGACCAATCTTATCTAGTTTTAAAATCATTAGTTTTTATACAAAATCGTAAGATATTAACAGTATTAAAACAATAAATTTATGATTAAATTAAAGAGAAATTAACCTTATATATATTATTTTGCAATTAAGTAAGCATGCAAATTATAAGAATGGGAGTTAAGTTCAGACTCGGTCTGGTTCAACTCAATTTAACATCTTTCACTCTGAAATTAATATAATAGATTTAATTTGGTCATATTTTGGATTAAGTTTGAATTTGAGGAGTCAGTTTGAATTCCAGCATAAGTTGTTTGAATAGTTTGATTAAGTGATATCATTTTAGGGAATTTTTTTAAAACAATATTATTTTAAATTTTTTTAAAATGATGTTATTTTAAGTGAATCAATTAAATCCAAGACTGTGCCGTACAAATTTAACCTAAGTTTGAATTGAATTTAAACTACAAGATAAGAAGCGAATTCGACTTGAGCCGGCACATTGTCATCCTTTCCTAAGGGTTATTTAGCTGGAGGTTTTATAATAGAATGAAATGGAACGTAATACATTTTTATCGTTTAGAAGGAAGCTTTATAATGAAGTGGAATGAAATAAAATGAAAGTAGAGAATTTCATGTTACATTCCATTCTATTCTAAACAGTGAAAATAAGAAATTTCCGATTTGAGAGTTTAAAATGAAAGGTAAACTACTAAATATATACTGCTTAATATATCCTCAATAATTTTTCATAATATCAATTATTTCTCCTTATCTTAATAACAACCAACACATTTCTATATATTTATTAGTTTTTTTCGTAATACCAATTATTTCTCCTTACCTTAATACCAATCATTTGTATGTAAATAAAAATATAAATAAATTATATTTAAATATAAATAACATATAATAGATTAAAATAAAATTTATTAAATAAATAATAATAATAATTTATATACTTAATAATAAATTGTATATAATAATAAAAAATATTTATTATTTTAAAATAGAAAATATAAAAATTTTATTTATCACAATTGTAAGTACTTTTTTAGGTATTTTTAATTTTAAAATAATAAAATTTTACTATTTTATTATTAAAGTTACAACCTTAACTTTTTAATTGGATATAATTTCTGTTTTAAAATAATAGTGTTAAATCTCATGAAAAAATATTTTAATGTAAGAGATATAATAATTATTTATTTTACATTATATTCTATTTTTTCCATCTTTCAAATAACATTTCACTATACCATATTATAAACTATTTTATTCTATTAATTAACGTGAAACTAAACAACCGTAACTTTAAAATGCTAATTTATGCATTATCATTACCACCCACACTTATCTACAGCTTAAAACAAAGGACCAACGAAGAAGAACAGTGGCTAATTAAAAACATGAATCTAAAGGAAAATCTACGGCTCAAGTACGATAATAATTATCTTCCAGATCCACCATATCTGAAATCCAGGACAAAGGTACAGCTGAGAATTTTGACCAATCAGCGGAGTTCCATCGGAAAGTTCGTGGGAAAGAAAGACAAGCTTTGTGACAAAATCTAAATGGATTATATATATATGATAAGGCCTTTTCGAGTACATCGACGTAGATAGTGGAACTAACTCTTATCTACTTAGTAACTTGCATTGTTTAATGCGATCTTATCTATATAAATATATAAAATTAAAAAATATATAAATAAAATAGTGTAGAATAGAGTTGATAAATGCTAATAGATACAAATGATTTGATTCCTAATAATTGGTGGATCTTTTGAAGGGTAAATTTTTTTATTTCAGTTAATTAATTTTACCTTATTTTATTAAATCTTATCTATATATTTATTTAAAATCTACATAAATATATGAACAAAATTAAATAATACAAGATTGAAATATCCTGACATAAAAAGAGTGCTCTAAGTCTCTTTTAGAGGATCAAGAATACTACTAAAGGAAAATTCAAGCAATCATAAATGAAAAGAAAACAAATTAGGAATTTTGAATTGTTATTCAAAACTTTGGGTCATTAAATTATGAAGATTTTTTTGAATATATACAATAGATATTCAAGAATTATTACCATGGCCTTATTCATAAATCTCTTTATTAATTAAAGACTACGTACTAATAGAATTCTCTAAATTTCGATTTTTAACAAAATTTTTGCTACAGGCATTTAAATGTTTGGTCAGAAGTTCTTATGACCAAACTGAAAGTTGTCACCTTAAGGATTACAATACATTCTAAGGAGTGCTTTTAAATATAGTTGTCAATGACTCAGGTATACAGGTTGAGATAGGTTAACCTGTGGCTCTGCCTATAGCCTGACAAATTACGGATGCATTTTTTAGAAAAAATGTCAAAAATAACGTTACTTTTTAAGTAAAAGTCGAGTCACAGGTTGATCCTTGCTCGGCCCGTGGACTGGTCAATTTGGGCCAAAATTGGGCCGAATTAGGCCAAGCTAAATTTAACAACCCTACTTTTAAAGGTATGATAATTAAAACAAATTCTTTTTCGAGTTTTTTTAATTTAAGAAATTGGAAGCTTAAAATGAGATAAAAAATTGGAATTCATTTAAAATTTTAATTAATGTTAAAACATATTAAAAGATCTTAAAATATAATTGATTATAAATTACTAAATAAATTGATTATCAAGTAACATATCTTGAAAATATAATTTATGAGCTATTAACATGTAATCCATAGTAAAAATGCGTTAAAACCTCCAAACATACCTTAATCATTATCAATTCGATATCTAATTAATAATTAATAATTAATTAATTATATAATAATTATATTAAAATATCTAATTCTCGTTAAGTTATCAAATAACATATTAAACGACACATACATTGAGCTACCACGTGCATTTGTCGGTTTACCTACTGAAAGGACTGGTTTTTGGTGAACCATTATTGATCTTGAACAGCTAGGCATAATAAATGAGGCAGAAAGTTGCCGTTTATGAACATATTTGTAGGTTAACCACTCTACTCTCTCTCACGGTCTCACCTCTATCTTGCCTTGTGTGAATCCTATGTCAATTAGGAATGTAAATCGGTTAGGCTGGACCGGCAGGTAGGATGACCCGTGTCCAAACTCATGGCCCTACAGGTTAAGTTGGGTAAGCCTGTGACCTGGCCTGATTGTGACTTGATCTGATCACGGGTTGACAGGTTTATAGTTTAGAATTATGGCCTGATGGATCACGAACGGATCGGGTCAATTCAGCCTATTTTATAATTTTTTTAAATATAAAAAATAAAGTCATATTTTTATAAAACGACATCTTTTTTAAAGTAACTGCATAACTCATAGCTCGATCAATTATGGTCAAAATCGGGTTAAAATTGACATCTCTATTTTCAACATAGTTTTTTCTTTTATACGATTGAATAAGAAAATCGTTGGTTCACATGAGAGAATAACGAATATAGTGATGAATGAGAGAGAATATAATTATTATAATTATGATGACTGGTTAAAATGAAAGAATGATTATCATTACATTAGTAACTGATAGTTTGCTAAAAATAATAATAAATAAACTTTTATTATATTTTAATTAATAAAATTTTAATTAATTATTAATTAAAATTTAATCACATTTAATAAAAAATTTAAAAAGAAAATAACTAAACAGCTTTGACACTTATTGTTACACCTATGAAACTTACATGTTAATAAGGAATGAAAGTCATTCCCCTTATATGTGAGGGAGTATGGAGTAATATCGAAAAATGAGATATAAAAAAAATGTACATTCAATCCGAATAAATAACCAACTAATGTTTTTCATTCCTTACTCATCGATTCATTCCCAAACTCCTTAACCAAACAGTCTTAAGAATATGATTTTCTTTTATGCGAATAATTTAATCTGCGCTAGGAATTGGTTTAAATTATTCAAATAATCTAAATTTTTTAATAATTAAAATACAAAACAACTTTATTTTAATATAATTTAATTACAAAGAGGTTGTAGTAAATAGAGATGTCAATTTTGACCCGAATTGATCCAACCACGAGCTAAAAGTCGTCGGTCTAATCATGTCACAGGTTTTCCTGTCTGTTACTTCAAAAATGATGTCATTTTTTACATTTAAAAAAAATATAATATTGGCCGGATTGACTCGACCAACTCATGACTCGTTGGGTCACGAGCAGATCCACTCGTGGTCAAGTCGAGTCACAAGTTGACCTATCTCGACCTATCAAGCCAAGGGCCACTTTAGCCTATGATCAAGCCGGGTTGGGCCAAAATTGACTTGAGTCTAACCCAAGCCATTGATATTCCTAGTAGTAAACACTAATTATAAAAACTTTAAAAGGAAATTTTGAATCGAAAAAGAGGCAGCATTGCGAACCGTCTTTTGTGTGCCGTACTTGTGCAATGGTATTAAATTGACTTGAGATTAAATAAGGGATCAAGGCGCCTTTGAGGTGACTAATCAAAGCACAACGAATTCAGGAAAAGGATAATTCCTTTTTTTATATAAAGGATAATAAAAACAAATAATGAATCTAACATGAAGACAGACGAAAGTTCTACATTTCTTTCCTTCCCTTCCCTGTTTAATCTGAATTATGCATTCTCGTGTTAATGGGCAGGGAAGGGAAGCTTGTGGATCAAGAACCTTTGTTTCTGCCTAATATAGGCTGACATTCACTCCGCCACTCTTGGGCTCTGTGTGTGTGAATGCGATTCTTCTTCTTCATTCTTTTACTTTCGTTTCCCCAAATTCCAATTTCGGTGAACAACATTATAGACGGTTAATGATACAAAAAGAAAACAGAAGAATAAAGAAGCTGATTCCCTCTTTGCATGTTGTTGTTGTCGTGTGACAGCAAGAATTTGTGCGATCAGTGACGCAAAATTAGTGGGTGCATGCTCAATTTCTGCAGCTTCAAGCTAGATTAGGTCAGAAAAGATGTTCATGTGGTTAGTAATATTTGTGGGTGGGTTTTTCCTTGGGGCACTCACCCTCGTTACCTTGGAAGCTTTGGGAATTTATGTGTTCATACGTCGATTGAAACACAAGAGTCGACTTTTAGAAGCCAAACCCTTGTCTGGTTCTTCAAGTAGAGATCTTGATCCCCAACAGTCTCTTGATTTCGCCTTTAACAAGAAGGTTTTTGCTATTTTCTTTCATAATTTTAGGTTGATCGTACTTTCTCAGCCATTAATTGAAGCACACGAACTTGATTCTCCTATTTACTTCCTTATATATTGTATGAGTTGTTATTTGACATATAAAGGGTGCAAAGTTCCAGTCAATCAGATGACTAAACGTTTGTCTCATATTCAACAAGGTGCTTGTCATGCCATATTAACAGATTAAACTTGATTTCCAGTTGGTCCTTTGTTTGCGTTTTACATGAATTTTAGATATCATGATTTCATGTTTTCACAAAAAAGAAAATGTGAGATGAACGAGAAGAGGAGGGGCAAAAAAAAGAAAAACGAAAGAAAAAGAAAAAGAAAAAGAAAAAGAAAAGAAAAGAAAAGAAAGAACCTTTTCTGGTCGAATTTGTATATTAGGCAAATTTATACTTGCTATGAATGAGAAGTTCTGTGTGTTTTATATGTCATAGTTTTCGTATCAATATTTCTCTATCCTTCGCTTACTCTGTGCCTTTCGTCCTCAGGGAGTTGTATGGATTATAGAATCAGATAAAATAGATAAGTTGCCTAAAGAATGCAAGAGGAGAAAGGATCTTTTAGAGGTCACTCCTCGTCAGAAGTACGCAAGAATCAAAGATCGGTTGCTTTGTTTGACAGATCCAGATGGTTCCCGCGTGTATATTCCACTGAAGGGTTGCACGGTAGAAGCTGTTTCAGGCAATAATCTTTACTCAAGGAAATGGTAATAAGTTCTTCTCCATCTATATTTTGTTTGTTGATATGTATTTGCTCACTAGAATTTGTATGATATTTTCTAATGATTTTAGTTCAGCTGGAATTGGTTTGTTAGATCATTACACTTCAAATTGCTGGTCTTTATATTGTGTTTTCAATGACACTCCACACCTGCAATTTGCTTTTCATTAAATAGACGCCAGCCCTTGATCTATGTTAGTTATCTCCACTTTGTGCAGCTAACTTTTGGGGGAATTATCGAACTTCAATTTCTTCTGCTAGAAATGTTATTCAGTGGGCCAGATAACAAGATATTCTCTACCATAACATCTCTCTCATCCATTACGGGTCCTGCATATAACTTGAGTTTCACGCGTTCTCTCTGTCTCTGAAAAGCTATTTCTTTTTATTTCGGATCTTTTACTTCTCAAGGATAAACTTGAAAGAGAACATTGTGCCTGATTTATAATCCTGTTCTTTTTCTATGGCACATTAATTAAGAAATATGCTCTCCGTTACTACCTATTTAAGTTCTAGTTATTGCATATTCATTTCCAGCCTAGATCTCTTTCAAATTTCCATTATTGAGGTGTGCCATGTTTCTTTACACCGTTAGCCAATTGAAGCAATGCTGAAATAACCTCTTTCAAACCTTTTAAATGTCTCCCATGTAGATAGCTTGGAGGAACTAAACTTGTCATCCATTTTGATTGATAGGAACTTGTCATGTACTCATCACAAGTACAAAATTTTTTATATGTTGTAGCAATATATTAATTCAGCCATTGTTGAAAGCATGACTTATTTTAGTCTATATTTTATATCAAACGTTCCTCAGGGTAAAGAGATTTCCAGTTAGGCTAGAAAACAAAACCTCAAGGATATACAATGGAAGCAAAACAGTTTACTTGTATCTTGAAACATCTTGGGAGAAGGAGTCTTGGTGTAAGGCCCTCCGTCTTGCCTCATGTGATGACACAGAAAAACTTAACTGGTTCACCAAGTTGAATGAAGAGTTCCACTGTTATTTGACATCCTTAAATACGGGATATCCTTCTTTTATGAAACCCTCACTGGGTTTCAATGAAGAAACAGTAGACCGAATGAGCAAAGCTGATGGTTCTGCTTCAAAGGTTCGCACCTTTTTTAAAAGAATTTCCAGAAAGGCTCCAAAGAATGGTATGGAGAATAGAGGGGCTTCCACTTTAGGTCATGAAGAGAAAAAGGTCATGGGAAAATGTCGCTCTCTACAGGACCCAATTGTTGCCAGTAGCTTGATAAAGACTGCTCTACCGGCAAAAATGTCTGCCAGTTCAGAAGAAGAAAATATGCCATTTACGTCGTCTTCAAACTTTTCTCGTTCACAAAGCCAAAACTATAGCTGTGTTTCTTGTGAAAGAGAGTCAGATGACAAGCCGAATGTTGACGAGGGGACACTCTGCTGGAATTTACTTATTTCTCGTCTCTTCTTTGATGCCAAATGCAACACAGATGTGAAAAGTTCAATTCAAGCAAGAATTCAGGTTAATCGTTTTCCAATCTTGAGTTAAGTTTAGTCATATGCAGGAATGCTTGTTTTGTTAATTCCTTTGTCTGTCCTTGTGAAAAGTTGAACTCAAGTGAATTCAGGTCAATCATTTTCCGAATTTGAGTTAGGTTTAATTATAAGCATGAATGCTTGTTTTGTTGATACCTTTGTTTGGCCTTATTAGTGAATCCATCATATCTAGAAATAAAGCAAAAAACAGATCCCACCTATGTTAGTAGTTAACTTTTGATATTCATGCATTGCGTGCACCTCTAGTACCCCAAAGCTGATCAAACTAAAATTTGCAAAAGAGATTACCAAAGAGTAGTTCTAAACATACTTCTCAAGGGGAGATGTGATGGTGGATCGTTAGAGAAACATTCTACGGGATGGAGAGTAATTTGTTCTGATTGTTTACTAACACATGAAAGGCCAGTATCTGGCATTATTGAAATTGAGGGCATGGTGTGTTGTTCTCTCAGTCATTGGATGTATTCAGATTTGTAAATATTCTGATTTCACATTACAGAGATCATTGTCCAATATGAGGATGCCTGGTTATATTGGTGATGTAATTTGCAATGATCTAGACCTTGGGAATATCCCTCCCTACATCCATGGTATCCGAGTGCTTCCTACAGACATGAATGAAGTATGGGCATGGGAAATGGATCTTGAGTATTATGGTGGTATGGTATTAAATATTGAAACAAGGCTGGAAGTTCGCGACCAAGATCTGCAGAAAGGTGTCACTGATACACGCTCAGAACCAAGCTCCATTCGGGATGTTTCTTCAGATCTTCTAGAAGGCTTTGAATACCTTGGAAAACAGTTAAATCTTCCCGAAGAGACTGTTGATGCACAAAATCAGAGGGATAAAAGTGATCCTAGACTTGGTAGGTTTATATCCTTAATGTTTTGATTTTTGTATGCCCTTTTCCTTATATACTGATTTGAATGCTTATATACTGTTGCAAAAAATTCATGGCAACATGTTAATCCAAACCCCCATACTTTGTGAAATTTTTAATGTTGCATTGGGCCAGAACCATTATTGGTAGAAGCGCGCCGGCGGTCAAGACCTATTGGGACAAAGAAGTAAAAACATAAACAGACCCTACATTTTTTGTTGGAAATTGAAGTCTTTATCAATTGGTTACTTTTTATTTCTAAACATAATTATGCTGAACAAAATTTTCAATTTTCTGTCGTGAATAATTCTGAAATTTTCAGGTGGGACCTGAACATTGATTTGCATATTTGATTTCGTACTATCAGAGGTTGTATTACTGGAGAAATAGGTGAAAATGCTTTAATAGGTAAAACATGCGTTAGGTGTATTTCTACAATCATGGTGTAGGATCTTGCTTCCAACTCTTAAACTGCTGATGATGTTCTTTATTTTGGAAATTCTTGAGTGTATTGTGGATTGGCGTCTCCTCATATTTGAGCTGTTTTATTTTCCTCTCGAAGTAGAGTTGTCATAGAAGGAATTTCTACTATGGTTGGAGGTTTAAGGGTTAAACCTAGTAACTATCTCACTGTAGATCTGGTAATTCATATTAGGTGGTTGAGGCACAATCATATTTGGTAGGAAAATGTGGAGACTTAATTTTATTTATGATGATGTGAACACTTAATGTGTTTACTTGTAGTTGGACTGCGCAGGGGTAGTCCTTTTTTGTCTTGGTTCAAGTCTCAGAATCATCCTCACCTTTGTTTATTACAGATGGATTGAAAAACTCTACAAACTGCACATCTACATCAACAAATGTGTCTAAATGGAAGTCCATTCTTAATTCTGTTGCGAAACATGTTTCACAGGTCAGCAAATCTTCTTCCTGTATATGTAGGTTGTTTTCTACTTATATTATGATGTGCTAACCATACCATAGATGTGATTCAATGTGTAGAACTTTCTTGCCCAGTAAGTTGATCCGGTGCAAAAGTTAAAAACACATTCTTCTATCACTACAAGTTTCCTATCTGTAATATCCACTCATATAACTTTTTTTGACTCGATGCTCTTCTCTTAAAATTATATCCTGTGCTATTTGGGATTTCAACTTCACATTTTACACCGTTTACGTTCATTGGTGAATATCATCTTTCAAAAGATCCATGATCATTTTGAGCACGCGGCATTTGATCATTCCAAAACTTGGGAACTTATGTTAGAGTCTATTGATGTTTTAGATTAAAAAATGGCAAGAATTCTTACAGCTGATGATCTTTTGTGTTAACCCTTATGTCATTTAAGGTCTTCCTTTTGATGAAACTGAATGGTTTCTTTCTTGCTTATGCCTCGTCTCAATTATAGGTGCCAATCACTTTATCAATAAGAATTGCATCACTACGTGGAACATTGCGGTTACATATTAAGCCACCTCCTTCTGATAGGTTATGGATTGGTTTCACATCCATGCCTGACATAGAGTTCAACTTGGAGTCTTCTCTTGGGGAGCATAAGATTAGTAATGGACACATTGCCTTGTTTCTGATTAATCGATTTAAGGTAAGCATAGCGCATTCCTTCAAAGTTTCTCCTGAATACTATTCTCATCAAAATATCCAACGTAATGATGAAGTTTTCTTTAATGTTCTATTTGCTACTATATGGCTTCCAAGGAGCAGTTATATACTGGCTTGCTTGAATTGTGTGTCTTGATGATGAAATTTGTCTTTATCATAAATGATGCTCATTTAATGAGGCATGTTTCGTGCTTGGCCTTGTATATAAACAACACTTTGACATTCTCTTTTGCATCTTCTTAAGTGCCTCTTCGAGAGTTTTTCAGAGGTTATGTTTGGAGTTCTGATTTTCAAGTTAGATTAAGATGAGTTATTTTGAGCAATCACAGGGAAGTGTAATATGTAAAACATTGATGCTGATTAGCCTTGCCTAGTTTTGATGCAGGCTAGCATCCGAGAGGCTTTGGTGCTTCCAAACTGTGAAAGTGTATGCATTCCATGGATGCTGGCAGAAAAGAATGATTGGGTTCCTCGGAAAGTTGCTCCTTTTGTATGGATTAATCAAGAAGGCCCTAGTGATCATGCTGCTTTTAGCTGCCAATCTGATGAGGCAAAAACCAAGACAGAAGCTAGTGGAGGAACGGTTAGTGATCACCAGGAAAGCAAGCATCAAAAATCTAGGAATGCTCAGGGTAGTTCACAATCAATATCTAATTCGGGAAATGCCTTGATAGGCTCATTGAGCCCAAGCAGGAGAATGTCAAGCAGCAAATCTTTACAAGAACTGGGAACTCCATTATTAGCAAGTGGGGAGCCTCAAGAAGTTTCTGAACGAGAATGTACATCACAGCACCCTTCACCATCTAGATCTCCGTCAAATGTGGAGAAGCAGAGTCCTGCTCTTGAGGAAGATAACTCGAGACCGAAGAAACTAGGAAGACGAGCAAGAATGCTTGATCTAGGGAAGAAGATGGGAGAAAAATTCGAAGAGAGGAGACGCCATATTGAAGAAAAGAGCAGAAACATTGTGGAGAAAATGCGAGGAACGTGAAGTTAGTGGAATCAGAAGGGAAATGTTGGTATATACCTCTATGTGAAAAGAAGGCTATTGACACAGAATGGTTACACTGAATATACAAGACGATTCCATGGAAACGTGTACACAGAGAATCTCATTTACTGTTCCTGCTTGCAGAACAAAAATTTTGTAAGATGCAAACCTTAAAAACCACACCCCATTGTTTAGTATAATATACCACATTAATAAGAGAAATCAACGTCAAGACTTGAAATTTACACTGTAGATAATGGTTGTACAAAATGTTCAACTAGCAATGTTGTAGAGGTATTAGCTCATATATTACAGTGATGGTGTACAGAGAAAGCCAAGATTAGCTTGCCAAATTCTATGATGGGTTTATTCATTCTTTCGGTCTCCTGGAATTTTATGTTTTTGGTTAGATCAAGAAACTTTTGTCTATACATCACAATACAGAAAAATAAGCCATAAAAACTTCCATGATCAAGGAGAGTGGCCTCTTCTCCTGCAAAATTCGTCAGTTTTAGCACCTCAGGAGTGACGATACTCAGTTTTCAAGGGGCAAGTACTGCGTTTTTGCAAAGAAAACAAAAGCTTCTCTTAAGTTTCTGCTTATGTGATTAGTGTAGAATGATAAACAGTCATGAACATTGAATACCTGTCTGGAGAAAGACTTTTAATTTAACTATGCAAAGATGTTTGTAACAAAAGCTAATCCTTCTTGGAGTTCTTCCAATCTTATACCTGGTGTATATAATGTATACAACAGCCAAAATGCTTTGGTTCACCCAGTATTCCAATAACAAAATCAGTACAACAGCATGCTTTTTGCTGGACTTCTTATGCTTCCGGAACACACATTTCATTAATATTCCCCCTATTGGTGAAGCAAATCAAAATTGGTCAATCAACGAACTTTAACCAGCTCAATATCATATACCAGCCAAGAGTTTGGTGGTATATTCTTCGTGCCATCTCCTTCATTCCCGTAACTGCATCACCGTACATTTTATATGAACAAATGAACTGACACCCAGAAGAAAGAAATGAAGAGAAACTGCATTTTCTGTATAATGCATTTAAAAGTAACGAATATCATACCCCAACGATGGGGGAACAAGAAGTCGTCTTTTTTCACCAACTCGCATACCTGAATCATACAGCAAAACCAACACATAAATAGCATCTTTCCCCTATAGTGTAAGCACTAGTAAGCATTATTACAAAGAATGAGAAATAAAGACTGCCAAGTTTGATACCATCAATGCCAACATTCCATGCATCCATAACTTCATTCCCTCCTGAAGGAAAGAATGCACACAAGTCAAATGAGGATCAGAGGAGATATATGAATATTTTCGTATTTTCCAAACCAAGATCTCGCTCTGCAGACAATACCTAGGCGAAATTTTATAGGAGTTCCATCAATATTTGAGTCGAAAACCTCTCCACTATTCAATTTTCCAGTGTACCAAATGCTTATCTGAAAGCAGATGGAAGTTAATTCAACCAATAAGCATTGGATGGAAATTGTCAAGAAGAATTGTAAAAATCGATGCTAATCAATACTGTAGCATGGAGGTCAGCTTAACTAAAGCCTAAGCTGAGCAATGGAACCATAGCTATCCAACTATAAACATTGAGGTGTGAATATTTTTCAGCTTTATCTACCTCATTTACATGCAAAGGAACTAATGGTTTCTTGGAATGATGCTAATCACAAATATGTTGCCAAAGTGATCATATTTATGTTGCCAAAGTGATCATATTCAAGTTAGTATGAAAGTCTCAGGAAAATTTAACAAGCTATCCTATTTTTATCTGAGACAACAATTTTCTTAGGCCACAGTTCCCTGTAAGGAAGACATAAAGCACTTTATCATTACTTTTTTTCCTGCAGCGGCAATTCTGCCATCTAGTTTCCCTTTTCCTAACTCCTGAATAACCAATCCATTTGGTAAGGTTCTGGAGCATGATGGCATCTCATCGGGATTGTTGTTCTTATCTTCTTCAATAGATTTATTCTTCTTATCTGACAATCTTGAAGGCGGTTCCGAATTCTGTGCCTGTCCATTCTCACTAGTTTTCAAAGTCCCTATCTTCTTTTTCTGTTTCTTTTTCTTCTCCGAGTGATCCCCACTATCAGATGGAACAATGTTATAGACAAAGTCCCTGCAAAAGTTGCACATGGAAATTCTGTTTCATGGGGGAATAAAAATAAAAATCCAAAATCTTCCAAGAAATGACTGCCAAATGCAATGCTAGACTTGCATCCAATTTGATGTCCTGAGATGAATCTTGACTTAATAAATATGAAACTACATGTTGACATTTCCTATGTTTTCAAACATCAAAACAACCTTAAAACAATATCCGTTTCCGCACATATTCACACATTATGCCACGTGAACGTCTAGCCCACAAGCCTTCACATGAGATATCAACGTAGATTATGCATGGAGTAAACAAAACATAGGATGCTCAAATACAGTGGGCATGATTCTGATTCCATTCAATGCACACAGGCAGTAACAACCAAGTTACTAGGATTAAAATCATCTTGCCTGGCTTCATTTCCTATGGCGGCATTGCTTTGGTTGTTATTGCTGGTTTCAAGAGTCTCTGCTGCCTGTTTTTCCTTTTTCCTCTTTCTTTTAACACCATTTTGAGGTACCAGATGAGAGGAGAGCAGTCTGTAATAGAATGACACATTAGTTTTTCTACTATAATGCAACAGAAACAAAAAAAGTTGCTACATATTTGTATCTCTTCAAAGAAACTGGCTATTGACTCAAAGCTATTGACTCAAGTGTCAAAAACAAAGCCATATAAAATGTTGTTGCATTTTCAATATACAAGAGAGCTACTAATATTGATAATACTAACTCATCATTTGCTTGCTTCCGATTTCCTCCACTTGGCACTGACGTATCCTGCCCCAAGCCTTCACTCTTAGCTCCATTTTTCTCAAACTCATCTTCTTTAGTAACAATATCAACTTCAATACTTTTTTCCTCCTTTGCTATTTTCTTACTTTTCTTTTTTGGCTTAGCAATATTGTTTGGGACACCTCCAGTGGAAGGAAGTGAGACACGTTCATCTTCCCTATTAATATCATGTAATAAGATAATGATTAGTAATTTTCCCACAGATCCAATCCTACTAAAGTTTCACTTACTACAGGAAAGAAGAGGAGAATAATGATAGAAACAGCAACTAACACTCATTTGAAATTCGGGTTTGCAGAAGCTTTTTTGTGATACAACAAAGTAAATAGACAAATATGGAGTCTCTCCCAGAATATTTGAACATACAAATTTCGGTAACTCATTCAAATAAAGTAAAAATTCACACGTATAAGAAATTTCATTGCATATTGGGAAGATCCAACCAATCATTTGCAGGAGAAAAAAATTATTTGCTGTTGAATTAATTTATTTAGATATACATTGAATTAATTTATTTAGATAAACTTACCAATCACCTCACAATGTTTGATCAGGTAATCAGTTTCATCATTTAATTGAATGAATAGATTCCATATCTCTTGACAAAGACGACGGTCAGACTTAATTGAAGGTTGTGCTAACCAAATATGCTGTCAATAATGAAGAATAGGGTTGGCGAACAGATTCCAAACTCACTTGTCATTTGCATTCTTCTGGCCTTCTGCATTCATAACAGGTAGATCTTGACCTAATTTGTCCGCCTCTGTTTCATCCTGCTGGGCTTTATTCCATTTAAGCGCTGTGCCAAAGAAAAATTCATCTTTCTCTACAGAATCATGCACTTTTTTGTTGTTGCCTTCCTCTTTCCTTCTCGTTTTGGACTGTGCATCATTCTTAGAAACCTCCCTGTCGTCTCTTCTGTGCTCTCCACACATTAACATCAACCAGAAGAACATGAAGGGACTTAATAAAATGATGTACGATAGCAAGATAAAATAGCAGGAGAGAAAACCAGAGTACTGACGTACAAAATTTTTCTACTCTAGTTTTGTATTACCAATTCTCTCTTGAATGCTGGAAAAAGTAATACTACCACATGTAGTCAACATAATTCAAGAAATTCTAATGCATCCATTTATACAACACTACAATTTGTCAAAAGACTAATCAGGAATATAGTGGGAAGAGTTAGCATTCTACAAAAAATTCGCTTATGCCAATTCTTGGCAAGAAGAGGGAAATATTTTCTTGGAAAGGATGCATGTACAACTTCACAACAAAATGTTGCCAATATTTTTACATTAAACATGTTAATCATGAAACATCCACTCTGCATTCTTACATTTTTGGCTGCATGTCAACAACAGCATCTCTCTTCCTTGCCTGAAAATCAGCATCATTGACTTCATCTTTTATCTTTTTCTTGTGGGCTTCATCTGTTTCTTTCTGAGCCTTTTCTTTTCCTTTTGATTTCTTGCTCTTTGAAGAGGACTTACTCTCGTAGATTGTTGAAATAGGATTCATGTCCTCGTTTTCACTGTCTGCTACTGTATCACCAGTACTATTCTCGGGAAACACTTGTCTTTGAGGATTATAGTCATCATCAGATTCACCAACTTGGTACTTTTTTTTTAATCGTCTACTGTTGCTCTTGACACTTTTAGGACTTCCTCTATCCAATTTCTCATCGTTTACTGGAATTACATTAACCACTCTACATCTCAGAGGATTATGTGAGTAGAACTGACAGTTAATTGTAGTAAGTAAAGCATTCATCCACTTAGAGAAATAATTCAAACTATTTCAAGTGACAGAAGTAAATTGATACCAGAAGTGATCCAACAACAAATAAATCCAATTTATCCTAGGTCTATGCTGAATTTTAATATATAAAGTACGGAAAAGTATACCAAAATACATGAGGGAGTTGTATTCTTTAAAACCAACAATCACTATAATTCAGGAAGGAAAAATCAAGCCCAGAATTTAAGAATTCATTGCCAAAAGCCCAGAAAAGCAGTCAAAATTAGTTTCCTTAACTTTTTAGCATAATAGTTTGGAAAAGCACCTTCATCATCATCAATAAAGCTATCCTCATACTTGTCATCACTACCATCCACAGAATATTCTGGCTCTGTATCTGCAATATCTTCTCCGTATGATTCTCTAACCATTACAGTAAAGGAGAAAGAAAGAATCGAGACAGTATATCTCTGATCAAAATAACAAAAGAATAAGGAATTCAAAAATTTCAACTTCACACCTCACATTTGAGATAATAAAAGGATCAAATCAGGAAAAAGAAAAGATTTTTGGCCAATGAGGAGGAAAATCGCTTTGCTTCAATCCTATAAATTTCCACCGTTTCTGTCTCATTTATGTCTTCTCCATATTTAAAGAAATACAAGATAAGTAACTTAGATTGCTTGAGACTTCTCATTTCTGCAAATAACGGCACACAATCTTGGACCAACAAAGGATACGACTCGTCGTCACGATTTTGATGCCATCCACCACGTAAATAGTAACCAGTGAGATGAACACTTCGAGGACCAAGAACTGAGAGGACAACATTTTCAGCCTCCTCAAACTCCAAGTTCAATTGGCAAGATTCATCCTTTTCTGTAAACAAAGAGCAAAGAAAAACTGGACTCTTATCTCCAACGTTGCATTGAACCATAGTCTTGCCAACCGCAGTACCAATTCCCAAGGTTGCCTGAGACAAGCACGAACCAAAATGCAAATAAACCAAACTAAACAACATCCTACTCCCAAAAACCTAAAACAAAGTGAATGAAGCATTAAGAAGGAAAGAGAGTAATCACTAATCACGGAGGCATTAAATTTTCACAAACCAAAGAGGAGAACAAATATAAAAATGTTATCAAAAATCTTTTGAAGAAAGAAAAAGGTGAGTTACCTGAGATATGTGAAGTCTTCCCCCGCCATCATGACGTGAAAGAGTGAAAGGTTTTCCCGGTTTCACTTCAATTCCTGCGAAAAGTTTATACTTGAGACATTCCCACAAGTCTTTTGTTCTTTCTTTTTGCTTTTGCAGTGAAAATTTTTGAGAGACAAAAGAAAACACAAGTGTACACATGCAAAGATGATAGTGAAGGACATGCAAGAAAGGACTAACCCCAAAACGCCATTGCTCCAAAGGAAAAGAAGCAACTTTCTTGTTCTTCTCCTTAGCAAAAAGGTGAGGACTTTTGGGGGACGAAGAAAAACCCTAGAGATGTTCTAGCTTGAATGCCTCTCTAAACCCTTTGGCCTTGTTTATATACCCACATAATGAAAATGGCGCGAGAAGCCTTTCATCGTAGAGGAAGGCAAAGGTTCTTCTTTTAAGCACAAAAATAGGGGGAAAAAAATTAAACAAAAGATCTCTTTTTTACTAACTATAATTGCATGTTAATAAAGAAAAGAATTTATTCTAATTATGTACACCTATCACGATTTATTTCAACTAATTTGAGTTTTAAAAATTTTCAAATTAAATTAAATTTAAATTTGACACATTAAAAAAGTTAAAATCTAAGTATTCAATATACAAGGTTCCAACTTTATAAGAATTTGAAGCGGGTTATAATGTACGTAATTTTCTCTTTGTGTTTTTACAAAAAGACTCTTTCCGAAACATATAACTTTATAATAACAAAAACTATCTTTATCCTTTCTAACTTAAAAACGAGAAAATAATTATTCAATTTTACATAATGATAACTATTAATTATATATTAATAAATAATAATATTTTAATAAACTATTTCGTTTTATTATATTTTTACCTGTTTTTTACTATATATCTACTTTATAATAATTTAATATTAGTTAAAATTTTAAATTTTTATCCTATTAATTTACTTTTTGGTCTAATTATTTTAAATATTGGTAATAACTAAAATATAACCAATTTAAAATAAAAGATAATTTTCATACCTAAATTAATAACTAATATCAAACATAAACCATAATCAGTTCACCAAAATTTTCTATTTATAGCCTCAATGTAATAACCGAATGCGCTTGCTTTTTCACCACCGCATATGAACTTACCTACCAAACTACAGACATCACTGTTCTATAACTACTCATTTAGGCCTTCTCTTTATAAATGGAGCTTTCCATAATCAGCTATCATCCCTTCCTTTCTCTAAACATTTCACATATTAGCAAGATGGCCCTCCTCTGGCACGTTGTTTATGTTGTATCAGCCCTCTTCTTCTGCTTCAATGTTAATACAATTCCTTGTGTTGCTCATAAAATGAACGTCATTGATCAATGTTGGCGACGTGACGTCCATTGGAGGAGAAACAGGCTGCAACTTGCCAAGTGTTCAGTTGGGTTTGCAGGGAAGATGATGAACAACATTGGAGAAGGTTTGGTGCTTTACAAAGTCACAGATCCCAGCGACAGCCCATTGAACCCCAGACCGGGGACATTGAGATACGGGGCCACTATGATCAAAGAAAAAGTGTGGATCACTTTCAAAAGGAACATGAACATCGTACTTCAAAAACCCCTCCTCGTAAGTAGTTTCACCGCGATCGATGGTCGTGGTGTTGATGTTCACATTACAGGCACTGGTTGCATCTTAATTCACAAGGTAAGTCTACATATATATATATATAAAGCTTTACCTTGGAACTTCCTTACACTGTTACATGAACGTATGCAGGCAACTGATATAATCATCCATGGCCTGAGGATTCACCATTGCAAAGCACAAGGGCCTACATTAGTGATGGGAACAGGGGGAAGTATAATACCACTGGGTCAAATGGATGGTGATGCTATTAGGTTGGTGACTGCAACCAGGGTGTGGATAGACCACAACACACTTTATTCATGCCAAGATGGTCTTTTGGATGTCACCCGTGGGTCTACCGATGTTACTGTATCAAACAATTGGTTTAAGAATCAGAACAAAGTTATGCTTCTTGGGCACGACGATGGATACCTGAGGGACAAGGACATGAAGGTTACAGTTGTGTTCAATCATTTTGGTCCTCAATGCAACCAAAGAATGCCCAGGTGATGTGATTATCATCCCCTACCCTCACCAGTCACCATTTCTGTTGTATCAGAAAACAGTAAAACCTTATTATTCTCTTCACAAGTCTTCAATAGTGATATATAGTTTTCATTGATGCTAATGAAGACTATAAACAACCTACAGGGTCCGCCATGGTTATGCTCATGTCGCCAACAACCTATACCAAGGGTGGCAACAGTACGCAATTGGAGGAAGCATGAATCCCAGTATTAAGAGTGCAGCAAATTACTTCATTGCACCAAAAGCAGGAAAGAAAGAGGTAAATTTTGCAAGATCACCACATTTATTCCATTTGGTTATGGTATTACATGTTGAAGTTTTGTCCAGACTGTAATAAGAAAAATACTCAACAGGTAACATGGAGAAAAGGCGTCAATGGGAATGACAGGCCCTGGAACTTCTATTCCGTAGGGGATTTCTTTGAAAATGGAGCTTCTTTTATCCAGACTGGTATTGGAAATGCTAAACCCAACTATAATGATGAACAAAGGTTCAAGGTTGCAGATGCCAAAGACGTTAGGTCACTGACAAGCTCCGCAGGTGCTTTAAAATGCTCTAGATCGTTGACATGTTGAATCAAAAGACCAAGCAAAGAGCTGCTAATCCCAACCAGAGCTTTCATATTATGTCCTAGCATCTACAAAATTATTCAAATTTCTCTATTAATGCTGTATCAAACTCACTAGCTCAGCTGTATGGGCAAAAGGAAACCGTCTCAGACTGAGAAATAAACACACGGCATTTATCCATTAAGGAAAAAGATTGTACTATGAAATTGTTTCAGTGCATAATTATACAAATTACAACGTCTAGTCTTCATCATCATCATCATCAGAACTTGCATATGCTAAACCTAGTAACGTTTTAACAGGATTTCCATGTTCGATTTTGTCTTCAGCTGATTTATCCTTCTTGGTTTCCTCGTCACCTTGATCTGAAGTTGATAAAATAGGTTCCTTCTTCTCATGATCAGTCTGCAACCTAGAATATGCTGGGGAATGATCACTTGAAGTCGGGGATGAGTGATTCCCGTCACTTGGGTTTAATACTCTAGGCCTTTTAGGTTTAACTTCCACCACCTTCTTCAGCAGATCTTGCTGTCTGTAATCCCGGTAATTTCAGGCATAAGTTTAGAGCAGGCGAATGCATAAGCAATAATTAGAATCTAGAATATTAACAAGCCATAAGAGCTAATGCTTTAGGAATACCTAATCCCACTCTTTGGCTTTGGCTCAACACGAAGCGGCAATGGAACTGAAGGAGGTGACGAATCTGCCAAACTTGCAGCTTTGTGTTTTTAGGTTAAGGGCAAATGAGATAATGAGATAGCAAAGAGATGTTAAAGAACATTATTGCAATTATTTAAGGAGTGGCTACAAGGGGCAAACTTAAATACAGAACCCAATATGGTGGCCGCCTAGATGGCATAGAAGGTCCTCAATCAATCATTTGAATATTGCAGAATTTACCCTTAATTCAAAGAGCAAAAAAGGAGCAAAATTTTGCCATTCTATTTTGCATTCCTAACTTCTGTAGACAAATTGAAAAAATAAAACACTATAGCAAATTGATAGAAAGTTAAGGAGTGGAAGAAGTCTCTCTCATCTCCATGTCAGAACTACCAGATCCACAAACAACAAATTACAATCTTTGTTGATGCAAATGCAATGAAGTGCAAAAGCAATATCTTCACAACATATTCACAGACAAACTAAAGATGGCAGAGATGATGAAGTTGAAATGATATTTTACCAACTTACTATACTTGAAATCAAAGTGATGTTGCTTCTGAAAAGCTATCAATTTATTCATGAAAAGGATATTTTAAATGCAGCAAAAGCCCGTTTTTCTGTGCGCCGAAGGAGGCGCTCTGCATCCTCTTCAGCTTCCATCTGCTCCTTTAGATAAAGCAAGTCATCACTGTCCAAAGCTGCAAACACAAAGCTCGAGATACGGATATAGGTAAAAGAGAATAATTTGCACAGTATTCACAAATATAAACAAACACACACACAGAAAAAGTCAAGGAGGTACCGCCTCGGCCATGAAGGTAACCTCCACGTTCTCCAGCAACCTCTTGCATCTGAATGCATCAACCACCCAGTGGGAGGCAACAAGATCCCTGCCGGGCCATGTTATCAGAAAACTATACTCAAGATTTCACATAATATAGGAAAGAAGAATAGAGAAGGGGGCACAATTCCAATAAAGAAAGCTTATTCACAATGAAGTGCAGTGTCAAACTATAATGCATAAAAAGAAATCATGAATTGGTAAAGATGTTGATGAACAAACAAAAGCAAGTTGGTTTAAATCCAAATGTCACCGACCAATATGTCAATTATGTAATACTAGCCAATCACAAAATAAATATAAAAAAAAAACTATGTAATACTAGCCAATTCTTGTAACACCGGAGACCAAAAAGCAAACTCCATATTGTCAAATATCCACAATAGAAGGACAATAACCAACTTGACCTGTTCAGTCAAAAGAACAGCAAAGGTAGAGATATGATGTAGAAAAGCACAGTAAAGACAATCAGCAAAAGAAATTTCAAATACCATAGGCAATATGTTTATACTAAACTGTTTAGTTGGCTGTGTGAATTTTGGATCACAACTACGCATTTTCCACTTGAAAAGCATCGAGTGAAAAAAAAAAGATTCTTTTGCTGTTAAGTAGCCATAGAAATGGTTCCCCTTGTGATTTGTATTTCAAAGAATGGCTCAGCCACATGACTAATGCTTATAGAGTCCAGCAAGTGATTAGATGCCTAAGTTAGACACTATGACGAAGAGAATCATTGAAGAAGAACGCCCATTTGCGGGGACTCGTGTGTTTATGGCTACACAGAAAGGACTTTTTCATAAAAGAAAGTTAAATAAAAGATACAAAGAAGGAGCAAATAGAACGGCTAACCTTAGCAACCATGCGCTGAAAGGTGACATCTTCGTCATCAATTCTATCTTTCCCTTTACCCCATTTCTTATCTGAAACCAAAAGAGAAGCAGTAAGATTGCTTCTTTTCTTTTTTCCCCCAAAACATAAAAGGAAACGAAATTCCCTAGTGAAAGTGAAGAAGAATAACACCTTTAGGATCAGAGAGATTAGTATATTCACGAACTTCTCTTCCTGCCATTTGCTCTTCCTAATTAAATATCAAAACTTTTACTCTTAAATGCACAAATTTCTGTCGAGCTACCTAGGGCTTTCTTCCTATCTTTCGTTCTAAACCTTCCAATACTCTGCCCTACTTCGCTCCAACTTGCCTCTAGTGATTTAGAAAGAAGAAACACAAGATCCAACTCAAAAAAGACTCCAGCTTTCTCTAATTTACTGACAAATTCTATGTTTTTCACTCTTAACAACGTGAAGGTGTTGCAGTTAGGCAATTCTTAGGGATTAGAATTCGGAAGGTGGTGTAAATTCTGTATTCACGATTCAATATCTTCCAAAGCTCGGCCCAAGTTCTGAGCCTTTCAATTGTTTGCAAAAGCCAACAGGCCCAAATACACTATAAGATTGATGTTTCCACTTAAGATTAATAACCTATAAACCTTTATCTCATTGTTCACTACTAAAAATATAAAAATATTGAGAGATAGATTTAATATGTAATCATCAACACTCAGTTGAAGTCCCGTTAAAACACGAGATTTGGGTTAATATGTTATGTGTTCTTTTAACTAATCATTGATATCGAATGTAGATCTACTCGTGCTAATAAAAAATTAGTATAATTTAAGAAATTGCATCAAACGAAAATTTATACTAAAAATTAATTTAAAAAAATTGTGCACTCTCATAAAAATTTTTTAATTAATTTTTTAGATTATGTTCTTACATTAAATTATAAATTACGTTAACTAATATTATTTTGTAGATCTCAAATATTTTATTCTTTTATTATTATTGTTGTTGTTATTAACCACATTAAAATAATCAATCACTGCTTCGAAAGAATACATCAAAACTTAAAAATAAGCAAGATTTAGAGGCAAAAAGTAGTGATCATTTTGGGGGTTAAAATTTAGTTCGATAAAATTAATTTTCTAAATTAAATTGATTTTAACTAATTGAATGTGAAAAAAAATTTATAAACTTAACGTGAACTTGAGTCCATCTCAATTTTATTTAACATGTCTAATATTTTCTCATATCGAATAAAAGTTTCTTATTATCGTTATTATGAACACTCTGTTAAAATCCCGTTGAGGGGCAGAGTTTTACAAAGTTTGATAGTATGCAATTTTATTCCTACTTAGTAGAAGACTCTTACGATCCAACACATGCACCTT
Source organism: Erythroxylum echinodendron (assembly GCA_027575705.1). Taxonomy (NCBI): domain Eukaryota; kingdom Viridiplantae; phylum Streptophyta; class Magnoliopsida; order Malpighiales; family Erythroxylaceae; genus Erythroxylum; species Erythroxylum echinodendron. The sequence goes on along the minus strand of JANZXR010000171.1, from coordinate 2,966,025 downwards.
TCATTTAGCAAAAAGGAAATAGGATATGTATTTCTTAAAGACTTATATCTTATGCATTACACACGTTAGATGGTTTATAATTTGGAGAAATACAGTAAGAGAGGGAAAGACAGAAGATGGTTAGTACTTTCTTTTTTCTTTTGACTTCAATCTTGTGAGTTGCGAGTAATGTTTACAGTTCCTGAGTCTTCTTCCTTCGGCTTATCACAGATAGGTCGTCTGGTGATCAATCTGATAGGGAAGCCATGGACTAAACGAGCTGAGGGGAAGAAGGACATCTTGTCTTCTTTAATCTGGACCCACCTAATCAATCCAATTCCAAGATTAATTCAGTGTATGTTTTGTTATGTTATACTAATAACTTCAAGATAAGATCTATCTAATCAAGTTACTATCGTACCTGTATGTAGTAAGGAAGTAATGGAGAAACAGAGCGACCTGAAGGCGAGCCAACTCGGCTCCAGGACAGAACCGCGCACCTCCTCCGAATGGCGAATAGAATGAGCTACTCCTCCAGTTTCTCTTTTCCTTCTCACACAAAAATATAAAATCGTTTGAGATGTAAAAACACATGGTGAATTTTGAAAGAGACGGGGGCTTGAGGTCAGCGGAGCAGGCTTAATTTGACCGAGTCACAGGTTTGAATTCGTTTTGATATTTTCAACTGTTGATCTCAAGTTTGGGCCCGAGCCTGAATTGGGCCGTAAAAAATTAAAATGTCAAAACGAATTCGAACCTGAATCTTATTCGAGAATCGGTCAATCTAAGCTTGTTTTGTTGATCTCAAGCTTAAGCCCGAGTTTGAACTGGACTTACTGCCTTGATCAAGGCTTGGTCTGACATATTGTCATATTTACGTAAAGACTTAATATGTATTTTTAAATTTGACATAAACAATTTTTTTTGAATCGTTACAAATATTGAATTTCACATATATCATTTAGGTTGGTTCGTTATTTGAATTAAGTTTAAATAATAATTAAATCACTTTATCACGTTAATAATTTTTAATTAATTTACACATCTTGTTATATTTTATTTTTGTTTTAAAATTTACAAAAATTTCATTAAAATTTGTAAAATAAAATTTTGTATAATTTTGTATAATTTTTAAAGATTAAAAAAATTTATAATATTTTAAATTACTGCCTTTTATCTCAAAATACTTAGAGAGTAAATATTTTAAAGGAAACTTTCATAAAAAGAATTTCTCTAAAAAAATATAATTTTTAAAATAATTTTAGTATCATAAAAAGAATTTTTCTTAAAAAATATAATTTTTTGATAATTTTAAAAATTATACATTTTTTAGAAAATATGTTACATTACTTTCTTTTACACCAAGATGAATGTAAGGCAGGTACCTGGTTTTCTGGATCCAACCATCTCCATGGATCGAAGGTGCGAGCCGCCTTGTACAAGCTTTGGTCCAGATGAACCGCCGACAAAAATGGAACCACAAAGCATCCTTTTGGAATTACAAAGTCTGCCGCGTTTAAGACAACCACCAACCTTATATTTAATGTCACCTAAAATCAATGTACAAACCTATGTCTATGTACATTTTGCGTATTCATACCTTCATACACTACATCTTCCTTCGCTTCCCTCATTAACCAGATTGCAATGCCCCCAAGTCGAAGTGTTTCGTCAATAACCTACAAGTGAAACAAAAAGAGAGAGTTCTGATTAATGTTAAGACGACTCGAGTGTGTAGATACTGCATCTTAATTATGATTCTGCAGATAAACTGACAGACTCACACACTGAGTGAACGACATTGTCTTGTAATCTTGCCAAGAAAGCATTTGGCCTTCAGTTGAATTACTCCTCAGACTATCATGTTCATCCTGTTTGATCATGATCACGATCATGTTCATACTTAATATTAAATAGGAATCATAATGAGTTGATATGGATCAAAGTTTTTGAGTGTGTACCAGAAGTTGTTGCAGTGCTTTAGGACATTGTGTGAGGAAGTAAATAGCAAAAAGCATTGTCTTAGCAGTTGTTTCGTTTCCAGCAAAAATAAGGTTGATGATGAAGTCTGCAACTGCATCATCAGGAAGATTTTCTTCTTCTAAAAGCCTTCCGAGGAGGCCATTACCAACTTCAGATGCTCCTTCTCGTCTGCGATTCTCTATCGTCTTATTTATTTTGCTTATAATCTTCTCTCTTGCCTGTCAAAAGTTATATCAAAACACACCATTATACTACATCAAATCCACTCCAGCAATTTAACTTGGAGCAGAAGTGAAGATATAGATAGGAACCTTCATGGCTGTGCGGTACGCAAAGCCTGGCAAGTTGATTGGAACAGACAGACAACCATCAACGAAATCCGAGAATAATAAGGCCATCTCATTAACTTCTGACTCATTTGATACACCCAGAAGCTGATTGACCATGAGATTGATGGCTACCTGAAGAGGAAGAAAAAAAATGTGGCTTGTAAGATGGAGTAGGATGATGATTGTAATGCTTATAGACCTGCGCAAACTTGCCTTTCTGCAAACATCTTGGAGAAAAATGACTTGATTTTTCTCAAAGTTGGTCAGTGTCTGAAGCATCACCAATTGAATATCCTCCAGGTAATGGAACTTGAGCTTATCTAATCGCATCATGTTAGAGGCAATTGCATGGAGTTTTCTTTGTTGATCTCCTTGGACTGTAATCACCCCATTTTTTCCAACCAAATCCCTAAAAGATTTTGGATAACTGGATTGAAAGAGTTTGCCTTCATTTTGCATAATGAATCGATTAAACGTGGGGTCAACTGATACTACAGCCCATTTTCCAAACAAACTGCAGGAGAATATCTTCCCAAACCTGTTAATCAGGATACCAATCATATAAGACAACAGTGTATATGCAGATAGATTATACAAGCTTTTGCCTCTGATGAAAAAGCTGAAGAGGGCTAATGCGAAGGAGTTGTTACATCTGAGCCTGTTGTTCAACAAATTGTGGGGGATGAGAACCTGCAACAGCATTGTACCAGCTGAAGCTATCACCAATCAGAGGCAATCCTCTTCTTCCAGGCGGCAGTTTACGCTTTCTAACTCTCTCCTTACTTGTCCTTCTGCTCCACACATATGGTGCCAAAAAGATGACGAGCAACAACATCACTAAAGTTGCCCATTTCACTGTGTCTTCTTCTCTGTTCTTACTGTACATGTCTGCCTTTCCCTGTATTTTGTAGGTGTGTGAGTTTGAGAGACAGACAGAGAGCAGGAGATGGAGTCACGTAACCTGCCAACCAACAAGAATAATCCTTCTGAACTTTTGTACAACCAATGAGCTTTTATAGTTTTTAACTTCTAAACAACCAAAAAAGAGAGGACCCTTCATTTGTTATGTTACATCAAGTGGATTAGACTATTAGCAGACACTAAACTCATTGACCTTTAACCAAATTTCTCTTTTTTACCAGATAAGTTAATGTTAATGGGGACAAAACACAGATTCTTCCTTTTACGTGCATTCAAAGCATTTGCAACTCACTGAGTCACGTACTCAACTGCAAAAAGCAGAGAGGCCAGGTGGTAAGAGTTACCTTCAAGTTGAAGAAATGCTCATCAAGTTGGCTCCGCAGAACTCATTAGTTTTGACTTTTGACCGAGCAATCTATTCTCACTTCCTTGCTCTTCGTACAGCTAGCAGAGGCATTTATATATTCAGATCAGACAGACACAGTACTCACTCACCTTACTTTACTGAACAGTTAGAACAAGTAAAAAATCCATAGATAACTACACATTGAAAGAGTTGAGAGCTCGAGACATCAACTCTTCTTCCAATATTCTTGACTTGCCATGATTATCACACCTAAAACACCTACATTCTTGACCACCACCATAGCTCCAAAACCTAATGTTTTACGCTGATCGATCAAGACCAAGTAGCAGTAAAATCTATGGAGCCAGGGACCAGGTCAAAGATGCAATGACAGTTGTGAAGGGTTTGAAGGGTCGGTCCCTCTCCAAGAATCAAGGTCCTTATTTTCTGCCGCAATACTGCTCTTCGATAACTCTACGGTACTATCACGTTCCCACACACAAACACCTATATGTAATATATATATATATATATAAACACACGAAAAGGGAATGAATGAAAGTCGTATATTAGGTGTATCACATAAAATATACTGCAATACTGAGTTTACTTATAAACTGTCGGCCAGCAAAAGCCAGCTAGGCTTGAATTCATCTCCAAGCCAACTCACTATTGCTCCTGCAGAAGGCAATAGATTCTGCACAGACTTTTTTATCTGTGCTGATAATGATATGTTTATGTCAACTTGTTCCAGATTTCTGCTTCTCCAGATAGATTATACTTTTTTCTTTCTTTTCATAAGCAATTGGATCTTGTTCTTGAAAGCTGAGGGTTAACTCTTACTTAAGATTGGTGCCGGCCGGAAGTAAATCACTTGATTCTTTTTAGTTTGAAGAGCTTGAGATTGATAAGAGAATCTGATGAAAGATTATAATAATTTTGTTCTGACAAGTGAACATTTGACAACGCTCTGCTATTCCTTTGTATACACAATATAGGGATGTTAGAACTCGGCAAAGATAGGGACATATCTGAATATTTTCATGTTCACATTGTTCACACATCCTTAGGCTCTATGCCAAACTCCAAGAAATCTCTCTTTTGTCAACTTCAACCACTTCCCCACAATTAGAAGATATCTTGCACTCTCCCGTCCAAATACTCATAAGAATTTAGTAGCATAAGTATTTTAATTTATTCATAAGAATTTAATAGTATAAGTGTTAAATCAGTTATTAATTAATTTTAAATTATCTTAACTTTATTTGAGTCTAATTAATTTATTATAATTAATTAAGTTTAACAGCAGTAACAACATCAACAACAACAACCCAATAAAAGTCTCAGTAAAACCATCGTCTGAGGATGTCCAGTAGTACTAAGTCTTATTCTTAACTAATAGAGAGGTTGTTTTCATAAGACAATTGATTGAGTTTTAAAAAACTAATAAGGCTTGGTTTGGAGAAGCGGCAACGATTGATAACCTGCTGAAATAAACATGCTAAAATGATAAGTATTTATGTGTTTGGAATTGATGTTTTGGTAACTATTGAAATGTAAAAATAGGTGTTTGGCAAGTGCGGTTGCGGTTGCTGAAAAGAAGTAAAATAACTAAAAAGCCTATTGATTAATAAACTATTAATTGTTGTATAAATAATTAAAAAATATATTATTAGACTTATATATTTAAAATTGTAAATAATAAAATATTAAATTAAAATAAGAAAATATAATCAAAATAAATTTAGTAAATAAAATATTTCATAAAAATATATTATTAGTCATATTAATTAACGGTATAGCGGAAAATAATACTTGTAGTGAAGGTTATTAATGAAAAGTAAAATTTCTACCGCAGAAACAATTTCTTATCGTAACGCTCTTTTTGTTTATTGATTTATGTGGTGGCACCACACTTCTCTCCAACTTTCGGTTATTTATTGCAGATCCAAACATATGACTGCATTTGAAAACTGTGGTGAATAAGTACTTACCCCTACCGTACCGCAAATCCAAACGCAACCTAAGTTTAACTTCAAACTCAAGCTCAATTAAGTATAAATATCTAATTCAAATCCAATTAAATTAAATTTAGTTAAATTCAAACCAAATTAAAATTGGCCTAATTTAATAATTTTAGAATATTCTAACTTGATATAAATGTAACTAATTTATTATAATTAATTGAATTTAAGAAATTAGTAAATATAAATTTAAACTCAATTTTAATTAAATACAATTGCTCGATTCAATTATTGTTAAATTAATTTTAAATTAAATTAGGTTAAATTGTCAATATTTTAATAATCGAATGGAAAAATCGGTAAGACAAGAAGTTTAAGGTTTAAAAGGTTTAACTGATATTAGAAAAACAGTTATAAAATTGATTAAAGATTGAATAAAATTGAAGAATTTTAAATATAATTGAAAGAGATTGTCCTTATCTATTGAAAATTTTATAATTTAATTGAAAAAGAGACTATTAAATAAAAATTAATTAGTTTATTGTTTGGCCTTTATTTTGATTAAAGGACAACACGTAGCCCTTTGTTGCGGTGTGAATGTGGCATCCCCTTACCGTAGGGTACACACCGGGACGCTCGGAAGTCATTCCGGTATATATATATCCTACGATAAGGTGAGCCACGTTCCATCGCTACAGTCACTTCACAAGACATCATATCATTTCTCACTTATAAGCATCATAAGAAAACCACAATATTTTTAAACCAACTTTTTCCGTGTTTCATTTCACAAAACCGAAAGTCTATATTGTATCTTTCAACACTTACTACATGTACATCATCAAAACCTAGTACAAAAGTACTACTTGAAAGAGGAAAAATATACAAAGTCTATCTAATCTGTCCAAAAACCCTAGTTGACCGACCTTTGAGCCATGACTTCTCTTGCCAAAACACAATCTACACAGCTGGTAGAGCCTCTCGGAAGTTAGAGTCGTCTCTCGGTCCTGAAAAAATAACGTTGCAATTTTGGTGAGTTTTGCGAACTTAATGAGGTAACCATCATTGATGGTTCACTCAATTCATACAACACAACATTTCATATAACACATATTTTACCAAATTATACTTTACATCAGTATCACAATTTCTCTTAAGCATAAACAAATTTTGCATTTCAATCAATCAAACATACTTAAACAGATGCATATAAAATGCTCATGAGACTCTTTTCTAGTTATTACGTTGTTGTGACCGAGTGCCTGAACTGTCTTGTATCCTTTTTGGATACCAGGCTCATTGATAACTGTCCCTTATCCGATGAGGATATATGTCTCATTTTACATAGTGAGCCTTAGACTCTTAATCACTTTCTGAGCTCGAGGCTCCTTTTTACACTTTGAGCATTAAGCTTTAATCGATGTTTACTCTGGTCACAACTGCCAATATCTGATTGTACATTCATGTATGGAATGCATCTTTCACAATCAATCATATTTTGAAACACATAGTTCTGCACGTTCACATACAAGTAGCACTTCAATATCTAAATCCAATATCACAGTCATCGGACCTTCATTGTCTG
>JANZXR010000171.1:2942572-2958818 GCA_027575705.1 Erythroxylum echinodendron | reverse complement strand
CCAATTGAACTTGTAATCTTGATAAAATTTTATCTTCTTAGATAAAGATAAAGATTTAGATAAAACCCTATCTTATCTAATAGAGATAGAGTTTGGGCTGGTGTCTATCATCTTATTATTTTATCTCCTCTTTAAACTTGGATTCTTAGACTCCCAATTCAACTCCAACTCTATCACTTCCTCTTTGCTGGACACTGAAATCTGATGGGCTAAGGTCAGTGGTTTTCTTCTGAATTTCGAACTATGGGCTTTTCTTTGGGCTTTAGGTTTTCGGCCAAAAACAGTAAAAATAGGTCGAACTCATTTTTCGGTGTAAACATTTATTAAAATTTATTAATTTATAAAAATTAATTAATTAATTCATCAATTTTTAATAATAAAAATTATTAAAATTAATTAAATCGAAATGTTAGAAATCAAACCGAGATGATTCAAAGTTTTTTCATAATCAATTCATTTGCAAATTGAAATAATACAAATGCTTACATAAAATTAGTCCATTGTGCACTTGTATCATGGGCTTTACTTGTTAGCTAAAGTGACAACCATAAAGTTGAGTAAGCCCCAGAATCTTCTTATCATAAGAGACGACATACACAGCATAAAAATCAAGAAAAACATAAAACGGACCCAAACACTGCAAGACTCTGCAGAGGAAGAAGAAGAAGAAGAAGGAATCTGCGGAAAATGACCTTAGCTCTCTCCGTTAACACATGGTCTGGCAGACTGGTAATTATTAGCCTTTCTTCTTCTTCTTTTCCCTCTCCGTAATTGTATGTAGTTTCAGAAAATGAGCACCGGTAACAAAGTCCTCTAAAAATTTTCGTTTTTGGTTAGTTCTGAACATAGAAAACAATGGTTGTGTGAATGTTGTAGCAGTATTCGGAGAGACGAACCCATCAACGTCGACCCTTTAATGGGACAAATTGGGCTGTAAATTATAATGCTCGCCGACGAGCTTGTAGTCGTCGTAGCTTTGAGGTCAAAGCTTCGTGTATCTTCAACCCCACCGACGAACCCATCATCAAAGAAGCTCTTAAGGTAGGCTCAAAGCCTCATTATGCTAAAGGGTATCCTAAAGTGGTCTCCTTTCTGAAATCTCTTTCCTCGTTTCTATTTGTTTCAGTAATTGGTTCTTTTCTATGTCTCCTTTCCTTTAAATGATGATTGCATCGGAACCTTAAAACCAAGTTTTCTGTGATACCACAACATTACTTGGTAAAAAATCCACAACATTACTTGGTAAAAAATTATGTAGTAACTATCATATCTATATAGTGTTTGGACGAAACTCCTGTAATGTTGAATTTAAATTGCATGGTGAGACACTACGGCTTGACATTTCTTTACTTGTTTTGTGTAAATTAGTAGCTGTTGATGTGAAGTACTGCTAAGTAATATAATTTTCATTGCAATCAACGAATTCTGCTTGCTATTTCCTTCTCGCATTCTTTGATTATAACTCTGCAAAATCTTTCATTGGTCACTTATTTTCGGCCATTTATAGTTGTGAAACTTTTTTCTTAACCATATAATAGCAGCACATTGTTTGGAGCAATGACTGTTTTACTCCCTCTAGCATCTGCAAATCCAGATTAAACTATCTTGGCATCTTAACATTTTTTGGGTCAAGTAACATTTTACCTTTGTTTTCCATTTTAATGAAATTTGAAGTACCACGGATCACTCTAGCATCTGCAAATTCAGATTAAACTATCTTGGCATCTTAACATTTTTTGGGTCAAGTAACATTTTACCTTTGTTTTCCATTTTAATGAAATTTGAAGCACCACAGAAGTACATGTGCAAGTTTAGCTCTTGAAGACTCAAGCTAGCTACACACATACACACACCAAAGTCACTTTTTATTTAGATCCTCTATCGTTTAGCTTGTTGGTAGGTTAGTTTGCGTTATTGCTTATCTTGTGGTGTTTGTCTAACTCCCTATGTACTTAGGTTTCACTATGTCGGATCTTTATTAGATAAGAGAAAAAAAAGAAGCTAATAAGTGAAACTTTCCGGAACCAAATAATTATTAGACCCAGAGATGCTCTTGTCTTGTGATGTTGCGTAAGTGACTCCATTGATTCTTACAGTCAAAGACTTAGATGGTAATTTCTTAAGGGTCCCATATTCACATAGCATTAAGCTTTTTATGAAGTAAAAATAGCAGACGTTGCTTGAATGGTAATGACCACTACGGCAATGCTGCTTTAATCAATGCCTATGTTGCAACGAGTTTCGCTCTTGGCTAATCCTTACATCCTTTTTGTGCACTTACTCTTGACACTTTTGTAGGGGTAGACCATTAAGTACTTTTTGTTGGCTGCTGTTTAGAATTGGGAAATTGGCGCATAAGTTACTGAGAAGAAATGGATTTTTGGTTGCCATAAACTGTTAAATTGCAAAAATATGTTTTTCTTTTTGAGTAACTTTGAGTTATGTGATAAAAATAGTTTCATGATACATGAACTTTAGTCTTTGGTGAACTTTATGAGGTGACCAGGATATGTTTTCTTTAACTTGAGTATTAACTTAAATGGTATTGCTTTGTTATCAGGAACCGGTTGCTTTCATGGGTGGGCTATTTGCGGGGCTTTTAAGGCTTGATTTGAACGAAGAACCACTAAAGGAATGGCTTACGAGAACAGTGGAATCCTCTGGTGTAAGCCAAGAAACTGATGCTGACGGGTTAAAGCCAGAAGGAGGAAAAGAAGAAGAAGAAGCCCCACAACAGATAGAGATAGAATGATTGTTAGATATACAAATAGCAAAAGGCCCTTTCGCCCACTATTGGCTTTTGAAAGTAAATTAAAGAGATGAATGATACTAAGCACTCAGAAATGAAATCTATCCCTGATAAATTTATTTTTATATTTATATATGCTGTTTGATGAAAATAAAGATCCATAATTATACTACGAAAGTAACGAAACGACGACTCTGTTTCTAACCCTTTGAAGCGCCTACTTGTCTCTGAAACTCCACTCTAAACGTATGAGAGAGAGAATAATAAAAAACTAAGCCTTTTTCTCAGCTCTCAACAAGCTTGCTGATCTAATGGCTACTACTGCTGTTACTGTTATTGACATGGAAGAAGAAGAAAGAGAGAGGTACAAAGAATTGGGGTCGTACAAAGTGAAGGTGAGGGTACTGCAGGTGGATGAGGAATCGGCGGCAGAGGAGACAATGTTGTTGTGGGGAATTCAACAGCCAACTCTCTCCACACCCAACTCTTTCGTCTCCCAATCCTCTCTCGATCTCCAACTCGACGCTTGTGGCCACTCGCTCTCCATTCTTCAATCTCCTTCTTCCTTGGTAAAGACTTTGCTTTGCTTTTGTTCATCGATCCTTCGCTCTCAACTTAATTGGATGAAAGACCGTCACTTCGATCTGAAATATACAATTTTCTCGAACACCCTTTTTCGCTGCAACTACAGAGTACTCCTGGAGTGACTGGTTCAGTTATGTGGGACAGTGGCGTTGTATTGGGCAAGTTTCTGGAGCACGCGGTCGATTCTAGGGTCCTTTCACTTCAGGGAAAGAAGGTTGTGGAGTTAGGTTCTGGCTGTGGATTGGTAGGGTAAATATAAACCACTACCCATCTCCATTGATTTCCTTCTACTCTCATCGTCTGATTATCCTAATATAGTGAAGCATTCTCTTGGTGTTAATATGAAACACTGCAATGTATTTGTGTTTATTTTTCTTAATGAACATGCATAATTGGCTGTATCGAAAAGAAAAACGATTTTGCTTTTCTGTTAAGCATACTCATGTCACATGCTTGTTTGTTCTTTAGCTGCATATCAGCTCTTTTGGGTGCTCAAGTAGTACTCACTGACCTGCCAGATAGATTGAGGCTTCTAAAGAAGAACATTGAAACCAATCTGAGACAAGTCAATCTGCGGGGCTATGCTATTGCCAAGGAGCTTATATGGGGAGATAATCCTCACCAGGATTTAATGGAACCATTGCCTGACTATGGTAAGAGCTGCTTGGGCCTCCCTACCACACGACAGATCCCATGAAGTATGTGGTTTTACTCTTTCAGATGGGTGATAGCCAAAATTTTGCTTAGCACGGAATACTTGTCTTGCTGAATGAAGTATTATCTTTTCCTTTTTCATGTGTTAAACTATCTTGTTTCAGCAGATATGCTCTAATGGACATTGCCACATAATGCTTAATGTTTCCGAAAACTGAGCTTTGATGCCATCCAATTTCAAAAATTGTAAAACTGACCGAATTAGAAGAATTACAGTGACAATTTTAGAAATCCAAAAGACAATTATTTGTGGTTTCAGTAGGAATTACTTTCTTATTCTAACATCGGCTTACATTTTCACCAGTTACATCCAGGTGATGATTCTTGAAAGCCATATGTCATGTCTTCTCAGATTTAATCCTTTTCCATTGATGATTCCCAGAAAATTTCAGTTGATTTCCCTGTCTGATGTTTCTTTTTCCCCCTCTTCATCGCGCAAATGAATAAAAAACACAAATTTCTTTGGCGTAACTTCTGTAGCATTCTTGTTTAAATCAGCCCAATGGTTATCCATATTGGTCTACTATGTAGTTAGCTCGGTGTGTGCACGATTCTCGTCCAATAATTTCACAAATGCTTGTACTTGTTTGGTAGTGTTGATCATCTTATTTTGTTTTGTTTTTCCAGTGCTTGGCTCGGATGTGATCTACAGTGAAGCAGCAGTGGGTGATTTGTTGGACACATTAATGCAACTCTGTGGAACCCAAACAACAATATTTTTGGCCGGGGAACTTCGAAACGGTGAGAATCTCTCTCTCCTTTCAAATATTGGTTTTTGAATTCATAACACTTCTTGCTGTACCAGATACCATCCTTGAATACTTTTTGGATGCTGCAATGCGGGATTTTGCGATTGGTCGTGTGGAGCAGACAGCGTGGCATCCTGATTATCGTAGTAATAGAGTTGTGTTGTATGTTTTGGTAAAGAAGTGAAACAGCTCTCCAGTCATATCCATGTCTCTACAGTTCCATTGTGAGTTCTGGACAAGAAGATGAATGCAGCATGACAGCCCTCAGCTGGATTTCTAGCATCATCTATTAGGGGTCTTGCCTTTTCTTTGTTTTGATCTATTTCTATGCAGTAAAGGGACGTTCTTGGTTTAAGAATTTAAGAGATTGTCAATTGGGAAGGTACTATTGTGGTTTTGTTAGGTTCCTTGGATACCTGGGGACAACGTAGGAAACACTTGCAACATCTATAAATAGGACATACTCCTTGGAATTAAGAATGATGATAGGCGGGGCATATTCATTGTTGTAGCAATTACATTTACAAGTTTACTTTAAAGTTTTGAACTTTCCTGTCCAGAATCTCCATGGAAGCATTAGTAGACCTAATTATACAAATTTATCCTCCTTTTTGTTAAAAATAAAATGAAAAAAGAAAAATATTCAAATAAAACTATGTCGTTGCAACGCATGGAAGTACATACATGGATAGATTGGGCCAAATGTAGATAGATTGGGCAAAAGTTTCTTCTTTTCGGCCCTTACCCAAATTTAAAGTCCATTCTTTTTCTTGATTGGGTATTAATGGAGAAACATGGAACAAAAACGAGCTTTGCATTGCAGACGCTGCATAATATCCATTCTTTCCCTTTCTACGTTGAAGCAACTTCCATCTAAATCCCTGTAGACTCTTTTTGGTGTGGGAGGAAGAGAAAGACAGGTACGTGGTTTTTGTTGCTCGTATTTGATTCAGTTATTTCCAAGTTGCTTCCTTTTGTTATGTTCTTGTTCATATCTTAAGCCAACTTTTGTCTACATATAATCACAAGTTCAAATAAGATGCGCTTGGCAAAAGATGCTACTTTTAAACTTTTTAACTCATAAAACTATTCTGGGATGGCCTTGTTACTAGTACTTTCCTACTTTTGATGTTGAATGAATCCCCTAATGAGCATGATGTTTCTGTCTTAGAAAATGAAGTCCTGGTGACCACAAAATGATCTTGTTATTTGCTTTCTGTGGAGAAACAACCTTTTCTAAGGAATGATTTTTCAGTGTAATTCAACCTTTTATTTCTCTGTTGACTAATTGGTTCGTTGGGTCGAACCATGTCGATGAATTGCTTTTTTGATTATCTGGTCTGCATATGGATTACGGGTTTTATACTAATATCGCTTTTAATATATGAAGAATAAAGTCTAGAGCTTTCACTTCTAAATATTAAGCTCAACTCCATCAAACGTTAAATCAGAATCATTGTGATATAGTATCGTAATGCATGGTGTAGGTGAAGTGCATAACATGGATATCGGAGAAGACTCCATTGAACAAGCGGCTGCAGTGCGCAGAGAGAGGCTCGAAGCTCTTAAAGCTGCTCAGCAACTGCTGGACACCCCGGACGATGGTTCTGCTCAATCTGAACCTAAGACCGATGTTGAGCCCGAAAATGGAAAGGAAAAGTTAGTGCAACCCTCCTCTTATCTTTCACCATAGTCCTTTTAGCATTTACCCTTTTCAAGTTTTTTTGTAATTGAATCAGCAGAATCCCTGATTTAGCTTGCACGTAGCTAGGAGTTGAACCTTAAAAATTTTTTTAATTAACTTTAGTTTCAAAATTAGATTTAATACCTTGCGATTGCAACGACTAATTTCATAGAATCATTCGGTGTGAATATTAAATCAAGTTCTTGTTTAAGGAAAGTAAAATAAAGATTCACACTTATCGGCCTGTATGAAATAACCTTGTAGTGAAGGCATGAAATTATAGTCAGTGCCTTTGAGATATTTTTTCAGTGATGTAGAATGTACCCCCTGTAATACCAGTATATGATTGTGCATATGGGACTACTACCATGGGCTTTCGGACATGATTGTTTAAGGTTAGAAAGAGTTTTCTGTAAAGCTTTTTTTCCAATTAGTTAACTACATATGGTTCTGGAGGTTAATATGAGGCCAGAAAAGAGTTTGTATCAAATGCAAGCCGATAAGTGAATATAAGTCCATCAGATCATCGCAGTAAATATTGCTGAACAACATTTTCGACTCTTTAATCTTCATGGGGTCCATAAGATATTAAAATCATACGTTAAAGATGTTTCGTGTGATATGGTCCAAGGGCCATTTAGCATGAGTTTTAAAGATGATAAACACTGTTAATTATTCTCACTTCTTGCTTTCTTCCATGGAGCAGCCATAATAGAGCTTCCAACAAGATTTTAGAGGCAGCAGGTTTAAAACCTCCCATTTAGACTATGTCAGAAAAGGGAAGAAATATCATTGATTCATGTTTTAATTGCCTTGATGTTTTAAATCCTTCTGTTTAGTGAGCATGGCTTGAATGCCAGTAATGTTTATGCTAACATGGCTAATTTGCAATCCCCCTTCTTTCAATCTCCTTTTCAGCAATCATAGCATGAAGTTTAGGAACTATGTTCCTCAAGACAAGGAGCTTCAAGAGGGTAAAATAGCTCCACCAGTGCTGCCAAAGTTTGAGGAACCTGTTGCCGTAGAACCTCCACCATTAGAGAAGAAAGAGGTACATAGTTGCCCCCAAACACTGGCTTCTCGTAGCAATATATCAGTAGTTTATGTTCTTCAGTTTGTGCAAGTCTTGGTCTCCCTGAGGATATTGTTGTGCTTTATTGCTGATTTTGGGTATAAATTTAGGATCCATTTCTAGATATTGCTGCAAAGAAACCAAACTGGGACCTGCGGAGGGACGTGCAGAAGAAGCTTGATAAACTGGAAAGGCGCACACAGAAAGCCATATATAAACTTAAGGGTGAGAGACAATTTAACTTCTATATTTAGTCTATTCCCAATATGAACATGGTGCGTATGGCTTTCATATGGAATTATGAAACTTTTGCATATGGAGCTGGTTAATGCTTTCAGAAAATTGGATACTTCTTTCATTGTATAATTTCCATTTGGCGCGAACCTATGTGAAGTTATTCATATGACTTTTGTACTTTCTGCATCTTATTCTGCAATTTTATTGGAATGTTTCCACTTGCAAGCCAATTCTCTTTGGTTGCTTCTCTGCTCGGTATTCATCATTCATAATTGATGACAACTCAACTTACAAGGTGATGGGTATTTCTTGAAAATATACTCTTACCCAATTGATGAAGTATGATCGTTTATGGAACTATTTGTTGCTGCAGAAGAACAAGAAGAAGAAAAGCTATTGGCTGGAGATGGGGGTGAAGTTGAAGAATAATGGTGTATACTTATGTGGAGGATTGGGACCGTCTTCATTATAACTGAAGCACAGATTTGGAGTTTCATGGCTCATACTTGCATGGCCGATTTGCATCATCATTTTGGATAGCAACACAGTGGTGGACATCTGGGAACTGCAAAATACCTCCCATTCCTCATTTAGTCATAAAACTAAAATGTTATGTAGAACTATAATTCTGATATTATAGTTGTACACATCTGGGTTTTCAAATCCAAACTCTAATGAAGATATGGTTACCATCACAGTTGTTAAAAGCACTCATTGACATCATTTGGTCATAATAGAGTAAACTATGAAAGCGCCTCTTATTGCTGTAACCACATTTACCACACAGGTTTATAAATTGAGAAAATTTCTCTCATTGAAGTTTACTCACCGGAGAGATAAAGTACAATTATTCTTTCTTTGGTTGAGAAAACCTAGCAGTACCTATTGACAGGTTAACATGTAGAGCTGTGACATACGGTAAGTTTCCAATCTTTTAGATGTTTTAGAAGAATTGTAGTTGAAGGAAGAAGCTGAAAAGTGTATGTGGACACACATTTGAAGAATGACCAGCTTATCTTCAATCACCTTAAGAGTTTATTGGAATTGGATTGTGCCCTAGTTCCAACAAGGGTCCACTGGAGGAAGCTGATATTCATCAGGCTTCAAAGCCAAAGCAAAATCTGGCAAAGTTGGTGCTGTCTCCATGATTCTATTAAACAGAATGAGAAGTAGCAAGTTACTTGTATGTCAAATCTTCTATCCATAGTTGTCAAGAAGTCATCTTCCTGTAAATCCAACTTAGAGAAGTGTTACTTACTTTTCATAGGAGTACAGATCACGATTTATCCGCACCTTGCTCGAAGTATCTTTCGGTATTTTCTCAGACAGATACTTCATGGTTCCCCAAATTTGTGCATTCCTATGTCAATAACACAAACAATGAAGTGACTATTTAAGCCCATCAGACTGGATTATATCTGCAAAGACTTGAATCAAATCAGTAGCATTTGTCTGAACAGTAACGAAAAAAGACACTGGTTTTGGAAACAACATTCAGATTAGAAACAATACTCTTGCTTATAATTCCCTCATGTTAATAGATGAATAATAATATTGTACGTTACAATGTCTAAAAAATTTTTGCTCGTCTGGTAATCATTTTCCAGAAAGGAAAGTGCATAGGAATAAACTCAAAGCCAACAGTTACAGTCAAATGGTTGAACTCATCAATTGAAATGAACAATAGTATCAATTTGATCATATTGAAGCACCTAAACTCATATTTTACGGAGAAAAGTAAAAGTATTATGACAAACGGAGATGGAAGAAAACTGCTTCAATTTGAAGCAGCAATAATTGTTTCTGCAATAAGAATTTAAATCCAAATGAACCAACTGCAGAACCTAGCAATGCACTAAAGGGCTTCAAGTTCAACAGGTGAAGGGTAACGAGTATATCTCATAGGTGCGCAATCCACTTATGATATAAGACATCAATTAAAGATCCTACGCAGAAGAGTCCTTGGCATGGTACCTTGATAAAGGGGATGCAACATTGAATGCCTCACATGCCCTTTTACTTTCTTTAAAGTATTCATCTGCAGCCTGCAAGGCAGCTACTGCCAACCCATGAGATTTCTCGGTATTTCCCTCGTCAAGGATCAAACCATGGTAATAATATGCTGCAGCCTGGTTAGTCAAAAGAGAATCAACAAAATGGATATTCTGCTAAACTTGTTTAAACAGAAAAAAGAATAACAAATTTAAACCTAAACAAAACCATCTCTGATCTGTTGATTCAATACCCTTGTTGTATAGAGAGATCATAACTAATATGCTCAAATGATTTGTGCTGGAAAGCTAGTTAATAGCTGAAATTTCTTGCAGCATAAAGACATTGATAAAGAACAAATAGTCATTTTGAAGATCTCATGGTCTGAAAGCAAGATAAACCTAAAGAACACATGGTACATGTAACTACTTTAATTTGTCAAACCATTAATGCTAGAATTGCAAAAAATTTGCATAAAACTATCCTATTTTTATTCAACATCCAAGGGAATCAAGTAACATTCTCAAGTTATGGTCTCTCTTTCTGAATATTTGGGCTTTTTCCATTATTCTAACAGGTTTGGTCTGAGTTACCACAGGTTTTGCCTCATGTCAGCAGAAAAAATGAAGCATACAGATGAGTTGATAATCTAACAAAATGAAAAAGACAAAGAAAACAAGCCAGAAATTCTATGATACCTTTGCTTCCACAGACTTCCACTTTATAAAAAGTCGATGCTTCTCACCCCAGCCATTTGACAGCGGAAGATTCATGATGTTATCTTGAGCCTGTCAAGTAAACAGAAAGTAATATATATCTCAGGAGCGAAAAAAAAAGGTAATGGATGATACAGTGTGCTCATTCCTGATAGAATAGAGGAACTAGAAATAACTACAAAGTTCTTGGGGTTTATGAAGGGGGAGGAAAAATCGCCAAGTGACTTCTACCGAACGACGTTCGTAAGTTCCTATGCTGTCCTAAAACAAAACATTTGCCAGCTTCACAGGAGCACTGGAGAGACGCATGTACAGAGAATCACAATTCATAAAATTTCAGGTTCTTCCTCCTTATTCTAGGATAGATTTCCAGCCTTATCCCCATAGCTAACCCATGAACTATATTATTCAGCTATTCTATAGTTAGTAACGAGGACTGAAAAATCAAATGACGAAAATTTTCAAGGGAAAAGATACATGGAAGAGTAAATAAGACTGATTTCAAATGCAAGATAAAGCCTTTTCCTTGTGCCAAATCTGAAACTTTGAAGAACAGTCACAGCCACTATCACAAACCTTAAAGACTGTAGCTGGATAAGTAGAACTGACAGAACATTATGAATTTAACATCACCATACCTGCTGCCAATACTTTACCATCTCACATGCAAGCCTCCGCTTCACAGCAAGAGTGGCTTTCGCACTATCAATTGCCATCCCAAGTTGGATGTCAACACCCTACATGCATCAAACAAGAAAGCAAAAAACACCATTAATGTGACATCACCAAAGTAAAATGTACTAACAGGAATTGCTTGAAAGCAGACAAAAATGCTGCATCTGTTTCAGTTGCACATCTTCGCTGATCCATCAGATGTAATAAGATATAGATAGCATCCAGAAATCAAGTACCTGCCCCAATGCTTGCAAGCAAAGTGCTCGAAGAACCCCTTCTGCCAGGTCCACTGGCAAGTCTCTCCTAAAACAAAAAGGTGTACAAATCAGTATAGACTAATAATAATGATCATTCTATAGAACTATTGGCAGTTCAATTTGCATAAGCTTTTCATATTTTGAAACCTCAGTGCAGCAGGCAGATGTGGGATCACATGTTGAACTGCACAATCCAGGTATCCTGCAGCCTTTAGAAAGATATCTACGGCTGCCCGCCTACTCCCTACATAGAAAAGGAAAAGTGACTTCTGAAAATCGGTTCATTATATAATAGTACCCGTGCGAACCACAGAAAACAAGATGGCATGAAGTTAGGATCAAGAAGACCAACTAATACCATATAACTAACAGATGTATAATTCAACTAAATAACTACCTTCTGATAGTTTTGGCTGATAACCATCAGCAGAGGTCCTTGGAAGAAGTAACAAGTTGGCCTGTGATAGTGATAGCATTGCCATCAGATGCAAAACTGAAAGCACTTCATACCATGCATTAGACATCGCAGTTTCCTGAAAAGTTTGAAATTGTATAAAAAATGAAATCAGTTTAAGCAGAAGAATTTAAGTTATGACCCCAAATTCATAAATCCTATATGCAGAAACTATATGATTAAAGTATTGTTATCTCACCGCTGCATCATCTTCTTGATTTATCCATACGAATTGCACTTTGTGCTGTAGATGGCTCCCATCTTTTACTAAACCCAAAAGAACAGACAAGTAATCTTCAAGAGCCTGAAAAAGATCTGCGAATGTTGAACCTCCTGCAGACAATCAAGTGAATGACATACGGAAGACTGCTTAATTACACAGATCCAAAGAAACATGCTGATGCGATCTCTTACCATGTTGTGTAGCATTTTTTCTCTTAGCTCTTGTGACTGTTGGTCCTTCTTGGCCAGCCATAACTACAATACGAGTTCTTAGAGCAGATAGACGCTCCACTAAATTCTTGGACAACTGGCCACCAAGTGACTGAGAAAAATCAACAGGCTTAGGTATACGAAAACCAGGTACATAAACGGAAACTTCTCCTATGCTCCCTGGTCTCCTCCGATTTCCACAAGAATCATTCGGTCTAGACACCAGGCACCCCATACCTTACAGTTTACTGAGTATAATGATCCAAGCACCAGAAACTAAATGAGAATCAAAATTATCAGTTCAAAATCAGAGTACAGATTATCTTTATCACAAAAAAGAAGAACACATATGGTGAAGTACGAGTGACATGGGCCGCAAATGAAAGGCAAATGGAGGAATTAACAGTAATCAGGCCATGAAAAGGTATAGATAAATTGGACCAACCAACAAAGCACAAGTTGCAGGTCAATCACGAGCAATGTGCGAAGAAGTATCTAAAGGCTTTTTGGAATAGAACGTCCACATTATCTATAATTAATCTCAACAGTGGCAATATTTCTCTACTCTCTTCTAAAACATTGACTAAACAAAAGCAAAGAGATTGACGATCTCACCTATAGTCCCTTATCAGAAGGTCGACTGATGGAACAACACTTAAATAAATTTCTGATAATAAGAATGGTAAAAGACTGAATAGTTGAAAGAGAGAGGAGAACTAGTTAAGAAAAGGAAGAGAATCACAAGTAAAGCATGAGTCTTGGTAGTCTAAATCTTTTGAACTCCGAAAAACGTAAAATCACAAAAGTGTTGCAAGAATTGACAACAAAAAGATAAAAGAGGTAAAACCCAGAATGCTTTCCCAGCCGCAAATTAAAGTTCAAGCAAAATGTGGAGAAAACAATTGAACTTTGGGAGGAAAACAGGAGGAGGAGAAGGAGAAGAAGAAGAAGAGTCCAATTTTGCATAACAGATTGAGGGTAAAGCATGTCCAATTTGGCCCTTGAGTTAAAGCAAGCAACGTCAGAAGAAAAGCAAAGGTCATGGGCTTACTTGATCCTGTACAAATACAAGCAGACTTCCTCTCGCTTCACAATACTTGAGAGTTTATAATTATAAAACTTGAAAAGAAGACTGTAGCTACTGAGAATAAGAAAAACAAAAGCCGGCAAGCAACGTAAGCTTCAGCTGTCATCCTAAGTTTTGGTCCTAAGCAACCAAACACGCAGACGTACGTTTATCTTTTGATTCAAAAGAAAGGGAATTAGTACGATGTCTCCGACACGGAACAATTTTAAATACACAAACAAACCAGTTTGCTCCAACTCTTACCATCAGGATCAAAAACAGCTTTTGTATGTGGAGAAGCAGAAAAAGAACCGAAATTGAAGCAGATAATAGATTCTAGTACAGAGTTACGAAAAGGGAAATGGAGATTTTGTTGAATCCTCGATCAAGAACTGGTCTTTGACGCAGGTTTAAATCGAGAAAGACTTCTATGGAAAGTTCGATTGGAAGAGGGTGAGTAGACATTAAAGAAAAAATAATGACAACAAACCATTTGCAAGTTAAAAAGCAGTTCTTGTTTTGCTTTTAATAATAACTATTATACAACCAAAACCCCACGATAATCATAAATAAGAGGAGAGCAGGAGTTCAATTGGCGCCCAACTTACCCCAAACTGTTTAACTTTCCTTTTCCTTTCCGTCGAATACCAATGGAGAACACTATCTTTCGTCTTTTATAAATACTAATCTGTCTTTGTCAGAGTCTTGTCTCTTCCTCTTCCTTCCGTCCGTATCATTGTCCTCGGAACCTTTTCTACACACCTACTTAGCTTTACTTATTTTTCCACGTCTTCTTCGTCGAGGTTAATCTTGCACATTATGATATTTTAGTTCGAGCAAAATTTGTTAGCATATCACATGCTTTTCTTTTCCATATCTGGATCTGGGTTGATTCAAACTTTTTACATTTTCGGATATGGGAATATCATTCAATACTTCCTATGGTCAAGACCAATCAAGAATGGGAGATATTTTCGTTAAAAATTCAATCTTTACCATTCTTACTCCATATCCAACCTTTGGTTAAGCATGCTTTTGTGTACGTATATGTAATCATCACCAAAAGTTGAAACTTTTGACATGGGTATTACTAATTCAAGCTCAGTTGATTATTGGTTTTGTTCAGTAAGCAACTGAAGACTTTTTGCCTTTAATTTTCTAATCGACATTGACTTGCGGGCACGAGTAAATGACCCAAAAAAAAAAAAAACAGTAAATATCTACAGTTCCTGCTGATTCCTTGTTTCTTATTACCAAACGTTAATTCTGTTTCTATCATACACTTTCCAGATCAAAAAATCCAATGAAGAGGACAGCATATAGGAACAGAGCTGAGGAGAGAAGACGCTCTGATCTGAGCTAAGAACGAGTTATGCAGAGACATGTGTCACGCGACTATAAATGTGACGTGACTGGGTGTGCAAGTCCATGTCTCCGTATCCAATAATGTACTCATCTTCTTTCTTTTCCACGATTTGACTCGTTTCCTGTCTAAAGATTTTTGTATCTAAAGATCGTTTCATGAATCCAAAGACAAAATGAAAACTTCGAAAAGAATGTCTGGTTATTAGTTGCGTACATGTTATTTGAACCTTACATCACTTCCACTTGTCGACATGATAGTGGTCTGCGACTTTTAGCAAGTAGCAATCAAACGCCTGGTACCGAGTGAGCCTACTGACACATGGCATTGGATCATGCACACATGCCCCTTCGAAAGCAGGGAAAATGCTCATGCCCCAATTACGGGAAAATGAAGTTTATATGCATGTATGTAATGATTTGTTCAAACAAAGACATTAAGATATTTTTAAGAGTTGGAATTCCATTTGGGTGACAAGTGAGAACCACAAGTATGTTATTTGGAAGAAGCTTACTTTATTGCTCATTCTGTTTAAATACAAAATAAAATAAACTAACAAGAGACAGAAAATATAACCCCACCAACTTACAGCGACTTAAACAAGTCTCAATGAGGATTTTTTGTATTGCTTATCAATGTGTGATCTGTATCTCCTGCATATTTGGAATTTTTGATGGACATTCTTGTACTTATTCTTGCTTTATCAATACCTCTTCTATTAATTGTAATCTTATAAACCTTTAAAAAATAATCATGTACCTCATGTGCATTCTCTAATGTGGCATATTCTTTAAATTTTCTCTTCTACTTAATTAAGCTTTCTTTTACAAATTTCAACTAAAGTGTATTAAGTATTGCCTCATATTTCATTACAACATTTTCATTTTCAATAGTAAGAGGCAATTTAATACTAATTATAACTCGTTTCTTAAATAAGGATACATAAAAGACTAGATGGATGCGAGAATCAATTGAAAGTTTAAGTTTGTGTGTTAACTTTATGAGATATGCCTTGAATTCTAGTGACTAGAACTTTAATAACGTTAGGATTATGATAAAATGTAATTTCAATAATCTTAGGATTACGATGAAATAGAATTTCAATGATTATGGTGAAGTAGAGTTTTAGTGATCTTAAGTTTATGCAAAATAGAATATCAATAACCTTAGGATTCTATAGTAATAAATTTCACTTTAATTAGACTCCTTACATGTAACTCTATAATACCTTGCTAATATTTGTGTAAGGTTGTAGCTTTGGTCATACTTCTCCTTGTATCATCTTTCTAATAGTAAGAAAGAATCTCTCTTTGCCTAAAAGTTCTTGTGTCCTTTGCTTCCTTATTTTATATGATAAAAGGTATCGAAAATGAGAAAGTCTAGTCAGAGGGAAAAACACGATGTAGATGCTAGACAGAATTTTATCTATTGAACTGTGTTATTTACAACTAATTGGGCTTTATATACAAAGAGCCCAAAGTACAAACAAACAAACACCTAC
>JANZXR010000171.1:2908475-2942472 GCA_027575705.1 Erythroxylum echinodendron | reverse complement strand
TCATCACGTGGACAAGTTCCGTCAACGAATCCAATCTTATTCTTTGCCAACAACGCGATTCGCATAGATCTACTCCACACACTGTAGTTCTCGATTCCTATGAGTTGATGCGAAACAAGCAATGTACCGGGAGTATCCGAAGGATGAAGGTACAAAGGATTATTAAAATCGATCGTAACACCTGTGTTAAAAGAAGATTGCGAAGAATCTGGATGATCGATTGTCATTTAAGGATAAGAAATGAGGAAAAACAGAAAATGAACAAATTAGGGTTTTGAATTGGGGGAAAACGCAGAGAACGAAATAACAAGGCTCAGTGAAGCTCAACAACAGCAGTAGAGGAAGAACAAGGCTCAGTGAAGCTCAAGAACAGCAGTAGATCGTCGCCGGTGGCTCTGAGACCATGATAAAAGGTATCGAAAATGAGAAAGTCTAGTCAGAGGGAAAAACACGCTGTAGATGATAGACATAATTTTTTCTATTGAACTGTGTTATTTACAACTAATTGGGCTTTATATACAAAGAGCCCAAAGTACAAACAAACAAACACCTACTAACAAGCTAACAAGCTAATAGCGCTGCTAACTAACAGATTAAATAACAAATTACATTTCTTCATTATATATATATATATTGTTTCCATTTGTGCAACAATTAATATTAGAGCTACGATTTGTTGTCAAGATGTCTCTATATAAGTTTGATATTGAGAAGCTAAATAGATCAAATGACTTTACTCTGTAGAAGTTGAAGTTGAGAGCAATTCTTGTTCATCACAGATGCACAATAGTGTTAGAAAGAGAAGAAAAACTATCAAAGAATTTAGGGGTGTTATCAGAGAAGGAAGAAATTTTGTCAAAGGCACACATCACAATAATGTTGGGTCTAAGAAACAAGGTTATAAGAGAAGTGATTATTGAAACTAGTGTTGTTTTCTTATCAAGATAACTTGAAAGTAAGTATAAGAAGATATCACTTATCAATCGTTTATACCAAAAGCAATAGTTGTATACATTGAGGAAGTCAGAAAGTGCACAAGTAAAGATCACATGATAATTTTAATCAAATTATCTTGGATCTACAAGTTGTTGGGTTTAAATTTGAATAATAAGATCAAGTCATAATCACTTTATGTTCCTTACCTAATTTATATGAAAATTTTGTTGATACCATATTATACGGTGGAAAGATTATTTATGTCAGTGATGTGAAGGCTGCTCTATATTCCAAAAAATTAAATGAAAAGGTCTCTAGCAAATATGAATATGTATCAGATATGGGTCTAGCTATTAGTGGAGGAAGAAATAAGGAAACAGATTCTGAAAGCATGAGTAAATGACGATCCAGATCGAAGGCTAAAGATGTTTAATATTTTAAATGTAAAGTTAAAAGGCACTTTAGGAGAGATTGTCCATAGTGCAGGAATGGAAAAGCAAGTATTGTTATAATTCATAAGAGCTTTGATGAAAAGGATAGAAGAGGCCATGATGTTTTACCAGTGAGTAATTTTGATTCTACAAATCAATGGGTAAAAGAAACTAGCTGTACTTATCATATAAATTTTAATAAGCACTAATTTTGTTCTTAAAGAATGGAACGATATTGTCAGTTTGGGTGATGATGGAGAGCATGGTATAAAAGGTAGTGCTTCAATATAGATCCACATGCATAATGTAATTGTTAGAACATTGGATGCTTGGTACATTCTTGAGCTTTGAAAGAATCTGATTTCTGTGGGTACTCTTGAAAGATAAGGGTATGAGTTTTTGGTGATGATAGACAACTTAAAAAGATATGTTGATAATGATGAAAGGAAAATTAGAGCACATTGTCTATATGTTTTAAAAGGATCAATAGTAATTGGATCGATGGTTGTATCTCATTCATCATGAAAGAAAGAAATAATGTAATACGACACATACAAGTGAGTCATTGTTGATTCGTTCTTAATAGCCATGAGATTGTGGTAAAGACGGAAGGAGTAATGAACATGGTGAGCAAAAGATGATGAAACTTCATAAGGGGGGATTATTAAAGGATGACAAATATGAAAAGATAGATTCTTGTCAGCATCATGTACTTATCATTAGAATTTTGCAAGCTTCATGTTCTTAGTATAAAATTCAGGGTAAACTTCAAAGATGTAGTGTTTGGGAAGCAACATATGTTAGGATAAACATAGGAAAAGGTTTTGCTAAGTTCAATAATGAGCAGTACTAGTTCAACTGTGGTACTAGAACAACTTTGAATAGATGCAAAGGGGGTTGAAAATTCCAATTTAGGAGATAGAACAACATCAAAAGGAAAGCATCAGCATGGTATAGTTGAGAATAAGAAAGAAGGACCATCAAGCAACCAAAGAGGCATAGTTGGGGAGACTCGATCACATATGCTTTGATTATCGGTGATAGGGATGAAAATATCTTTCACAGGACTAGGGAAAGTCAGGTGAAAGATAGCTGGATGGAGGCTATGATGAAGGATGTATGGCTTCATAAAATTAAGAAATTGACTGCATCTAGTCAAATCTTGTTGAAAAAGATTCATACTTCGAATGACGTAACTGACATGTGAATAAAGTCGTTACTTGTGGAGAATTTCAAGTGTAGATTGACTTAGTAAATGTTCACATAGCTTAAAGCTCTTAGGGGCCTGTGTGACAAGGAATAATTCTTATTGGACATTGGAGATTTTAAGTCGAAGTCGAGAATTACGAGATATAACTTAAATTTTAGTGAGCCTTAGAGCAATTAGTAAAGTTGCTCCTTTGTGACCATAAAATCACAAGTTTAAGTCATGGAAACAACCTCTTTATAAAAATACAAAGGGAAAGTTGGGTACATCATGACCCTCCCCAAACCCCACAAAATGGGGAGCCTTGTGTGCACTGAGTATGTTGACTTTGAATTATTATGTAATAGAATTTTAGTGACAATAAAATAGAATTTTAAGGACCTTAGAATTATGACGAAATAAAGTTTTAGTGTTCTTAAATTTCCATGAAATGATTATGTGACAATAAAGTTTCACTTTAATTAGACTTCTTATGTGTAACTTTATAAATACTTTGTTAAGAATTGTGTAAAGTAGTAGTTTTAGTCATACTTCTCTTTGTATTGTTTTTTTTCATAGTAATAAAAGAAATTATTTCTTTGCTTGTAAATTCTTATGCTTTTCGTTTACTTATCTTTTATATATATTACTTCCATTTGCTCAACAGCCTTTCTAATCTTTTCTTCAAATTGATATAGACCTTAGAAATGGCTTGCGAGGTTATGATAATCTTGTCTAAACTTATTACTGGATAAAGTTTAAGAAACATTAGTTTGCCGCTTAATACTGGACATCTTCATATTAAGTTTAAGAAACATTAGTTTGTCGCTTAATACTGGACATCTTCATATTATGAATATGTTACTTGTTTCATTATATTATTAGTGGCTTGCAAGTTGATTTTCAATTCTTCCAATAAAGCATTTCTAAAGGTAGTACTGTTTTCCAATTCATGCACTCAAGAGTTTGCTTTATCATTGTTCAAAATTATTAGTGGTGATTACATATAAAGAACCTGAACATGTATCATTCTTATAAAAGTATAATACGTAATATATTACTCCAAAAACTAAGCACAAGGTTTAAATGAATGTCAGTTATGAAGTTATTGATGTGTGAAGCATCTAAAATACTACTTAATGCAATGATGACTAGTTTTGATTGTCAATTTATTTGATGATGATAAGTGGAGCTCATTTTTAGTTGCCTATGATTGATTAAGATAGCCCTTAAAGTTTTCAGCACTCCCTCCACAAACTTATTATCCAATATTTTTGTTGCAAAAGGATGAGTTATGGCTAAAAAGTATGTCAATGTATTTAACTTATCAACATAACCATAATTATATTCTTTCCATTTCAATATGGAATCCCCTTAATGAAATCCATAATGACATCATTTCAAACTTGCCTTAAAAATAATAATGGTTGTAAAAGTCCAGTCAGTAATAAAGTTTCAATCTCAGTTTGGTAACATGCATTACAAATAGTAATATAATTCTTTTCTACTTGATACATCGATGCCTAATAAAATTGTTGTGCTATTATTTTGTAAGTTACATGTACCCCAGAATGTCCTTCAAACAGTGAATCATTAAGTTCCCATTAATAGTTGTTAAATGATGCTTATTTTAAGAGGCGTTATTTGTTCTTGAAACAAACTAACCATTCAGGTTTTTTAATAACAAGCTCTCTAATTTTCATCATGTAAGGATGGTCAATTGCTTCAACTTTGATTGAATCTTATAATGGAGTTTGAGGTGTAAGGTATGAAGACCAAGAGTGTCAACTAGCCTTAATAATGCATCAGTTGTATTATTCTCTTTATCACTTTTATAGGTATGGTCTCTATATTTAAGCAAATTGGCAGCTCATATGGTGGTGTCTAAAGATCAACTGATGAATGCAATTAACCTTGCTTATTGAGCAAAGATTACTCATATGTTATCCTATAAATCGTCAAATTAAATGATAAAGCATCTATTGAAATTTGGTATGGAAAATGTTAGATTGGAAGTTATGGCTTTTTTGAGATCTTAAAAGGAAAAATCTACTTTATCGATCCATCCAAACTTTTCCTTTTTCAGAAGATTGGTAAGAGTTTGAGGTATAATACCATAGTTGCATATAATCTTCCTGTAATAACTTGTAATGATGCCTAGATTTCCTACTTAGAAATAATAGTAGGTCTTGGCCAACTCAACATGCTTTTGATTTTATTGTCATCTACCTTCACCCCATATGGAATTGCAATATGCCCTGAATATTCCAATTCTAGACTTTCGAATGCATATTTACTTAATTTAACCAAAAACTTATGATATATTAATATTAAAAAGCTTTTTTGATATGTTTAAGATGTATTATCCAATTAGGGTTATAGATTAAGATGTTATCAAAGAAAAATAAAATAATTTTATGAAGATAAGGATAAAATATATAATTCATAATATCTGAAAAGGCAGATGGAGCCAAGGCTAATAATGACTATTATGACTATGAATGCAGTCTTATGAACATCTACATAACGTACTTGTACTTGCAGTAGTCATGGATGAGCTTACTAAGAATATCCGAGGTTATATGTTTCGGTGTATATTGTTTGTAGATAACATTGTTTTAATGGATGAAACAAAGGAAGGTGTTAATGTGAAGCTAGAATTTTGGAGTGATACATTAGAGTCAAAGGGTTTTAAATTGAACAAGACTAAGATTGAGTATTTAAAGTGTAACTTTTCAAGTCATAGGGCTACACCTGATGTGGAGATCAAGACTGGCACAGAAGTTATACTATAGAAAGATTGTTTCAAGTATCTTGGATCCATCATCCAAAGAAATGGCGAGATAGAGGACAACATAGTATACTGTATCAAATCAAGGTGACTTAAATGAAAATGTTTCTCGAGAGTTTTATGTGACAAAAAGATGCCACTTAAACTAAAAGGTAAATTTTACCGTTTAGCAATTAGGTTAGTCATGTTCTATGCGGTAAAATGTTGACCTATCAAGCAAGTGTATATTCATAAGTTAATAGTGATGATAGAGATGAGGATGTTTCGTTCGATTTGAAACTTTACAAGAAGAGATAACGTCAAGAATGTAGTGATAAAAGATAAGTTAAGGGTGGATAACATTGGCCGTAAATTAGAATAAACAAGACTTAAGCAGTTCAGACAAGTTACAAGGAGACATCTTGATGCTTCAGTGAGAAGATTGTACCTAAGAACCGTAAGAGAAGAAGAAGACCAAAAAGAGTTGAGAAGAGATGATAAAAAATGATATGACCCCATTAGAATTTATCGAAAACTTAAACCTCAATAGAGTTTATTTATTACTTTTCTTTTCTTTTTCGATTACTTATTTTTATTCACTTATTTTTTCTTATCTTTTTATTTATTTAATTATTTTTATCTTTAATGTTTGTTTTATTTATTATTTATATTTTCATTCTACTTTTATTCATATAGTTATTTGTTTATTTATTTGGTTATTTTCCAACTATTTTAAAAAATATTTTTTAACTATTTAAAAAATTTCAATGAATCTATAAAAAATAATCTCCCTAGTTAAGAGTAAGGATATATATACTTCTGAACTTTTATAAACCTCGCATTTCAATAAGATTCTTACAAAAATGTGGATATTATTGTAAAGAATGCATAAACGTCCAACATATCATCTCCGTAGAAATTAGAAACCAATCTTTGACAGTGACAACATTAAGTAGCTTAACTCATCTTTCTTTTTAACCAATAAAAGAAGATATGGAAAAGGAGAAGTACTAGGTCTTGTGAGCCTCATTTTAATATGTCATGTCATACACTTGTTTTTCAATTTCAATTTTTTATAAAATAGGGATATACGTATGATCTCACATTGATGCCTTTTGTCCCCTCCTTAAAATTGATGCGATGATTAAATTTTCTATAGAAGTAAATAGTAATACCAATAATATTTGGATTATCACGTAATTGATTTTTTAATTATTAATTAAAATATTTTATATTATTATTAATTAATAAAATATTTAATAAATAAATAATTAAAGTTATTTTTAATGATTCGATAAATTATTAATTATTAAATAATTGTGTATGATTTTTTTCATAAGATTAAAATTAAAAGAAACCATAATAAACTTATTTTATGATATAAAATTATCGCATAAAGAGTTTTATTTGAAACGAAACATAAAGAAAAAAAGAAAAACAATTATGTTGGATAAATATAAAAGAAATATTCAATTTTTTTGCCACAATTGTTTATTTGTTATTTCTTATATCTGATTTCAGATTATACCCGCACATACCTTAGGAATAAAAATAAATTAAATAAAACAATAAGAAAATATCAAAATAATGATGATTATTAAAAAATATTAATTATTAATTATATAATTATCTTTTTCACATACATAAAGTCATGAAATTAAAGAATGAAAGTTTTTATTTTATTAAATATTTGGATTTGTTTTATGGATTTACTTATTTTTAAAATATATTTTGTATGATTATAAATTATTAAAAAACCATTTTAGAATAAAATTTGAATAAAAATTTTCTTTTTCATTTAGTCAAAAGTGCACTTTAAATGTTAAAAGTGTATTTTAAACTTCAACGTTTGTAATAGAATTCAACTTAAATCTTAATGTTTTGAAACCTTAAAATTGAACTTTAATATTTTCAAAACGTATGAAATAGCTCTTAAATGAACGGAAAATTTGACAAAGTTTACTCTATATTAGTTAAATATCATGTCAATATTAATATGATATTATTTTATATTTTTTAAATAGAAAGTAAATCTTACATCTACTTGACTGTAGAGTCCGTGTTTATACATTTTAAATAGTGAGCCCTACTTGTTACGTAGTGATGGGGCTCATATTTATATATCTTACAATAAGTCTCACTCGTCATATACCAGGGAGTTCCAGCATTTGAAGTGGAGTTTAACTGATATAGAGTTAACTTTGTTAAATTTTTTATCAACTAAAGGTCTGTTTTGAATATTTTGAAAGCGTCAAATTTATTTTTAACATTTCAAAATATTAGAGTCTATTTTATATTTTGTTGTAATCCTGGTTAAAATAATTTTATAAAATCTTAATTAAAGTTTTACTTTTTTTCTTTCTAATATCAAATTATGAATTATCAATAAGTAAAATCAGTTGAAAAAAAGAAGCACATCTAGCTTTTATTTATTTTTGAGTAATTTAATGAAATAGAGTTATTTGGTTTTATTAATTTATTTACTTATTTAATTTTATTTATCTACTTTTTTAATATATCATTTTTTTATATTTACTTTTATAATCTGTATCACTTTTTTTATTATCATATTTATATGTAAATTTATTAGAAATAATTTAAAAATAAAATTGTATATTATCAGATTTTTTCAAATTTTATTTTAATGCAAAATTTAGATTAATGTGGGGATGACGATAACGATGACAATGATAATGATAATGATAACGACGAGAAGATGATTAATGAAATGGAGTGAATTGGTGTGTTTGTTCGTAGTTTCGATACGTCTTGAGTGAAGAAATAGCCAAGGCCTTGCTTTTTGAGCAGACAATTACAGGTCGGCGGAGGAGGTTGGTAGTCAATCCTGAAAATGGAGAAGTTCAGGGGACATAGTATGGTACTATACAGGCTGAAACAAGACATAGTTGATGAGTGAGGACCACAGGAGGCCATTAACACGCACCGTCCAAAGCTTGTGAGTACTCCACGTACTGAACACAGAAGCATGACATCACGGCCACGATCTCAAAAACGATCTAAACCACGTGGCATCCTCAATTCCCTATCTCGCAGTCACAGTCACTAGTCCTAAGGCCGGTGAGCATATAAACAAATCGTAATGGTACGTACTACTGACACGCGTCTGTTCATAAATTATTAAGCTCAAACTTCGTATCTGGTGCCGGTGCTGGATGTGCTTAGAACAAGGTAACAAAGGAGAACAAGTGATCTGCTGTCGGTTTAGCAATCTGATATGTGATGGGACTTCAATGTCTTTCGAGTTCTACACGATACGATCCGTCCGTCTGTAACTATATCCTTCTACCGTTCTGTACCGGTCAAGTACGTTAATTAAAATATTAACAATTTTTAAGATTGAATTATAATTTTTAAAAATTAATGGATTAAATTAAAAAACTAATTCTAAAGAAAAAAGTGCTGTGATGAACATCTTTACTCTTTTTCCTTTTTTAGGGTTAGTTCACGAAGTATTTTAGAAAAATCTTAATTATAAGAAAATATCTTTAAGTCATTCATATTTAGACTAATTTTCACTTGTACTGAGTCAGTCTGTAAGGAATAAAGTATTGGCCAAACAAATTTCTTCATTCTTAAGATCCAAACTAGAGATTTCTAATTAAAGGATGAGAGTGCTGAACCACTCACACCAATCATATAATATGTCTTTTTATACTCCTTTAATTACCATTATCAATTTATCTTTAAAAAAATGTCACAATGCAATTTTTTATAAGAGAGAAAAGAAAAATATTGTTAGTTTGCTTATGCTTATGCCTGAAACAATATGACATTTATTGAATTTCTCTTCAAATACCACATTTATGTTTAAATCCTTTTAGGAATACCAAGAAAGAATAAGAAATTAGTAATTTGCTCATACTCTCAAATAGATTAATATAAAATATCTTTGTACTTGGAAATTTCTTGATAAAATAATATAAAATAATAAAATTTCATATTTAATAAAATTTTGATAATAATTAATAATAGTAATTTAAATTCTCTAAGTGCTATTGATATATTAATTACTTGTAAGAGCTTTAAAATTGTAAATTGTAATTTTTATAAAAATTAATGAGTTTTAATAATAGAATGATATTCTCTTTAGATTTGGAGTTAATGTAATTATGGGTTACAAAATATAGTTTGTATGTAGAAAATGCATTTGTAAAATATCATCATTTAATGCCGCTTATCATTATATTAATAAATATATGCATATCAAAATTCCAAACAAATGTTTGCATAAAGTAGTTTATACAAATTAATGTTATTCAATTGCATAGTTAGATAAAAAAAAGTCCTTTTAGAAATAAAATAAGTACATAAGTTGTAAATTTGCGTAATTCAAGTCCAATTGCACTCTCTTTGTATTTTATTTTATATTTGCATTATCTTTTTTATATTAATTGTAATTATTATTTATACATTAAATATGTGAAAGCTGATACTAATAGAAATTATAGATTGTTATTATTTCAAAATTTTATTACTGTGATTTTGCAGACTAGTTGATGTAAAATTATAAATTATACAGTATAAGATATTGAGGGATTATTTTATAATTTTTAAACAAATTAGGAAATATTTTATGAATTTAAAATTTTACCCGAAATGCTAAATATTGCTATAGTACCGTACTAGAACTGAATCTGATACCAATATTGTATTCTTAACCTTGTCTATAATAGACTATATGTGGTATGTACATACAATAAACATAAACTTATGCTTTAGGCTTGGTTTGGGGGAGTCGTGACGATTGATAACTTGCTGAAATCAACTCGCTGAAATGATAAGTACTTATTCTCAATAACTGCTTATGTGTTTTAGATTGTTATTTTGGTAACTGCTGAAACGTGAAAATAGGTGTTTGACAAGTGCGGTTGCGGTTGCGGAAAAGAGATAAAATGACTAAAATGCCTATTGATTTAATAAACTATTAATTGTTGTATAAATAATTAAAAAATATATTATTAGTCATATAAATTTAAAATTATAAATAATAAAATATTAAATTAAAATTAAAATATAAATAAAATAAATTTAGTATATAAAATATTTCATAAAAAATATATTATTAGTTATATAAATTTAAAAATATAAATATTAAATTAAAGTAAGAAAAATATAAATAAAATAAATTTAGTAAATAAAATACTTTATGATAAACAATCATATACAAAATTTATGATTTAATTATCGAGTTATTAAGCTAATAAAAGTGCAACATGGAATTGTGTTGGTGATAAGTTTTACAAAAAAATTTTAAGATTTTGTGCTTAAGAAGACAGGGACGAACCAAGAATGAGAGAGTAGTAACAAGAAGTCAAATTAGCGCATCTTGTGATAAGAAAAGAGTACCTTTGGAAACAAAGAAGAGGATTCTATTAAACTTTAACTAAAGAAATTCGAGATTTCAAGAATCTGTCACGATAATTTCTTCTATCTTATTTTATTTCTTGATTTTTGTTGGATTTCTTCTCATTAATGCGAACTAAATTGGAATAGATCTAGATGAGATAAACCTTAAAATTATATGTTTATATTAATGTTTAAAAAATTGGACCGGATATCAAACCGATCGAATGAAAAGTTTAAAGTTTAGAGGTTCAATCAGTAGTAAATTGGTATATAATAAATTAGAAGTAAATTTTATAAGAATAAGTAAAAATAAAATATTTTATTGAAATAAAAAATACAGTAATATCTATTATTATATAATAAAATAATAATAAATAAATACGATTCTAATATAAAATTTAAAATAGTAATAAAAATTAAAATTGTATTTTTGAGTGAGAAATTTAAAACTTATTTCCTCTTTAATTTTCTTGGTAATTTTGCCTAAAAAGATAATAGATTTGTTCATTTAGATCCCTAAATAATGAGTAGTAGTTGTGAGTGTGAAAAGGCATAAAGATCTCAAACTTCGAGAAAAGAACAAATTGACAAACTTTTGAGTGGCAAATTGTCTTTTCAGAGTTTTATAATTATGTTTAAGAAAAGTCCATCCACTTTAGATAATACAATATTAAACAATTAGAAAAGTTTATTTTAAACCATCTTCAACTCTGCAAATGTTGGAGAAGGTTGTCGGAACAATTTACTGGACGTTGTTACCGGAGACCTAATCCAAGATATGGTATTAGTAACTTTTGTCACTTCTAGTTTGTTAAAATTTGATGCTTGCTGTGTCGGCTATAGTGAGTATGTATTAGCAACGCTTAACCCATCTCATCCCGGACCGGTAACTAAGACCCAAATCTCCATTGCACATTAAAGTCTCGTTATTGAGGCTGATATTTTAATGGCTGCAACTAATAATGTTGTTCTCGACGTTGTGTATATACTCGTATAAAGGTGCAGGGGTGTTGATGGAAAAGATTTTGAGGTTGGAGAAGAGATCGATTTCTACATCTACAGAGGAAGTGAGAGATGGTGAAAAGAAGATTAGAAGATGGTGAAGAGAAGGTGGTCAAGAGGAGAGGAGAAGCCTGATCCTTTGATAAAATGAAACTGAAAAGTAGCCTTTATATAGTGATAGACCGGTTAGACCGGTTCAACAAAAAATCGGCCGATTTTAATACAAAGAGGTTATTAGGTGAATCCGAACCAGATTACTGGCAGGTTTAAACTTTTTCGATCGAATCGATCGGATCGGTCCAATTTTTAAAACCTTGGTTTATATTGGTTATATGACTTAATGAAATATCCAAATTTTCTTATAAATTATTCAAGATTATATCTTATATTGAATTGAAATATGTCAACATCTTGATTTAATTTCATATACATAGATTGAGAAATCATATATATGAATAAATCATAACATAAATAATAAGAGTTGCATGGAATCCTATAAATATGACATTATAAAACTTTTAGGTTAAAGTTAAATCTATCAAACAAAATTCATATAACAAGTAAAATTTTTTATTAAAAAGAGATTTTAATCAATCAGCTTAAAGATATGAGCTATATTTCTTGAGAAATAATATGATATAATTTTTGAATTTTTACTGATCTATGAAATTATGATTAATCATTTAATCAAAATAAATTTACACATGAAAAAGTTACAGGGAGATTCTTTGTCTGGATCTTGATTATTGATTAGGTCATTCTTGTCTATTACTTTGGGTTGTTATCATATATTGTCTATTAATCTAATTCTTTTTATTTTTTTATTATTTTTTAAAAAACCTTCTTTCTTAATCTTATATTTGTTTGATGAATTTCAAGATTTTGGTACCTTGATTATGACTAGAAGTAGTTATATACTGCTACTTGAGCCAGATCAAAAGGTCAAAAGGACTTTGCTTTAGCTACTAAATACAATGGTAGGCCATGGAAGACAATAACTATGGGGGGCCCATATTAGATCGTCGTTAAATGGGACAAAGTCTAGCATTACTAGGCTAATATTGGAGATCAAAAAATTTTAAGATCAAATCCAACATAATTTAAATGGTTTAATAACATATCTAATTTAATGGCTTGACTAATAAGGATCCAAATGCATATATCGCCAACCTTTTGTAGATATGTGATATTGCCAACAGGATTTTGAATATTGGACTATACCGGACTAAAATTGATACGGTATAAAGAGTCGGTTATATTGGGTTTAAATATTGGTTGGTATCGGTCTGTTTCGGATGTACCGGTCGGTACTAGCCAGTATTCAAAATACTGGCCAAATATCGGTTGGTATCAAAAATTTTAAAAAATTGGAGGACTTTTTTACAAAATTTTCAAAAAATTTCAAAATCTCCCTCCCTCCCTCTCCTTCCCCTCCTTTTTTTTTTTCAAAGTTTTTAAAATAATAATAAATTTTTTATTACTAATAATAATTATAAATTAAATAAAACTTAAAAATTATTTAAAATTATTTTAATATTTTATATAATATTTATTAATAAAGTATTAATAAAAATATTTTATTTTTTAAAATAAATAATTTAAAAATTATTATCTATAAACTAATATTTGTTTTATATATTTTTAATTATTAAATCAAATTTATTTGAAATTTATATATTTTAAAAAATATTTAAATTAAATTTTATTATAATAATTATTAAATTAAATTTACATATTAAATTAAAATTGTGATTATGTCTAATTAAATGTAAAATGAAATCGAATGTAAAAAAAACAACAATTCTAAAAAATAATGTAAAATTTTGATAAAATAGAAAATAATTAATAATTCAAAATTTTGAATTACTTTCATTATTTTACATTAAATTATTATATTTAGATAATTATTATATATAGATATATATTATATATAGAGAATTATTTTATATAGAAATAATTAGAATATAATAAAGATATATAAAAACTAAAATGGATAAGGTATAAACAAAAAAAGTTAAATTAAATAAACAACAACGGTAAAATATGACAATGGACTATTTTGTAATTTTTTAAAAAGTTCATGGACTATTTTATAAATTTTGAAAAATTACTTAAAACGGTACCCGGTATTAATCAGTACCAATACGATATCGTACCTGAACCCAATTCGGTGCCAAATTTGGTACAGTATTTGTAACAGTGATTACCAAAATTAATAGAATTTTAGATGTTATTAGAATAAGGTTGTTCCCTTTTAAATCGAGGAATAAAGCAAACTTAGAGTTGAAGTGTTTACTTTCTAGATCCATTATTACTTGGAATGAGGTTATTGAGAAGTTTTTAGTCAGGTATTTGAAGTTTTTAGTCAGGTATTTTCATCACACAATTAGTAAGATTCAGGAACATCTTCTCCTTTCACCAGCTAGAGAGCGAAATGTTGTATGAAACGTGATAGAGATAAAAGGAGCCATTGAGAAAGTGCTCGTACCATGGATTCAATTTGAGATTGTAAATAAAAACATTTCAAAAGGGGTGGAGTTATCCATTCAAGCAGTTGATTAATGCATCTTTAAAGATTGATAGTATAAGATTGGCAGCTCAACTGGCACATGTAATAAGTTGTGATGGAGGACATCTTAATCATGAATGCCATGTTCTTTACAATACGAGACAGTTGATTGAGTAACACGCAAGCAATCAACAATTAAGAGAGCCATCAGGCTGGAATTGGCCTGTGTATGGCCCAAATGCTAACCTGACATTTGAAAAGTCCACTTCTTTTCACGCAGAGCCACTACTCTTTCTCTGGGTTCATGTCAGATTATGCCAAAGATTGTTACTTTCTTTGTCTGTCTCAGTGTTTGAGCTCTGCGCCATGTACCCAGTTGCTTCTTTTCTTTTCACTCAAACTGCTGCAAACTATCTTCCTTTTACCGCAGATTCTAAAGGTCTTTCTTTTAATTATGTCAGTCACTTTTCCATCTAACAGCTAGCTATCTGAAATTGTTCCTTCTGTCACACTTGAGGAAAGGAGTGCAATGGAAATTGCCTTTTCCAGATTCTTGAAAGCTTTTTCGTAACGCAAGAAACCCATGAACCAAAACTCGTAATTGTCTTCAGTCACTATTTCTATGTACTTCTGCGCTGGCTTGTCCATGTTCTCACTTTGAACAACTCTCTTGATCTTCCTTATTGGTATCACAACCTGCACCACCTCAATTTCTGATTACATCACATTATGCAGTGTTAAGATGGAAAAGGATTAAGCTTTTATGTTTTCATACCTTATAGGGATATCTAAGAAACTGTCCATCATCAGGAGAAAGGAAGGTAACGTAACTTTGACTGCAAAAGGAAAGCTTATGAGTGGAGATAAAGAGAAGGCCAGCAATAGGACCAACTGTGGTGGAGATATAGCACTGAGATGCCTTCAAAAGCTTCTCTCCTTCCACTACTTCAAATTTGTGTTTGAATATATTGTGCCTCCCTCCTTCCTTTATAATCTCTGCCCCTAGCTTCACCTTTTCCTTCACTGTTTCTGATAGCTTAGATCCCATCCTCACTACATCACCAAGTTTGTTTTAGATCAATCTAGTCCCAGAAGATATATGTGTGTAACTCAAGTAGTAGGTTTCGATTAGATGGTTAAGTAATTACCATGATCAAAGAGCCTGAAAGCGTAAACAGACCCTTTATTTTTGAACTTTTCCAGATGTCCAATCTTTCTATTGCCTTCAATATGTATTTTAATACCATAAAATGTATCAAAAAACTCAATCAATATAAGATGCACAGAACATAATCAGAAGATGGTAAATAAATAAACTCACGGTGGCAAGGTGTTGCGTTGAAGGATGTTGAATATGCATCTGATGGGGAAGGACTAAACATCATATGTTCAGTGGCAGATGCAGTAGAGCTTGTATATGATGAACTCTCCTCCATAAGCTTCAACCATCAAACGTCAAACTCGGACAGGAGCATAAAACCAGAAATTCAGTGCAGCAACGTAAGTAGACAGGAGTTTAAGGAACCCTTTAAATAATAAAGATGAAGATGAACGAGTACTGGATAAGTAAAATCTTCCAGAATGTGTCATGCATGCTTGCAATTTCTAACCAGCTTCCAGTTTCAGGGCTTGGAAAAGTCAAATAAATGTTGGAAAAGTCAAATAAATGTTGTTTAAGGCACGAAAGTTAATGATTAAATCCTGATTTTGTATATATATCATATGAATGTATATATAAAGCAAACGCAGAGGGTGAGGATATTCTTATAAACTATAATGTATGCACACTCTCTGCATTACGGATTCATTAACTTGAGCATGAAACAAATCAAATATAATAATTTGCACTAAAACGTCAAGATGAGATGATATTTTAGAAAATTTTTATAATATCTAGTGCTAAAGGCGACTAATCTTCTTGAAATAGAGAGTCTTGTTGCTTGAACATCAGATTTTTTGTTCCGGTTATGGTATTTTTATCATGTTCTATTAAATTTTATTCACATATTTACGTGAACTCTACATAAATATATGGATGAAATTTAATAGAACAGAATTGAAATAGAGTAACTGAAACAGAAGATTTGATATATGCTGCTAAAACCAATATCATAGATTATAATTTTTTTGGGAACATAAAATCAGTCCAGATCACATTTGAGTTTTCTTTTAGGTAACAGTTGGTCTAGCGGATTGATACCTCAACTAGTTCTTCTAGCAGCTGTTGAAAATGAGGCTCATCTAGAAATCAAATAGAGGACTTAATGGCTACTGAAAAGTTGCGGAAAAGTTTTGCAGATGATTCCAAAGTATGACGTCTGATTTATCGTTTTTGGTCATAAGTCATAACATCAGAAAAATTCAAAGTTACGTGGGAACAGGTGACCTGTTCCCAAGTTTTGTGTAATCTTTTGTATTGGGACTGGCGGGCTCAGAATGGTTATCTGACATTTTCACCAATTGAGCCATATTACATTTCCAAAACTTTCTTATTATTGCCTGGAGATAAGTATGAATTACAAGCACAATCCATGTAATGTTCCATACCCCTTTGCTAATGTGTTACAACTCTCATTCTTATTATTATTATAGACCAGGTTGAACATTCAAAAATTAAAAGAAATCTAATAAATCTATTTCAATTCAGGTCGAACCCGTTCATCCAGTCGGGTTGAAAACACCCGACCACCTTACCAATCTTAGATGATGATGATGCTGATAAAAAAAAAAGCCTATTGAGTTATCTTTTGGGTACAGTTGGTCAAGCAGATCTACTTTGTTCTTGTTCTCTCTTTTTAGACCTAAACTAGTCCTTGTCGCACCTGTTGAACACGAGGCTCATCTGGAAATCAAATAGAGGACTAAATGACTATGAATAGTTGCAGAAAAATTATGCAATTGACTCCCAAGTTTGATGTCTGCTTTGTTGTTTTATTTGATAAAGATAGGGTTTTACTGCTAAGATGGACTCCTTGTTTCCATACGCTCGGATATAATACTAATTCAATAATGCCAAATACCCTCAACTTGTATACTCTTTATCATTCATGTAGTAAAGGACTGACAGGCTCAGATTGGTTATGTGCCTTTTCCAAGTTCTGGATAGTTTCACTAATTGAAGGTGAAGATGGAGTTGCTCCCCCAACAGAGAATGAGATTCCATTATATCGTCACAAATGGCTGTGAAGGTGGAGTTGCTCCCTCAACAAAACTGGCAAAAATTGAGCAAAAGAGTCCAATTCAAGATAAACATCAAATGAAACAGAGAATGAGATTGCATCATATCAACAAAATTGCACAAATTGAGCTGAAAGAAGATGGAGTTGTTCCCTCAAAAAAAACTGGAAAAATTGAGCCAAAAGAGTTCAATTCAAGATAAATAGCAATTGAAACAGAGAATGAGATTGCATTATATCATCACGACAGCATAAATTGAGCGGATGAAGATGGGGTTGCCCAACAAAACTGGGAAAATTGAGCCAACAGGGTCCGATTCAAGATAAACAGCAAGTGGAACAAAGAATGGTATTGCATTATATCATCACGTTGACACAAATCAACGGAGTTTGAGTTGACGTAACATAGAAAAATCAAGACAGAACCACTGTCGAGAGCAAGAAAAGTCCACAGAGATTGCTTCCCCAAGATCCAAACCAAAAAGCCACAATAGACAGACTATTAAAATTATCATGTTTCACGTAAAAACACGATAATTACATGGTGAGACTCGATAATCATCCCCAGATAATAGGTTCCCTTCGAATTAACAAATATCGGATGGGAATCAGAGGACAATAGCTGAAGAGAAACAGAAAAGTGATACTAAACAACCAACGTTCCATATCAACAAATCAATGCAATTATCAGAAATATGTAACAATCACATTAGATATTTATATGCAAAGGCACCAAGATTGATAGCATGAAAAAAATAAAAAGGAATCCATTCAACAGAACAAACTTTGCAGAACAACTCCATATTCCTTAGTCATGATACATCTTTATCCCAACTCCTGTGCCAAATATGCAAACTGACTTTGGAGTCTAACAGCCAACTCACCAGAAGCATTCGATGAAAGCGAATAACTTTTAGTTCCTAATCCTAAAATCCTTTACTAGTTTCTGCTTGAAACAGATGCTTCAAAGTACCCTATTTCACTAGAAATCGAAATATATAAGTATATGAAACAAGGAAGTACTGACTGAAAAAGGTCATTCACAAGATACAAAATTGTGAAACAGGAAGATAAACGGATTTGTTGCAACTATTTCTAGTCTCTCCTACACTTTTACAACCTTTAGGGTTTTTACCAAATATCTCTGCAATCCTTTCCATTCAGTTATAAAATGGATTACCATTTGGGCCTGGAATACATATTTGGGTGAAAAAAAGAAAGAAAAAGCATACAGCAATTAATAACATAAACCCTAGTTAAAGGTTTGATTTGTCAAGAAATAAGAAGGTTAGTACATGATTGTCGAATAACGATTAACCCTAATTGATGATCCATCCATCCAAAATCTAATACCTTAACTTTAGTAGTTTAGTGACTATTTACAGTAACGATCGGCCTTTTTCTTTACTCGGTCATCCAGAGCGTCCTCGACTGATTTGAAATCGGACTTGGGATGGTACCCAAACTTCTTGGTCTCCACCGGGAACAGCTCCTCGTACTTCATCTTCTTGGCGGCGTCTATGGTGTAGATGTCGTCGGAAGGCGGCTGTGAAGCATCAGAATTGTTGGTGGTCAGTAATGGGTCATCGTCTTCCTGTTGCTTCTTCTTGTTCTTCTTATGCTTCTTGTGGATAGATTTGCTAGTTGTGGCAAGACCTCCACCTTTAAACGTAAGTCTCCCTCCTTTCACTGTCTCGTATGGATCTGATTTCTTCTTCCCCGTCATCTTCTTCTACCTCTGCAGCTTGATTCCTTCCTACGAGCGATTGGTTTTTAGACGCGTCCAATATCAAGCGTCTCGAAGAGGAATGGG
Organism: Erythroxylum echinodendron; assembly: GCA_027575705.1. Taxonomy (NCBI): domain Eukaryota; kingdom Viridiplantae; phylum Streptophyta; class Magnoliopsida; order Malpighiales; family Erythroxylaceae; genus Erythroxylum; species Erythroxylum echinodendron. The sequence continues at coordinate 2,923,282 of JANZXR010000171.1, read as the reverse complement.
CTGGGTCATCATCTAACTCCTACGATCCGACCCGACAAATGAATATATAGTAAAAATTAAAAAAAGATAAGTGGCAATTACTTTTATATATTATAAACAATTGAAATATAGAATTTTATATTTATTCAACGTTTAAAATCAATTTAAAATTTATTAATATTATTTAAATACATAAAAATTAATATTTAAAATTACACATCTTTATTTTTGTCAACATAATTTTCAAACTTTTATAATAAATATATTAATAATTATGCATTTAAAATACGTCCAATCATTTATTTTACATTCTAAAATCATAAAAATGATATTACATAACTCTCTCATTTATCAATTTTATATGTATATCAATAAGATGGTAAAAAAAAATTTCAAATAGAATATTTAATTTTAAAGGATTTATAAATTTAACTAATTTTTAAAAATAAATACTAAAATAAAAATATAACAAATTCAAACTTAGTAATTCATTAAACCTAGATAATTGAATGATTTAAAATAATAATTTAGTATAAGAATAACCATTAAAATATTTATTAAATAAAGAGGGTTCTTTTTGAATAGTGTCTTAATAAAATCAATAAAAAAATCCTAAATTGTCAATTTACTATTACCACTTACAACCTAGAATTTCTCAAATTCTTCAATTTGTTATAGGTCAAGATTTATTCATTCAACACTAAAAATTTAATAGGTATAAGCAATGTTTCAAAAATTGGATGGAAAGTTAAATCGATAAAATAAGAGTTTTAAGGTTTAAAAGGCTCAATCGTATTAGATTGTCATAAAACTAATTAAAGATTAAATAAAATTAAATAATTTAAAATATAATTGAAAGATTTTCTTTATCTATTGCAGAATTTGAAATTTAATAAAAAAAGATATTATTATTAATTGTTATTTATTAATTTACGAAAATTGATGATTAATTAATAAATTGATTGATTTTTAACAACGAGAGTTGTTAAAGTAAATCGAACAAAAAAGATGACAACCGAGTAAAAAAAATTAGACGATTCAAGATTTTTACAGTTAATCCATCGCTTAGAATTTTTAGTCATTAGTTATAAGATTTTCTGTTAGAATTTCTCTACTAGTTAAAGATAACGCGAAGTATTACTAGACCTCTCCAGACTCCGCAAACTAATGAGATTTCTAATTAGTGTTGTTGTTATTGTAATTATAAGATTCGCTATATTACAACAATTTAGGGTGATGTTTTTGCTCCAGCGACAAATCCTTATCCCCTTTCCTATCCTCTTCTCTGATCCACCTAACCTGAAACTATGACTACCCATTGCATTTCTCCTCCTCCAAATCTAGCTTCTTTGTTTGTGGTACTTAAGCTGCATTTAGATTCACTGTCTTATCTTCCCGTCATTCTGTAAGTTCTACGAAAACGCTCAAACCGCTTCTGAAATTTTGTTTCTCACTAAGCCGTAATTAAGCTCTCACATTCATCCTCCTCCCCTACTTTGCTCCTTCAGCTTTAGCTTTCTATTATTCATTTTCAACCTTGTGTATCTGCATATCAACCTTTTTTTTCTTCCATCATTGTTGTTGCACCTACTTCAGACCAGGGGTAATGTTGTCCTTACATCTCAAAATCTTTTCCCACCTTCCTCATATTACCAATTCTAGACCAACATTTCCTGCTTTTTTTCCCGGCATTGCTGCTTCTTACTAAAATATACCAAAATGACTAACATCACTTCTCCCAACCTCTCTGATTTTTCCCCTCTACCCTCTTACAACTCACCTTCTTCCTCTGCTGAATAACCCCTAGAACTCCCACTTGCAAGCACCAAACCTAATATTCAGTCCCTTTCATCTTCTTCCTCTATCAAGCCCCCTGCTTACCAAAACCCCGCGAGCCTTGCTACCAATATACGGAGGCAATCACCAACCTCAGCCACTCATCCAAACCCACCCAAACCAAACACATTAGATTACCAGAACATTGAGGGAAACAGGACTTGGAAACAGGTTGTTAGGGAAAGCTCAGAATCCTCTCTTTTCTACAATCCCCCAATGGAAGTTAATAGGAAATTGATGGTGGACCCAAGTCTTGACATCTTACAGGAGGGTGCAAAAACTTGAGAAGCGGTGATCCTTAGCTTCTTCATGGATAAACGCCCGCCTTTTCCTATAATACAAGCATGGGTTTAAAGAAATTGGAAAGGAAGAGGCAAACAAAAGGTAATGCTAACAGAAAATGACAACATCAATTTTACATTTAATGCAACAACATAAGCTTAAAAAGTGATAGAAGAAGGACCATGGCACATCTCACAACTTCCATTATTTCTTCAAAATTGGCAGCGTGGTATGGAGCTAAAGAAAATTAGAGTTAAGAATATATCCCCATAGGTGAACATCCACAATATTCCACTGGAATGTTGGACCACTAAAGGCTTGAGCTTGTTAGCTAGCTTTTTGGAAAAACCAATATGCATTGATGAAAATACAGCATCAAGGAAACAAGTTGGTTATGCTAGATTATGTGTGAGCATGGATAATTCAAAAAAGATGAAAGATTACATTCCCATTTTAAGGTTGGAAGATGGAAATTATCTAAAGGAGGATAAAGTCATAGTGACTTATCATTGGAAACCTTACCTACAAGTTGAGGGGAAAATATAGAAACCAACAGGGAAAGTCTTTGAAAAGGGAGATTATGAAGAATTGATAGGATCAGATGAGAATAATACATAGGGAAAAACAGAAATTGAAGAACTTGAAGTGCAGAAAAGGATACCGGTGGATCAGAAATTGGAGATTCTAGAAGGTAGAAATCAGTCCTATGCGACTAACAGGGATTAAACTAAGCATATTATGGAGGCTGAACAGCAGATACAGTTGGTAACAGAAAATATGACAGCACAACAAACTAAAGAAGGGGCATAAATAGAGAATTGCATTATAGATAAAATAGAGTTGAATCCCTTAGGAGTTCTGCAACAGGATGCCTCCTATGAACCACAACATTCATATATATTGCATCAAATGGAAAATCAAGGAGAAAAGATGGAGCAAGTGCAAACTAGAAAGAGCAATCGAAGCAGTAGGAAAAGCTCAAAAGGTTCAATTATTTTTACATGACCTTTCTAGTTTGGAATGTTAAAGGAATAAATAACCCTTCGAAGCTTAATGCCTTTAAGGAGATTGTATGATATGATAAGCCTAAATTATTTTTTCTTTTAGAAATAAAAATCAGACTAGTAAACCTAAATAAATTAGATTGTTTTAGGAGTCAAATGGAAGTTAAAATCCAATCACCAATACCATGGGTATGGAAGAATCATCATAGTCTCTGACGAGGAGTTTATAGAGGTGGAGGTTTTAGAAGCAGGGGAGCAATTTATGCATACAAATTTACTTTTACAACAAAGCATACTTCAGTGTTGGCCACCTTTGTCTACGGTTATAACACTACATTTTAAATAAGGGACCTATGAAATTCTATGAGAAGAATTAAAAGAACTGCTAGTGGTATATGGATCATAAGTGGCAATTTCAACTCTATTATATACCAATCTGAAGCTAAAGGAAACTGTAACTTACAGAACTACAATACCGACTTGTTGGATTGCTCTAAAGATGTGGAAAATTCTGACTTAAAATATGAGGGTTATAGATTTACTTGGAGCAATAAGCAGAGCTTTAATTGGTTCATCAAAAAGAAATTGGATAGAGCTTTGGTGAATGTGGAGTGTTAACTACTTTTCCAAATAGTAAAGCCATGTTTTTAGACCCAGGATTCTCGAACCATACCTCGATTCAGGTGGTCAATCTATTCAAAAAGGTTTATTTGAAGCACCCGTTCAGGTTTAACAATTTCCTGATCAATGTAGAAGATTTCCAAGAAGCAGACAGTAAGGGCATGGAGGTAGAAGTGATTGGTACTAAACAATTCATCTGTTTACAAAAACTAAAGGCTATTAAGAAGGAATTGAAGATAGCAAATGGAAGTAGAGGTTTTAGCACAATGCAAGTGGTAGAAATTGCTAGGCAGCGACTCTTACTTTTACAGAAAGCACTGGCTGATAATCCTATTGATGGGATTATTGCGGGGGAGGAGAAGGAAGCACTGAAGTCCTACATACAAGTAGTTGATAATCACTGCTCTTTATTAAGACAGAGGTCCAGAGTCAACTAGATCAGGGAAGGAGACAGATGCATTAGGTTCTTTTTCAACACCAGTAAGGTTAGGAGAAATGTCAATCGGATCACCTCGATAAAAACAGAATCAGGGGAGATCTTGTATGAGCAAGCTGAAATTGCTCAGGATGCTTTGAAACACTTCCAAAAGATTATAAGATCTGAAGGTAATACTAGTTTTTGCAATAAGGATCTCAGGAAGTTTATTTCTCCTAAAATTCCTGAAGATCAAAGGGATCTTTTAACAAGGCAGGTCACAAATCAAGAGATAGAAGCAGTGATTTTTAAAATGAATGGCTCGAAGGCTCCTGGACTAGATGGATTGAATGGACTCTTCTATCAGAAAACTTGAAATACAATGGGGAATATTATGAAAGAAGCAGTGCATGAATTTTTGAAAAAAAGAGTAATCCTCAAAGAAATCAACAATACTTCCTTGTGCTTGATTCCAAAACTCATAACATTACTACATGGAGCAATTTCAAGCCTTCATGCACTAACTTCAGCCACAAGATTTTTGCTAAAATACTAGAAAACAGATTGAAATATGTGCTACACTACATCATCAGTGAAAACCAAGGAGCACTCTTAACCAAATGAAATATTGGGGACGACATCCTAATTTTGTAGGAACTTCTGAAAGGGTACACAAAAGGAAAATCCCCTCAGAATTGCACATTAAAAGTTGATCTCTATAAGGCATTTGAAAATGTTAGTTGGGGTTTTTTACTGCAGATTATGGAAGTTTTAGGTTCCCCTCTGATTTTTATCAATTGGATAAAAGAGTGTATTTCTACGGTTTCTTTTGGGATCATGATCAATGGGAGTCCCACTGAGTTGTTTAAAGGCAAAATGGGACTTAGGCAAAGGGATCCTCTTTACCCCTACCTATTTCTAATCTGCATGGAGATTCTTACCCTCATGCTGAAATGTAAGATCTTCATGACCCTAGAATTCAAGTTCCATGCTAAGTGTAAGTTGCTTTCACTAACCAATTTATGTTTTGCAGATGACCTAATCCTTTTTAGTAAGGCTGATATCCCCTCAATTATGGTACTAATGAATACTTTACAAAGCTTTAAGGAGATGTCAGGATTAAGCATCAATTTTCAAAAAAGTTTCTTCAACTTATCGAAGATTGCTACACACTTAGCTAATGATATTTCTCTTATCACTGGAATGGGTAATCAAGAGCCTTCTACCACTTATTTGGGTATCCCTGTCTCTTCAAGAAGACTCAAATTTTACAGAATGCCTACCCCTTATTGAAAGGATACAAAGGAGATTAGATTCATAGAGAAACAAAGCATTGTCTTATGGAGGCAAACTTTAGCTCCTAAAATCGGTTATTATGTCTATGAATACAAATTGGTGTTCTCATATTTTTCTTTCCAAGGGGCTGATTAAAACAGTGGAAAAAAATGATGAAACACGTCCTTTGGAGTAAAGGGAAAGGAGAAAGGGGGATGGTCAATGTTAGCTGGACTTAAATTTGTCAACCTAAAGCAAACGGAGGACTAGGCTTGGAGTCCATTGGCAGATGCCACTAATGCTTACTGTTGAAGAAATTATGGAAAATTTTGAGTGAGAAGGAATCATTATGGGTTAAATGGGTGCATATCTATATATTAAAGGGTGAAAGTCTATGTACAATTAGACCTAAAGACAGTTTTTCATTATTTTTTAACCAAATTCTTAGGCTGGGGGAAGAAGTACAACATCAGATTACTTGCAGAATAGGGACAAGGGATAGAATTTCCGTATAGTATAACAATTAGACAGGTCAGAGAGCTCTAATTCACCATCCGATCGCTATGGATACTCTAGATAGATTTTCAAAAAAAAGCTAAAGTCCAAGAGTTAATTGCTAATGGTAACTGAGCTCTTTTCTATAAGAAGATCATAATGGTATCGATACAAAGAAAGAGATGACACATACTTTTGGAATGGACTAGCTGTAAGGGACATAATAAATAGGCAAGTAAAAAAACTTAAGTATAGGACAATACCTATAGTTAGATGGGGTGAGTTAATCTGGAGAAATACTATCAAGCCAAATGCCAGCTTTTTGAGCTGGTTAGCCATGAATGATAGACTAAGCACTATGTCTAGACTAAAATTCCTCCCTTCCTCTCAAAGATGTATACTTTGCAATCTGGATGATGAGGACAGGGACCATCCATTTTTCGGCTGTGAGTTTTCTAATAGAGTATGGAGGCAAGTTGCATCTCTATGTGCACTCAATAGCCATCGCATCAATTTGAATGACATTATCCAAGAGATACTACGGAATCATGCACCCAAACATGACAAGGATGTTTACATGGTAGCCTTTACAACATGTATTTAGGAGATATAGTAGGAGAGGAATAACAGAAAATTTGTTGAAAGAGAAAGAGGCATACTTGCCCTCACAGAAATCATCTCTAATAATATTAGAGAACAACTGGTCATAAACCAGTTGGAGAAGAAATGCCACGTGAGACTTGCTATTTCTTGGAGACTCTAACGAGAACCCAAGAATACTCAATACGTAGAGCATTATTTCCACAACCTAATATAGCCAATTGTAACACGCGCAATAGTTCTGAAGGAGTCTAAAGTTGAATTCTTACCTTACGAAGCCCTCCTCCATGAGATGGTTACGTTAAATCCTCCGCGGGTGCTTAAGACTTACAATCGGGAGGAGAGATAGTAGTCATAGCGCAGGCACATAGGAAGACCCGTTGTGTTTCTTAAGGGAAAGTGAATGAAGACGGAAAGAGGAGAAGAAGTTACAAGGATCAAACCAGAAAGATCTTACCTCCATAATCACCTGGACACGCTGACATTTTTGTAGCCTACGATCATTTGGTTTGTGTTTTGATATCCTGCTAGTAGGATAATAGTTGTACTAAACTCTTATTCTTTTTAATCCATTTTAATTTTTCAAAAAAAAGATCCTCTATTATCAAAAGAAAATATGCATTTCTAAACAGTTTGTATTTGCGCTTATGCATAAGCTCACTTCACTTGGTTCATAAAAAAGGATATCTAGTCGCTTATAAATGATTACCAAAAATGTAATCACAAAAAAAAAATGATTCACAACATATAAAATTAATTGAAGTACAACAGTCAAAAGTTTTACAAATCCCATTTGGTGTCTTCATCCAGTGTAGATATGGACACCGGCAATAATTAGAAAGATGGCGATGAGGCCAAAGAATATGATGGTATAGACCAGAATAGATATGCCACTAGTTTCAAAGTTGACAAACTCTATCCATCGTCTATTTCGTCAAAGCTGGAACAACAACCCTGGCATCAGGAGCACAAACAGAACCATTGCCATTATTACTGGCCCACAATCCGCCATTGACAACCTGTATATTTTATATTTCGGACGAGTAATTCTTTGTCCAATGGGCTCGTCCATACAACTAAATAGAGGAGAGGCTAAAGAAAGACAGAAATGAAGATAATATGATTTTCTTTCTTGTAGGCTTAGGAGAGATAAATTCAATATTTTAAAAATTGAACTTCAAAGTTAAATTAGTAAGAAAAAGAGTTTAAAGATAAATCAATTAAATATTGAATAAATATAAAAATTTTAAAATATAATTTAAAAAGATTTTTTGTTAATTTAAAATTTAATTTAAAAATAACTATTAAATAAAAATTAATTAATTAATTAATCGATCGATCAATCTTTAACAATAAAATTATTAAAATAAATCAAATGAAAATAATATTTAAATTTTGTATAAATTAATTAATCAAATCAATTCTTTTCCGGATGAAATAAAAATTACAATAAAAGATGAAAAAAGTTTGGCATTAAGTAATATTATTTTTGTATTTTTTAATGACTCGCGATGTATAAATAATCATGAACCGGGTGTCAAGTCATTCTCAGACTTGGTTTGGAAGAGCGGTGGAGGTTGGTAACATGCTGAAATCAACCTGTTGAAATGATAAGTACTTTTTCTCAATAAGTACTTATGTGTTTGGAATTGCTGTTTTAGTAACTGCTGAAATGTGAAAATAAGTGTTTGGCAAGTGCGGCTGCGGTTGCTGAAAAGAAATAAAATGACTAAAAAGTCTATTGATTTAATAAACTATTAATTGTTGTATAAATAATTTAAAATATATTATTAGTTATATAAATTTAAACTTCTGAGTAATAAAATATTAAATTAAATTAAGAAAATATAAATAAAATAAATTTAGTAAATAAAATATTTTATAAAAAGATATTATTAGTCAGGAAGGAGTTTACCTAGATGGGAAGGAGTCGGAGAGACACATGAATTAAACTTCCTTCTATTAATTAAGCAAGGGTATAATGTAAAATATTAATTATTATAAGGTTATTATTGAAAACTAAAATTCCTACCGTATAAACAGTTTCCTACCGCAACTCTCTTTTTGCTTATCTATTTCTGCGTTGCTACCGCAGTTTCCTCCAACCTGCGGTTGTCCAACTACAGATCAAAACGTGTAATTACGTTTAAAAACTGTGATAAATAAATACTTATTCTCACCGCACCGTAAATTCAAACGTAGCGTAAGCCTTCATGTTCTGGGGAACAAATCTTTTGTCGCTGAATTGCTGTCCCCTCCCCAATGCCCAAAGCCCCCTTGGCCATTCATTGCAATAAATTTGATGGCTGATGGGCTTTACGCAAAACAGGAACAGGGTGGGATCAGAAGAATAGATCCCCCTGTTCTGACCCTCCGCCAGGTTTCCATCATAAGATCAGCTACGGAGACTAACTTTTGCTCGATGAAGAAATGGTAAACAAACCAAAGAAGCATTTAAACTTCTATATTTCTGGACTTAACTGGAACTTTACAGATGCACCTGCTTTCCTCTTTTGTTTCTTATATCATTTCTTTAATAAAGTCTCCATTAATCTCTAAAGCAAGTGAAAAGGAAGCCTTCCAATGACCGATTGCATCAAGTTAGTGAATCAAAAGTTGTCATCTTTCTTTGTGTCACACAAAAAGGGAAAACCCACTATAGACACATACCTTTCCTCCTCTAAACTACATTCTCTTTTCACACAGTTTAAGTTTCGCATCCTCATATCCTTAATCGCCAAGAAAATTACTCGCATTCATCTTCCTACATATTTGTGTGCACATCCTTGTTTTTTCTGTCATTCAGCGACATATCACAAAGTTCTGCAACTTAGTCTCTATTAAGAGGAACAGAGAGAGAAGATGAGTGCTGATTGGGGACCAGTTATAGTGGCAGTGGTTTTATTCATCCTCTTGTCACCTGGGCTACTGTTCCAGCTACCAGCCAGAACCAGAGTTATCGAATTTGGAAACATGTACACAAGTGGGATAGCCATTTTGGTTCATGCTGTAATATACTTTTGCATAATCACCATCTTGATCGTTGCAATTGGAATTCACATACATGTCAACTGATTGTAATCTCGAAGCCAAAAAAAGGGTTTCTAGTTCTTGTTTTCACTTCTTTGTAACTTGAAAGCTTTTTGTTCTTCTTGCTCTGCTCTCTGTCTGGTTTTATATGGACTTGTCAGTGGAAAACTGTCATGGTTACAGGTTTGGTTGGTGTTTGATCTTTGCTAATTCCTTACATATGCTTCAATAACAGAGTTGAAGATTGAAACTTCAAAAAACGGAGTAAAGCTTTAACTAATCAGTTGAACTATAAACGTTTCGATCCAGGGTTGAACATCAAAAACTTCAAAAACAGAGTAAAGCTTGAACTAATCAGTCCAACTAGAAACGTTTTGAATCAGGGTTGAACATCAAAACTTCGAAAAACATTGTAAAACTTCAACTAATCAGTCGAAATAGAAACGTTTCGATTCAGGGCTGCACGTCGAAAGTTCAACAACATAGTAAAACTTGACCTAATCAGTCAAACTAGAAACGTTTCGATTCACCAAACTCACATCCCTATGAAACCCACTCTCAAACAGGCATCCAAATCTAGAGAATATTGCAAGTTTGTAGCAAAGAATTAAATAAAGGTCTAATCTTTCATGGGTCTCATCCAAAAACGATGAACTACAATAGTAAGGAAAAGTTAATCTCTTTACATATTAGGGGAAGAAGACAAGCAGCAAAATAAAGCACGGATCCTGATCATCTCCGGTACAAAGTAAAGATGGCGGTCGAATTAAGTAGACTTACTGGTTCGCTTTTAGCCAGTATAAATGTGAACGTGAACAGCCACGATAAGAACGGCATATAGAGCGAAAAAGATGAGAGTGTGAAGAGCTATGGCCTTGCCGTTGGTTTTTAAGGTGCCGAACTCCAAGGTACGGGTGTTTCCGGGGATTTGAAACAAAAGTCCCGGCGTTAGCAACAAAAAGAGCACCACTCCTATTACAACTGGCCCCCAGTCCGCCATTGTTTTCCCAGCAGAAGCTCAGTAAATGGGGTTGTTTTTTCGAATGGATTGGCGTGAAGACGAGGCTTTCCACTGTAAGTTCTAGCGTTCTTGATAAGGATGGAAGTGGAAGGCGACAGCTGGAGCATTTGGATGTAGATTGTGAAGTGTGTCGAGTTAATAGGGGTCGGTGCACGAGAATCCAATACCATCGTCCGGACGGCTTACGTGCTCAACACAACAAGAACAGTCAACGTCAATTTCCACAGGTTAGCTTAAACTAAAACAGAGTCTCAGTGTTTGTGTGTGTGAATTCGTGTTATCGAGATCTTTAAGGAATCATTAACTGAGCTGACTAAATTTTTACTTCTTAGGAAGGAATCTCGTGTGTCCAGGAGCGTTGAAAGTCAGGGTTTAGCATTGGTATTTGAACTTTGAAGTCCTCCAACCAACCAAACAAACAAACAAAACAGAGGAATCCTCCCAAAAATAGTAAAAATGCAAATGGGCCTACACACGTTTGACTGCTTATGCAATGAGGCATCTTTCCAAAAAGTTTAAGATTGGTAATGAATACTAAAATCCCATAAATAATGGAAGGAATGAAGGAAGGAGACAAAGTGCTTAAACCGAACAGAGTCCTTCCTTTAATTTCCATGGGGTCCTCTACTTAACTGGTTTGAAAGCATGACAAAATAATTGGCATCTAGATAAAAATGATGCTCTACTTGACCCACCAAACCAAAGAGCAAGTCCTGAAAAAGCCAACTGATCGAATACAAATTACCACAAATCGTGCGGGAATCCAATTCCTAATCTTTACAAAAGAGATCCCTTTTGTTGGGTATAGGACGAGGAGTGGTCGACAGAGCAGAACGCAGAGATTGTAAGTTCACCTGAGAATTTGGCAGGGAAAATCTCACGGACTTTCAGAGGCAGTAGTTGCATCATCGTCTAGAGTAGCTAACTAGAATGAACGATTGGGCTGCACCTCTCATAGCTGCTGCACTGTTTGCGTTGTTATCACCAGGTTTGGTGTTCCAAATGCCAGGCAAGGAACGACCCGTCGATTTCGTGAACATGAAGACAAGTTTACCTTCCATGTTCATCCACTTGCTTATCTACGGTTTGCTTCTTATTCTGTTTCTTGTTATTCTTCATGTGCACCTTTATGTCTAGCTAGGATCTGAGGTTTCTCTGTTTCACACATGCTTAATCAAGATGAACAGAGTTTGAATTTCTGCAAGTTCTTATACGGTTCCAAATCTTTTTGATTCAATCGAGTAATCTGAATCATACGTCACGTACAATATCAAAGAAAGAAAACGAATCATAGAAGATGACCAGGAAACTTAAGAACCAATGTACACGTGAACACCAACAGCCAAGAGGAAGATGCACATGAGAGCTAAATAGAGAACAGAGTGAACTAGTATGGAAAATCCACTGGTCTGAAAGTTTCCGAACTCAATGAAGCCGTGACGGCCGGGAAGTTGAACGAACTAAACAGGTGTTAGAAGTATAAACACACGTCCCCAGTCTGCCATCTCTATAATAACTAGCTGAGCTTTTGTAAACCACAAAGTTACTTGATAATGGTGGAGAGAAGATGTAGTAATGGAGTAGTCTATATAGAAAGCAGAAAAATTATTCCTACGTACGTGTGATAAACAGTTCATACGATGCCGTCGACAGCAGGGTTCGAACCTGCGCGGGCGAAGCCCAACAGATTTCAAGTCTGTCTCCTTAACCACTCGGACATATCGACGTTTGATTACCAGGTGTACTTGTTTTATAAGATATCGAGCTCATATCTCGCTAAACTCTTCATCCACACAGCGAGGTTTCTCGTGTCTTATAATTGACTAAAATAAATGTATCTTTCAATATTCATTTAATCTTTTGACTAAGCATTCAAGGTGGACCTTAATAAACTTACTAACTTGGGTTTTCATAAGATTATATTATCATTTACCATTATGTATATTAACAATAAGCTTTAAAGTTCAATCATATAAATATTAATTATATTAGATTTGCTAATTGATTTTTAATTATATAAAATCTTTCGTTTCATGGATATAAAAATTTATAAATTAAAATAATATAAGCCAACATATTCGATGCACAAAGATTCCTACTTTGTGAGAGTTTAAGAAGAGTGATATAATATACGCAATTTTCCTTTTATATTTTTACAAAGAAATTGTTTCCATGACTTGAACCTTTGATCTTATAATCATAAAGGAATAACTTAACTAGTTCTCTCGTATTAAAATATATACTAAAATAGTCTGTCTTTTTTCTCTAACGTAGAAAAACTGTAAGTGAAGTGTAAAGAATGTAATTAAAAGCCACAAGCCAACCCCAGGGCGCAGGTGAGTCAGTAAGGTGCTTTCGTGGCTTAAATGAGGTCGCGGGTTCAAACCCTCCTTATGTATGCAGCCGTTTAAAACTTGGGGTAAAAGTTTTGCCTCCTGCAAGAGACCTACCCGGCTCGAGTGGGGATTAGTTTGGGTGTGAATAGCTTAAAAATGCCTTCCTATAGTTGAGACCCGCTTAAAACACCTCTTGGGCAGCTAAAAAAAAAAGCCACAAGTCAATGGAATAGAAGGAGGTCAAAAGCTTGTAGCTTTGCTTCTTCATCTTCTTCTTCGCCAAAGCCGTTGTTGTATTGTCGTACACTTCTCATGACATCGGCAGTCCTTCACAGCAGCATTTCTGCAATTATCTCAATACTATCTTCCATTCTTTAAGTGATAACAACTTATCCTCCTAATTTTTTCAATTATAATATCATCCTAGTTTAGATAAGCATTACATATCATCTCATCCTCTTAGATCAACGACTGATACATCTTCTCCTTCTGAAGATTTTCTGAAATGGCAAAAAAGAGATAAATTAGTATATTGTTGCCTCACCACCACACTTACCCCTATTGTCGCCTCTCTTGCTCTCCGATGTGACACTACTCGAAGTCTTTAACTAGCACTGGAAACCCATTTCCTTTAACGAACCACAACTCAAAAATCCCTCCTTCGTTGGCACCTTCACACCACTAGAAAGGGTGACTCCACCGTCACCAACTACCTAAAGACCATTGCCACTATAATTGAAGAACTAGCAGCCATTCGTGACCCAATCTTGTCAACTGATTTGGTTCTCTTCGCCATCAATGACCTTCCACCTGAGTACGAGTCATTTCGTCACCTCTATAGAGAACCACGACACACCTCTCTCCTCCTCTAAGCTCCGCGTCAAGTTGCTACTCCACAATCAATGCCTGTTGTCTCTCTATCAAACTCCACCAGAAATGGCGTTCGTGACTCAACCTGGCTTGCAATTCTCCACTCAAGGCGTTGACAGGCAATTTGTCCTCTCCAACCACGGCGCCCGCAACCCAAGGAAATTCGACCCCCATGACCTAAATCGGTCTCCCTTCACATCCACCTGGACTGGGCCTTTTAACAAATTTTCTAGACTTGACCTAGATCAGTCCATTCACTAGCCACAAATAACCCAACCTAACCACCAGCCCAGTCAACAATTCCACCAGCCCAACTCCTATGGTCCAACCCAATTCACTAATCCCAATTACAGTTACCACCCAAATCAATCCTTGATATGCCAAACGTGAAATTTGCAAAAAATTTGGAAATATAACTGCTATTTTTGCTACATCCAATTAAGAAATAAATTTTCCAATCCTCTTCCTAACCCATCCCAAATTCAACCAACTTTTTCTGCCTTAAACTTTACCCCTCCCTCACCTTCATCTATCTGGTCCCTCAATGAAATCACCGAATGGCTTACAAACACTGGTGCTTCCTCTCACATGACACCCAACACTAATATTCTTGACTCTGTTCAACCCTATCATGGTATTGATCAAGTAGTTGTTGGCAATGGTGCTTCTCTTCCCATTAATTCTAAAGGTTCCTTATCTTTTTATACGAGTCTTTGAACATTTCATTTAAATAATATTCTCATTGTCCCTAACCTTATTGCAAATTTACTTTTTATTGCTCAATTCGTTAAAGAAAATTTTATGTTTAATTAAATTTAATCACTTTGGTTATGCTGTGAAGGATCTTTCCACCAAGATTTCACCTCTCGCAAGAAACATCCACAATAATCTTTACCCTCTTAAGATTCATATCAATTTCATAAATCTCATGGTTTTTGCTGCTCAGCATACTTCTTCGTCCCTCTAGCATCAACATCTTGGTCATCCATGCTCTCAAGTTTTTTTCCAAATTATTTAAGTCAGATTTAATGTCTCGTACTCAT
>JANZXR010000171.1:2849277-2898586 GCA_027575705.1 Erythroxylum echinodendron | reverse complement strand
CCTTCAGAATGACTTTATTAGTCTTACAATCAATAATCACATCTTCAACACCTAAACTTAAAAGAACAAAAAAAAGCCCATTAAAAACTAGCGAACACCCATTACAAGGAATAAGCAAGTAATAGATATGAACACGAAGAACCCACCTTCAAAGCCTAGATTGTGGATTGTTAGGATGATTGAGCAAGTCGAAAGAGAAACCTATGATTATTATATTATAGTCTTTGTTGTGAAATTTTCTCAATTAGAAATATATTTTAAATTGGTTTTGTGAACAATGATCACTTTTATATGACATTTCTTCTTTTGAAAATGCTATTATTATTATTGTTATTATTATTATTATTATTATAAACTTAATTTTTTGTAAAATTAAATATTTAAAATATAAATTCTTGTGAGAGTATTCAAAGAAATACTAAACTATAATACTCGTATTCTTATAAATTTTTTTAAAATCATGCATTCATAAGTTATTTTACACATATATAACTATTATTAAATAACTAATTTTACCAAACATTTGTAATAAACGATATTTTTTATTGATCAATTCAGCTGATATAATCTGTAGTTAGATAACCGTTGATAAAATTAGCTAATAATTAATACAATTTATTGATTGTCAAACATAACCGTGTATTCTTCTCTTATGGATGACCTGGGCCAACGTACAATGGAACCCTGATGATTGGACTTGGCTACGGAGCTCACTGGGCAATCGCACCAGCCGCTATGTTCGAATTGTTCGGCTTGGAGAACTTCGAAGCCTGGTACAATTTCCCCACTTTAGCAAATCCAACTGGTTCCCATGTCTTCTCTGGTTTAATTGCAAGTTACAACTACAATCAGGAAGCATCAAAGCAAGCTAATGATCATCGTCGGCATTTGCAGAATTTAAGTTCAGTTTTTTTCCAGTTTATTGTGCCCAGATGAACCTCTGAAATGTGAAGGGTCCATATGTTTCTTTCTTTCTTCCATTATCATGTCAGGAATCTGCATGGCATTGATTTATTCATTTTAACTTAAAATAAATATATTATTAAATTTTAGTTAAAAATTAAAAAGCTTAACCAGGAAAAAGTTTTTTTAAATAAAATTCTTTGTATTTTCATTTAATCAAAGAAGAATAAAATCCTCAAATAGGGATGACAATCAGTCAGCCCTCATCAATTTTTTTTAATATAATGTTTTCAAAATTAAAATATGGAATAATTTATTTTTAATTAAATATAGGTTTAGATTTAATTTTAATTTTTTAAAATAAAAAGATATTATTTTATTTAGAATAATTTTGTTTAAAATAATTGAATCTCAAGTTAATTTATAATTAAGTCAAAACTACTGATTGACTTATTAAAAACTTCTAAATTTAAAATTAGGAGTTAAAAATTATTATTCTGTTATCAAAACGCCCAAACATTTAAGGAGCGTTTAGGTTCATTAAATTTTCTGTTATACTTACTCTATTCTAACTTTGCACTAAAAAAGGTGAAATTGTCCACTTCAGGCGCTCCCATACTCCGGCCCGACAGAATGGTAGAGAAGTAAATCACGGTTTAATCTCACTCAGTTTTTCAAAGAGGGGACTCCGTGCCCGGTACACACAAGGAGCCACCACATTGAATGAAACTCTCACACCACCACATTGAATGAAACTCTCACACTACCGCTGCCGGAATACTTTGTTCTAACTTTATTCTATTAAATTTCATCTATACATTTATTTAGGACCCATGTAAATATATAAATATGATTTAATAGGATATGATAATAAAATATAGGTAGTACAGGAGATTTGATATCGTATTTAGGTCCAAATACGGTAGAGTTGAAACGAATATATATATCGTCTCTACAAGCCCAAAAAACGTCGAATTGCAGATTTCGCGAGGATTTTGAGAGATATCAGAGATGGACGCAATCGATTCCGTGTTCGACCCTCTGAGAGACTTCGCCAAAGACAGCGTCCGCCTCGTTAAGCGCTGCCACAAGCCAGACCGCAAAGGTATATTCTTTTTCGATCGGAATACTTGTTTTGTGCTTATTGTCTACGCCTCATACAAAAAGGATTAATCTTTCCTTTTCTGGGGTTGATCCAGAATTCACCAAGGTGGCTTTTCGGACGGCAATCGGATTTGTGGTGATGGGATTTGTTGGGTTTTTCGTCAAACTCATTTTCATCCCTATTAACAATATCATTGTTGGATCTAGTTAGATACGTCTTCTTCAGGCATGCTTCAAGATTCTTTGATCTGGTGGCGTTTTGCTCTGAAATTTCAAGTTATTTCTGGGTTTTATTTATTGAAAACTCTTTGCATGTTGATTATCAACTTCATAGCTATGGGAATTTAGGATTTTCATTCGTTGAGTTTCTTCAAGAAGTTGAACAATGGAAATGTTAACTTTTGTGCATTATTGTTGCTTCCATTCACCCACTTTCCTTCTTCTTCCACTAGAGGGATCCCGATGTAGTAGGTAATATCGCTTAATACATGCAATCAATTTGTTTTACATGTTAATTGGACTTCCGAATGAGTTCGAACCTACAGCACAGGATAGGTATTAGTTACTCTTACTAGATCTAACCGTGTGCTTAAACTGGATTTCCAACTGTTGGAAGTCGAAGCTCTACAGCTTTGGCAAACTTATTATTCTTGAATGAGATTTTAGACAAAAATTGACCCATATAGTTTCAATAAGATCTATTCTGCTATGTGCAATTTCGCTAACTTGCAATACCAAGGGCTTGCAATTTGTGGGTCTATATGAGTAGGCTCCAAGCTCTACATTATAAGATACATCAACTCATCTTTGCTTCTCTGAGCTCAAAGCAATGTGTTAGTATTCATTTGGATGTGAATTGAGATGTCTGATTGTTAACGTTACAGATCACTATGGATGGCTTTAATGGAAGAACGGTGTTGACCAACTCAATTACATTGAAGGGATCAAGTTTTACAATTAGTATTTTTATTTTCTTATGAGCCGAAACTTTTTGTCTAAGACCTAGAAATGTTGAGGATAATATGAAAGTATTTAGTATTTTACATCACAGATGGATTCCTTTCCCTGCCATGGCTATAGTAATCTGGCATTTTATAATGCTTCTGCATTGACTTTTCCTCATTCATAAGTTCATGGTGAAATTCGATCTTTACAGAACATGTTTACAGGTGAAATTCGATCGTTATGTTGGTTGAATATGTTTACGGTGAATCCTGAAGTTGCTATTCTATGGTATCATTGTATATATGCTTACCATGAAAATGAAGGGATTAGAATTAAAATAGAAACCTAATATGAGTTACTTAAAACGCCATCTTTTTTCTTGAATTTGCCCTATTTTCAGTTTTGATCACCAAAAGTTGGAGATTAGGCTTAAATGGTCGTGGCCGATTAGCAATCCAGGGCACAACGTATGATCCGTAACTACAGAATCAAACAACAAATAACAAAAAAGTAGATTTCTTTGCACCAGTGATTTGATAACAATTGGCATTCAGTATTTTCCAGATGACCCTAAATGCAGATTCGGAAAAGATCTGATCATTTAAAATCTTATCATATTCAATTCAGCGACTACGAATACCTTCAAACAAGAATTGTACAAGATAAATGCAGAAAGAAAGTAGAAGCCTGTGCATCACATGTATTCGAATCATTAAGTTCGTTCACCAAAGGATTTACCAATGTTCCAGGATCAGCAAACCGGATTGTCAATGGCATCATCAAGATTGGAGGAAGCAAGTACAAGTTGGGGGCCAGGGGTAGGAGCAAGAATGCCTTCCTTTCTAGCCTTCTGGCGTTCTCGCTGCAACCTGAAGTATTCTCTCTTTCTTGCCTTGTAGCTGTTAGGGTTCTCAGGCTGCACTTCCCGAGGGTAAACACTAACCTGCCATGTTACAGATACAGAATCACACGTCCATGTTTCTCAATTTGTGCACAAGTAGCAAAGATTAAGAAGGGAAACGGATTCACCTTTTTCCTGTCGGGTCCAAGCTTCTCAAACTTAACAAGTCCATCAATCAAGGAGAAAATTGTATGGTCCTTGCCAATCCCCACATTATTCCCTGGATGGAACTGCCAAATTGTTGCATACACAAACAGTTACGAGACTAATCATCAAACAGCCCCAATTAACCAAAAATTAAAAAAAATAGAAACCCTAAGTACCTTGGTGCCACGTTGGCGGATTATAATGGAGCCAGGTTTAGCGACTTGATTGCCGAAGACCTTGACGCCGAGACGTTTGCCTCTGGAATCACGGCCGTTCTTAGTGCTACCAGCTCCCTTCTTGTGAGCCATTTCTATGGTGAGTGGCATCGGCAACGACAAGAAGCTTGTGCTTTTGGGCCACACCAGCTTATTGAAGGAGGAGACGCCATGGTCTCCCTTGAAGAAGGAAGAAGAAGACGACAGAGAGATTCCTTTGAATGTGGCGATTAGGTTGAAGTTCGCAGCAGTAGCCATTGTTCTTGCTGCTGCGAATTCAACCAGAGATAAGGTAACTTAATCTTCGTCACACATTTGGTTGGCACGTGCGTACATCTTTACAAATGTGCGATTAACGTATAATCTCATTGGCATTAGGCTTCGTGGACTGGATCTCATGGACAATCCAAGCCCAATACCCATATCTTCTTTTGAAGGTATATATTTTTTTTTAGAATGAAAGAAGAAAAACCAAATAAATCGGCTACAAAATTAATTTAGGAAACGACAGGAGATTAAAGACAAGAAGCTCATCCATCTCTAACTCCACTTAGCAAAAGCCAAGATTCCAAGCTAGAGTTAATCTTGTAATGATGTCTTATTTAAATTTATTGGTAGTTCTAATTTAATTTTAGTTTTTGATGAGTTTATATAAATTATTTGTAGAATTTAGAAAATGTTTTAATTAAGATTGCTTTGATAATTGATATACAAAAAGGGGTGCTATTTTTATTTTCAAACTAATGTTATGAATATTGTATCAATATTAGTACTGAATTTAATTATAACACAATACCATATTGGTACCTCAATATCAAATACCATTTTGAATAATTTTTTAAAATTATAAAATAATTGCTAAATTTTTTAAAATTATAAAGTAGTTTTTAATATATTGCTCTGTAGAATTCATAAATTCACATCAAATCTATCTCTAAAAAATATAATAATGAAAATTTAAAATTACAATAACTTATTTTAAACATTAAAAAATAGAATTATGGGATTTTTTGAAATCACCATCTTTCTAACTTAAAATCAGTAGATTCAATTTAAGGAAAAGATTAAAGACGTGGTCTAAATCTAATTAGACCAAAAACAACCAATCAATGTTGAGAGTGGGATTTGAACCCACGCCCTTTCGGACCAGAACCTTAATCTGGCGCCTTAGACCAACTCGGCCATCTCAACATCCTGCCCATCATCAAACCTCCGCAGCGTATTAAGATTAAATATTATTAAAAGTTAACAAATACTTTTATTGAAAAAAGCTACATAATAATAAAACACCATACCTTTATATTACATAGAATTTAAAAAAACTTCAATTAACTAATTAGCAGCACTGAACCAAAACAACAAAGCCTAAAGCAGAGATCATGACAATTGTATATAGCTCTGTTTTATAATGTTTTAAAAAAGGAAAATTAAAAATTAAAAATCTTCATCCATCTTGAACACATGAGTGGCGGCGCCGTCACCGTTAAGACTAGACATAACGGCGGCCTTCTGATATTCCCCAACCCTCTTCTCAAAGAAATTGGTCTTCCCTTGTAATGATATCAGCTCCATCCAATCAAACGGATTACTCACACCGTACACCTTCCCGTACCCAAGCGCACCCAACAACCTATCTGCAACAAACTCTATGTACTGACTCATCAGCTCCCCATTCATCCCCACCAACGCGCACGGTAGCGCATCGCATACAAACTCCCTCTCTATTTCCACCGCCTCCTTTACTATCCCCCTTACCCTCTCCTCGCTCAACTTCTTCCTCAACAACGAGTACAACAAACACGCGAAGTCACAATGCAGGCCTTCATCTCGCGATATGAGCTCGTTCGAGAAGGTTAAGCCAGGCATGAGCCCGCGCTTTTTTAGCCAAAATATCGCACAGAAGCTACCGGAAAAGAATATCCCCTCCACGCACGCGAACGCTATCAGTCTCTCCGCGAACGTCTCCGAACTGTCGATCCACTTAAGTGCCCACTCGGCCTTTTTACTGACGCAAGGAACGGTTTCGATGGCGTGAAAGAGGCGGTTCTTCTCGACGGAGTCTTTGATGTAGGTTTCCAGAAGAAGGCTGTACATCTCAGAGTGAATGTTCTCGATGGCGATTTGGAAGCCATAGAAAGCGCGGGCCTCGGCGACCTGTACCTCTTTCATAAAGCGGCCAGCGAGATTTTCCAGAACGATGCCGTCAGAGGCGGCGAAGAAAGCAAGGACGTGGGAAATGAAGTGCTTCTCGTCCGGGGTGAGGGAGTCCCAGTGGCGAAGGTCCTGTGATAGGTCGACTTCCTCGGCGGTCCAGAAGGAGGCTTCGGCTTTCTTGTACATTTCCCAAACTTGAGGGTATTGGATTGGGAACATACAGAACCTGTCTGGGTTTGGAGCAAGCAACGGCTCTTCAGGGAAAGCAGGCATCTTTGAATTGATGGACAAATAGACAAACTGGTGATTGGGTGGGTGTGTGTTGAGGATGAAGGAGGAGAATAGCAATTATATAGAGGGAATCAGGGATTTGAAATTTGGGGGAAGGAGGGAGAATTCGAATGAAGCAAACCAAACAGAAGGACACTTGGGGAATTTCAGGAACTTGAAAGGAGGATTGCGAGGGAAGCTTTGTATGGAAACAAAGATGAGGTTTTTGGCGGTTTAGCGCTAAAACTGAAAATACTGTAGAGTTTGATTTATTTTATCTTTTATTCCAAGTTCGCTGTTTCAAACTAAATACGCAAGCGCGCGTGTGCGGTGAGGGAGCTGGCAGCGTACACGACACAACATCAGTTAACCGACAAAAAGGGGTAAAGTCAACAGCTGCAAGTAATTTCACAATTTTATATTTTTAATTGGTAAATTTTTATTTCAGCTTTTAATTTTAGATTGGTTTAATTTAATATTTTCTTATGTTAACAACCAATCAAATTATTTTATAAACTAAAATAAATAAATAAATTTTTATTTTATAATTTTTTTAATTAAACTTTAAAATTTTTATCAGTCAAAAATATTTTCCAATTATTTTTAAAAAATTTCAATTTTATTTAATATTTAAGCAATTTTTTAATAATCTAGTAAAACCTTTTAAACCTTCATTATGATATTAATTTATAATACTAATAATATATTAAATTGTAACAAAATTAAACTTTTATCAATTCTTAATATTCAAATGTGATTTACACTAATCATTATTATCTTTAAGAATTACTTAATAGTACAATTTGTATAAATAATTGCACCTTAAAATGTAAATGACATTTTCGACTTGAATAAGTGCTTGTTTGATTCAACTTTTAGAGAGTAAAAAAAATACTTTTTTCACTGAAAAATTATTAAAAAAAATGAATGTTTCTTTATAAAATCTAAAAAGACTTTTTTAATAAAAACAACTTTTTTAAAGGTTAAAATACAACTTTTTAAAAAGTTCAAATTTGAAACTTTTCAAAAAAAAACTCTACTAACAAAAATAAGCTCATCTCTTAAAACTAAGCAAAGTTACACTTCCCTTTCCTTTGACAATGGGCTTTAGCTTTAGGCCTTTTGAGTAGTCAAAATACCAACATTTACATTTCTTCAGGCTAAGTTTTGCAATGGACCAACTTTGGACCCTGTTCGAAGTTTAAATTTTTTGACTTGGTCAAAATCAGACTTCGTCCGTTGAATTTAGTTGGGCCGGGACAGACCTTTTGCCAAGTCTACCTCTGGCAGCAATAGTTTCTACATCACTCCCATGAACATGATCAACTTCTACTTTTAACTTGAACAAAAAATAACTGAAGCCAAGCTATGGCACTTTGGGCGCTTCAGATTACAACAAAAAACTTATTTGTGCATCTCAAAACATAGAAAGTAATACCTCATTATCATAAATAGATTCAATAAGGGGAGAAAAAAAAATACTCATTCATCAGATTTTATAATGATCCTGAAATATTGTTGAGGTCAAAAATTATACGTCGATGAAAGATCACATCTTTCTTCCTAGTATTGTGCATCGACCTGCTCAAGTCTCTGATGGATGCTCCAAATGACCAAACCAAGTTCTTAGCTTATCTGGGGGGAGGGGGTGGAGGTGAGGGCATCTGAGATTTTGCAAACCCAATCCAAGTTACAATGCCAACGGCAAGAATTATCCATCCAAATATGTCATACTTGAGATCACTACTTTTCTTCTTCTTTGAACTCTGAGACAACAGAGTAAAAGAATCAACTCCATATTGTGGGATCCATTAGATTACTAGCACCATAACAAGTATAGATTTAAGGCCATTAAACAAGAGAATATTGATAGATACACCCAAATCCCTCTCTCTCTCTCTCTCACACACACACACATATGTAGTCCAAGCTTTGGTAAATTTGTTGAAGTTCATGTAGATGCCCATAATTCATGGAGTACGAGTATATGGAACCTTTTCCAGACAAGACAAGCATATGAACTACAACAATAGTGTGAATAGTTAAAACTTGCACTAATGCTCACCTACAGCATAAACCAATTTTTTAGCATAAAATTTTAACTCTTTATGCAAGTCCCTTCCCTACTTTCTTACAGTCGAGTGGTTCCCAACCTCCACACATTTCTACAAAATCCCGTTCAGTCAACAGTTTATCTCCACGGATTCAGTGATAAAAGTTGACATAGTCAAAGTAAATGCAGCAGATGATTTAGCAGTAACAAAAATGAGAGAACATAGGTACACCAAATGAGAAGAAGAAACAATGTTACCTTTGTGCTTGATGACGTAGATGCTCCAGATGTAGGTGCAGCCCCCAACACTTGTTGAGTTAAGCCCTGCTTGTGAATTTCAGCATGCAGTTCTGGAGCCTAAACAGAGAAGCACAATTAACATGGTCCAAATCAAGTACAAGTGAACTTTTCAGTCTTAGCAGAAGGCCATACGTCTGTCTAGCTGATGTCAAGAATAAACAGATTCTCCTATGAAGCTATTAACAGTTTCAAGATATTGGAACCTATGCAAAAAGCAAATTACTCATTAACCAGAGGTGGTGAAGTAGATATATTCTAACCTTGTCCCAATATTTTCAGGGCCTAATTTGAACTCATCCAGTTCAAAGTGAGTAGAATTTCTATAATGAAGAGGCTAAATGCTTACAAATTGGTAACTGGCAGATGCTTTTAGATTTTCACACCGTACTTGCATGCAGAAGAGGGGGCATAAATATCAACTTCCTTGGGGTAATGAAACTTGTCAAACTAGAAAAACAAACACTTAAAACACCGAAAATAACAAGATCACACTCTCATCATTGGTTCAACTTTCCAAGGGTTTCTCATATGATAAATAAACCAGCTAAACTACAATAGGACATAAGTGGAATATACCCAATACTTGAGTCATACACTATTTAGGACAAAAACAAATCGAGAACCTCCGCATTTGTTCTTTTCTCCAACATAAGGATAAGAAGATGAGATGACAAGGAACAAGAAAGAGGTACCTTAGACGAGACTTCTAAAGACTTCTGATAAAGTTCATTTCCCGGTTCCTAAAAAAGAAGGAACACAACATGATCATGCATCTATAATTCCAGATTGACAAGAAATAACATTAAGGCTATAAAAAAATGGTTGGGGCTTTGCAGGAAGATCACCTCATCAACAGCCTGCTGGAAATAGATAGCTGCTTTGTCAAAAGACTCCTTAGCTTCATCCTGATCTGGAGTTAAGAATGCAAGAGAAGTATGGGCATTTCCCAGGCACCATATTGTCTCGTGCTTCTTGGCATCAATAACCAATGCTTCCTCCAGCTTTGAAATTCCCTCTACATGATTAAAATAACAGCCAATTAATATAAAAGCTATGACATTTAGTGCATTTAACCACAGAAAGCCAATTCTTTTCAATTCTACCCACAAAAGAAAAAACAGCACCAACGCCATAATATCACCATTTTGCTTCCTTTCATTCCCCCAATATGATGGAAAAAAATCCATTCAAGTTAGAGAAAAGTTCTTGGGAAAAAGGAAACAAACGAACAGCACCTGCAATCATCTTCTTTGAATCAGGAACACTCTGAAACTGGGCCAACTCCAGCAGTGACCCTCCCCATCTTGTTAGGTTCTGCTCATAATCAAAAGAACATAACAATTAAAATTTTTAATCCAAAGATTCATCAAATTTTGAGGGAAAACAAAAACCAAGATATAACTTAATTATTAATAAAAAGAACAAATTTTGACATGAAGAGAAAATTTTCAGCATAATCACAACAGCCAAAAGCTCCAAACTTTACAACTCGATTACTTAGAAACCAACCACGCAATAATACCCAATAACAATAAAAAGAAGGTCGAAGTGGTTTATCTCACAAAAGCAAGAAACAGGGGACACAAATCCAGAAGACTAAAGACATAATATAAGTAAATTAAGCAAATCAGAAGGAAATAAAAGAGGTGAAAACGGACATCAGTGTCGAGAGGGTTATTAGCGTAAGCGGCCTCGGCGGTTTTGCGAGCATGCTCAAAGAACAATAACCTATCAAATTCATTCGACATCTCCATGATTTCCTCTCTACTACTAAACCAGAATCTAACAATAACTGAGATGTGCTTCACTAGTCAATCACTTCTGTGTCGTGTTGCAGTGTTCAAAGCTAATGTATAAATTTATGTAAAGTAACCTGCACTTTAAGAAAAGGAAAAAGGCAAAGGGAAACCCTTTGTGGAAGAAGACTTGGGCCTCCCGGTTTTCAACCCTGTTTAAGCCCATTTTCCAATTCATCACTTTTAACAAGCCCAATTACAATTATAGTTAAACTGAAGATTAAAAAGTCTAAACAATTCCGCCAATTCAATTATAATAACCTTTCGTCCAATTTTTTATTCAATCTTTTACTTTATTTATTTATTTATTAATTATTTAATTTTTATTACTTTCCTATAAATCAAATAAATCAATTAATTTTTATTTAATAATCTCTTTTTTAGTTAAACTTTAAATTCTTTGATAGAAAGGATAATCTTATTTAATCCTATTTTAAATTATTTGATTTTATTTAATTTCTAGTCAGTTTTATAATGTTCTAATACTAATTGAACATTTTAAATTTTAATCTCTTTGTCTTACAAATTTAATTTTTTATTTGATTTTTAAAACATTGATTTAAATTCTAAGTTTAAATTGGCTTCTTGAAAGTAAGGATATTAATAGGTTGGGCCGGGCATAGTGGCTCGTGGGCCAGACCCACGGGCCTGCCTATGATCCCTACTAGACGACGGGCCGCAAAATAAAGTCGTTTTGAAAATAACGGGTCAATCAACCAGGCCTAAAAGTAGGTCAGGTCAGGCAAGGCAGGCCGATTTTGCCATCTCTACTGGAAAGACTGGATTCACATTCCAAAATCATATTATTGTAGTTTTTTAAACAAAGACAGCTATTTTAATTTATAAATATAAGAAATTCCATGCTTAGAGAACTATGTTAGAAAATGAAATAAGAATAATATCATAGTAGAGCGATTATTGATTCTTTATAACTTAATTTATTATCAAACTTAACTATTTAAAAGATTATGATTTTATAATTTTTCTTAAAATTTTTTAATATATTTTCTTTATACGTAAAAATATTACAAAATACTTTATTATATTAAAAATTGTAATCTTGATTATTATACATATTACAATGTTTATATAAACATTATTATATGTATGAAAGTAAGTTCATTTTACATGGACTTTTTTTATAGATGGCAATGGGTTGACCTATGGGTCAGTCCCGCCAATTATTTTAAAATTAAAAGTATAAAATAACTTATTTTTTAAATAGATCTAAATTTGAATTGTTCAATCTCAGGCTTAACTGCAACATAACTCTTTTAAGTAAAACGATGTTATTTTGCTTAGAATAATTGAGCTTCAAGTTAATCTAGGTTAGAGCTAAGCCCATATGCCAAACCATTAAAAACACCTAAACTTGAATCATGGGTAAGCTCATTATCATCCCTACTTTTTTATTCGTGTTTTTCTAATAATTTTGAAACACAACATTACATATCATAAGAAGAGGACTAATATTTTATCCTTATGCCTAAGGAGAATGCATTATGACAAGTTGTCATCTATGATGGCATTTTATAAGCTTTTGATGATTGTTAACATGGAAACGTGTGAAAATATACTTTAAAAGATAATTAAAAATAAATTTATGATATGATATATCAATTATATGTCATAAATATATAAATATGTAGTCATTTAATGACTAACTTTTTACATCACAATTAAAAATTAGAAAATTTTAACAATCTACCTATTATCTATATTAAATTTTTTTAATTAGTATAGAAAGGGAATTACACAATGTAAGGTTAATAATTTAAAAAAAATTACAAAGATAAAAATATTAACCAAAATTTTTTTAAATACAACGGGCAGTTATTAATTGTAATTTTGACTTTTAAATAAATTATCAGTTAACTTATGTAATTTGATCCAGATAAAGTAGCTAAATAAATTATCTAAGTCAATGAGTCGAAATTAAGGTAGAAAATGAGTCTCTTTTAGTATAGACTTGGTCCATATCGGTCTTATGATGAGAAAGTTCGACATAAAAGCTATATATATATATATATAGGTTAACATTTTCTACAGTTGCTCATATCAATCGTAAGCGTATAGTTCTCTGATCCGTTAAAATAGCTTACATATTAAGGAAACTGTAGAAAGATTTAAACCACTTATCGGTGAATATTTTCTGTAAAGTTTCTGGGAGATTGGAACCCATTTGGTGCCCGGAAATTGCTTCATAACAAAAAATGAAACCAAAAACGAGTATTCTGCATTCCTTCATTTTTAATCATTTCATGATCGATTCTGAATACGTTATAAGGCATGTGCTACGTATTACACGTAGTAAGATAAAAATATTAACCAAATATTTTATTAATTATTTTTTAATCACATATTTTATAAGTTATTTCGAAAATAGAGAATATAAGTTATTTGTTAATATAAATAAGTAAATATTTAATAGTTAAAGTAATTAATGATATTGTTTATAAATTATGATAAAACCTAAAACTTATAAACATCTTCTAAAAATTTTGCAAACATATGTATTTTGTTTTCACCATATGACATTATTTTATAGATTTTAAAGTGTGAAAAATAAGTTAATAAATGATTTTGACAATTCACTAAAAGTATATTTTAGACATCAAATTTTTATTAAAATATAACTTGAATTCTAATATTCAATAGCATTTAAGTTTAATTTTAATATTGTTAAATTGATAGAAAATTCACTGAAATGAAATACCTGTAAATTAAATGTTATATCATTATGTGACATTTTTATATTATTAAAAATTAGTTAATAAGATTTATATGATATAATATGACCTATGTATGATAGTGGAGTCTATTAATAGATTTTTTGAAATATAAACGTATCGTGTTAATGTTGATGTGATACACCACAAATGAATTTTCTATATATTGATAGTCTATTTTGAAGTTTTAAAATTTTTTTAACAGGAGAGCTCGTTGTTGCTATTCTTTGGATGTTCATTGGAAAAATCTTCGGATTGACGTAAGAGTTTGCAAATCACGTCAACCGGGTACTTACAAGTCCTGGATGACAGACTCGATCGAGAGAGTGTAAATAGGAGGATTCGAACGTAAGACCTTTTGGCCCTATGCTTCTATTTTACCAACTCGATCACCCTTAAGGAGCTAAATTTGAACACTCTAAAAAGTTAAAGTTAAAAGTATATTTAAACAAAAATTAAGGTTTAAATTACACTTCATTGCCTTTATCACTTAGAATTTGCATCTTATTCTTTACCGTATTGTATACCTAGTTTTTTAGGAATAGTTGAGTTGGTGGAATAGGAAGGTATGAGATTAAAAGGTCTTTTGTTTGAATCTTCTTATTTATGTTCTTTCGATCAAGCCTGTTATACAGGACTTATCTAACGCGAAATACTCGATTTACGTGATTTGCAGACTATTGCGTCAATCTAAAAGTTTACTTAGCGCTCATCTAAAATATAGCGACTGTAAATTCTTTCGTTAAAAAAAAATATTGTATACTCATCTATAAATACAATATTGATGGACCCATTTATTTATTGTCATAGGTAATCAAATTTGCATGATCTTATATGGTTGGTTTGGAAAGTGATTGAAGAACTCTACTTATATTATATAAAAATTGTCAACGCCTCCAACTAACCAGACACAACCATACTTTGCAGTTATAGGCATAAATTTAATATTTATTGTATATTATTACATAAGATTAAGTTTTAGAGTAATCGATAAAATTATTTTTTTATGACTATAAAATCACAAATTTATATTTTAAAAATAATTTTTGAATAAAAATATAAAAAAGACGGCACACATTATTACCTTTTTTAGATTTTCTAAAACCGAAAAATCTTATATGCTGTGGACATTAAATTAACCGTTTCTATTTTATTACACATTTTGGTGGTTGGTGTCGGTTTATTGCATAATTATGGAACAACGAACATAGACACACGTAGACCAACGACAATGGCATCAGAAAAGTGACAATTTTAAGGAAAGGTTGCCGCAGAAAGTTGATCTGCCAGCTAATTTTAAAAGATTTTTTTATTTTTTATTTTGTGGCAAATTCAAATTGAAAAATTTATAATTACAATAATACCCTCTTTATTACAAAATTTTATAAAAATAAGAGGTAAAATTCTATTATATTTTTTGTTGTTACAAAAAATGCTCATAATTACTAATTGGAAAAAACTTTGAAATTTTTTAATAAAAAATAATTTTAATAAAATCAAAGTAATTGTACAATAGTAATCATGTCAATGTTTTAAAAGTTGGACAAAAAAATTAAACCTGTAAATTATAAAGTTTAAAGTTTAAAAGATTCAACCAGTATTAGAGCATCATAACATAGTTAAAGATTGCATAAAATTAAAAAATTTAAAATATAATTAAAGAAAATTAAATTTATGCATTGAAAATTTTGACGTTTAATTGAAAAATGTTGTAAAATAAAATTATTTTATTTCTAAAATTGATTAATTTACTAAATTGATCATAATCATAATCATCATTATCATTACCTAGTTGGAAATTCTGCAATAAAGCGGAGACTAGAGAGATCTGATAGTATGCAACTTTACTCCTATATAGTAAAGAGGCTGTTTTCAGTAAACACACACGTGAATTAAATTGATCAATTAATTAATAAATCAGTCAATTTTTAATAATAAAAGTTATTATTTAAAGTAAATCAAACTGAAAAATTACAAACTAAAGTAAAGAGTTATTGATTCAAAGTTTTTATAGTTGAATAAGTCGAACCGATTTAATTTTTTAATCACTGATAATTTTACAATAATTTAATAAAGAAGAATTTTTGAATTTAAATATATCACAAAATGTATTTTTCTATAAGAAATAAAAAATGGATATCAAAATTATCAAAGCAAGGTAGGTATATTATTATTAGGCTCATTAGCTCGAGAGATTCCCCTTACACAGTGGAGGGTATTTCGGGAATAACATGCCAAATATAAAATACGGTGCTCGATTATTTCCCAAGTCTCAATTGTCCTTGGGATCTATTTAGATCCTCAAATCTAGGGTTGTGTCTTCTAATAATGTAGTCTGCATTCTTGTTTTCAAAATCTCTGGTTAACTTTAAAGGTCCAAGCTTACTTACCTTCCTGTACTGGTTTCTTTTCTTCTTTGACTTTCAAATAGTTCCTTTGCCAAGCACGGGTCTTGAGTTGACATGGTCCTGGAGATTTTATATTTTCCTTTTTCCTTTTGGAGTTACCGATTCGTTGGATTTAGGAAATGTTGTTCATAGTTAGTGTAGATACAATTTTTGAAGGGGATATTATCTTGGAAGAGAAAGTTTGAATCTTGTGCTCTGTCTGTTTCTCTCCCTCTGAAATGAAAAAAGATCGATCTTTTTACTTTCTACTACAGATACACAGTTTCAAGGGCTTAGAGTATAGAAAGCAGATTTCTTAAAGCATCTGGGTTAAAGTTGATTTTCCTGACGTGATTGGTTCTGCTGGTGGCCTTTAGTCACTCTGTTTAGTTTAAAGGGCTTTGAAGACATAGAGTTAGAACTTCATTCATGTTTTTCTTTTATTTCTTTTAAAATCATTATGTTGATTCACTGTTTTGTGCTGGAACTATTGGGATCTGCGTTTTGCATCTTACCGAGTTTTAGCCTTTTCCAGGATTTCTTATAATCTAGACACGAGTATATTTAGGAAAGCTCTTTTGTATAAGTGAACTACGGGGATGGGTTAGAAACTGTATCTTCTCACAGGTTGTTCTTGTTGTAAATCTTTAAATTCTGTTTGCATTTTTTGGAGCGTTTACACCTTAGCTTTCTATAACATAACAGTCGTTTACTTTATTATGTAACTTTCAACTGATCTTTTCTGATTAATTCTCTAGTGCAGTTTTATGAAATCTACCTCGTTTTCTACCTTGTCAGGACTCGAAGGATGGAGACCATGCGCAGCTTTTGGCAGTTAGGTGATGAGCTTCGAGGGCAATCAAAAGTCGCGGAGGATCGTAAGTGGTTAATGGCTGCTTCTAAACTGGCTGAGCAGACAAGGTCGAAAGGTGAACGTGTGAAAAACCTTGATCTTTCTAAGGGCATGGCCGAAATTAGGCCAACGGATCGGTTTGGTTTCCAGGAAGATAACAAGTTTGAGGGCCTTAACTTTAATATGTTGAACTTGGACTCCAAGATGGCAGAAAATGTGAGCAAAAGCTCCTTGAGGAACACAGTTCTTAACATGAATGCGGTTTACCAGAAATGCAGCATAAACAACATTGGAAATCTGACTGGCTGTAAACATAGCGGCAACATTCAGACTAGTAAGGAGGCCAACAACAATAACATCTCCATCGAGAGTAATAATGGAAACAATGCAGTTGATAAAAGGTTCAAGACTTTGCCCGCTTCAGAGACACTTCCAAGAAACGAGGTTCTTGGAGGTTATATCTTTGTTTGTAACAATGACACAATGCAGGAAGATTTAAAACGCCAGCTTTTTGGTACTTACCACATTCATTCTCTTTCGTGCATTTTTGTGCTTGTATATGAAATCTTGATGAAGGAAATGATTTTACTAATTGTATACTCCCACTAGATGCAACTTGAGATCCTGTCCAGAAGTTGAGCCTTCTGATGTTACTTTTGATGGACTAGTATCCTTGAATGAGTTAGAATTGCTTTTGTTTTATTTACCAACTTTTTTTTTCCCTTTTGCTGATGAATCTAATTGTCTTTATCCTCATTTGGTAGGTTTACCTCCAAGGTACAGGGATTCTGTTCGGGCTATAACTCCTGGTCTTCCACTCTTTTTATACAACTACACTACCCATCAATTGCATGGTATCTTTGAGGTTTGCACTCAAACTTCATGCCCACTTGCCAAATAGTTTCCTGTGGTTCGCTTCAGGCAATCACACTCTTCATTCTGATATGACTGCCTTTCAGGTCAGAGGTTGCTTAACTGGTATCCATGATGTTGAAAATCAGAACTCTAAAGATTTGAGATTTGCTCTTAAAAAAGAGCCAAAATGACATTTCATCAATTAGACATCATGTGGTTTGGATATCATGAATAATTTGAGCACATTTTTACTTGATTTAGAGTCTGTAATTTGTGCACAGGCAGCAACTTTTGGTGGTTCTAACATTGATCCAACCGCGTGGGAAGATAAAAAGTGTAAAGGGGAGTCGAGATTTCCTGCTCAGGTAAGCGTTGGATTTACATTGCAGAGTTGTTTTAATGCATTACTTGATGTATCTGATTCATGACATTCTTTTCTATGCATAATAACTAGGTGAGAATCCGTGTTAGAAAACTTTGCAAGCCTTTGGAAGAAGATGCTTTTAGACCTGTCTTGCATCATTATGATGGCCCCAAGTTCCGTCTTGAACTTTCAGTTCCTGAGGTATGAAAGGTTCACATGTTGGTACTTGTAAATTTCAGTTCACATGTAACTTTTAATCTTTTAGACCGTGCTCACAATTTTTCGTTATTGTGTTGCTGCAGACCCTGGATTTGTTAGACCTTTGTGAACAAGCGAGCTCGACTGCTTAAGTCAATTTCTTTAAGAATCTGCATTTATTATAGGCCTTGTGGGGCATTCAAGGTGCCTGCTTTTCACAGATTATCCGTACAGCGCAAGCTTGGGGTTCAAGTCTAGTTAGGAATGGCGTGTGAGCCAGTTGAAAGTATGCCTGTGTCTCGTGAAGATGCTTTTGAAGCTTTGCCTATGTCTGTGTCTCGTGAAGACGCTTGTTAACTTTGCCTCTAGTTAAGCTTTGCCATAGTTTCTGCATATTGTTATCAATCTTGTAGACAAGACTGGCTAGGTGTAGAAGAGCATGATAAGGCCGATGTGTAAACATTAGGTCCTTAGGAGTGCGAGGCACCTGAAGACCTTATCTTCTGCATGTGAACCGAACTTGTTAGCACTTTCTGATCGCATTACATAAAAACTATTGTTATTGGTTAAAGTTTTTCTTCCCCTACGAAGTAGGAAGTGAGAATTTAAATGCTACATTACTTGTTGTATCTTGTAATAGTTTGTTTCCTGTTTAGCTTGCCACGATACAGTAAGTTCATCGCTTATTGCTGGCCTCCAAGGTATCCTACTGACTTTCCATTTCCTCCAGAATGAAAGAAACTGATAACATACGTGCAAAAATGAAGCTTATTGACGAGAAAAACAAAAACACTAGCTATATTAAAATTTAAGAAAAAACAATAGCTCGTCCATTTTCCTTCTTATGAGCAGATATGAAAGGCTCGTCAGTACAGAAAATGAAAAAGAAGATGCAAGACAAATTAGTTCCAAGTTTCAATATTTTTCATCTACCACAGGCATAACGACAAACCCTCTTGGCTTATGTTAATCTGAAATCTAACTACAAGAACATGAAAACCAGGATACAACACCCAATTTACCAGCGTCATAGTGAAGACAGAGCTTTTGAAGTTGGTAGTTATAACCTATAATGTGATGCCTAACTTGGGAAGAAACAAGGACAAATGAAGGATTTATACAGATACATCACAAGTGCCAAAGTTTTTCCAACTATGGATTAGCTTCATCTAGTTGTTCGAATAAAATCAAATAAATCTCCACTCTGATTCCTTCCTACGTTGGATGATGGTAGATAGTGGCTCAATTTCTCTTAGCAACTTGAATTTCCGTCTAGGCAACTGCTTGAAATGGGATTGATATGTCAAACAGCAGCTTGAATGAGAAAGGTACGAATTCTTTGCAACAGCTCGGCCTTTATGGAATCAGGGATAGATGCTACAAAGGCAAGGATAGGCAACTTTCAGACAGAGGAATATAATGAAGGAAAATGATGATTAAAAAGTTCCAACAGAACTGGAAAAGAATGGAGTATACCAGCAATAGAGTCCAGATAAACTTAAACCACAAGAACAAAAGATATGCACGACAACATTAAAGCCTAAGTAATCAAGCAATGGGAGAACATAAGAATCTTTGATACTAAATATTCAGTTCCTGATCAGCAAATCATATACAGCAACTTCCTATAACAAGAAAAGAAGTTTCCTTCGTAGATATTGCAACAAAAGCTACAGAGAAATACACACCTCTGCCCTTAGGTGTAATTACATGTATGAGGTCATCCACTGTAACATTATTCCTTCCGTTCTTTTCTATAAATGACCTACAATAATCAAAATGGAGAGAGGATCCCATGTTCAGAATTTAGTTCCACCAACAGAAAAGGAAACTAATGGCTTTCTTCATCAGTAAACCAAGTGTTGAAACGATAACATAGGAAACTATCAAAGCAATGGAATGTAAGTCAAAGAGAGATTGAAAATGAGAAAACAACACTCAGGAAACAACAATAGCTCAGGTTCGACTCAAAATTCCCAGAAATTGCATTAATGCCTATTCCAATGACTACCATGAAGTGGGAATACAAATTCTAATTACATGTTTGCACCGACAGGATTGACACACAGCCTCTGTCTCACTAATCGATTTGGAACTTCCAAACTATATATTATTAGACATGGAATAACATTCCAGCAGAAGCTCTTGCGAAAAAGTTTTAGTAAATATGCCTGACAGTAATATAGGAGCGGAAACATGCCTGACAGTAGTAACAAACATGTAATCATTCAATATGATACCAAATAATTTTAAAAGTAGTTTTCTAATAAAAGAAAGATTGCTTAAACAAGGAAACAGGAAAGCTGGAATAATCCCAAGCTGGTAAGCAAATCTATCAATGGCAGTCTTTGATTTCGGAAACCTTAAGCTTCCTACATTTTCAACCTGACTGGTTGTTTTATTCACTAAAAGTAGTCTCCTTAAAGAAAAGAATAACACAAGGTACCAAATGGGATTGTTAAATAAACAACTTAATTCAGCAAAAGTATGTATATGCCATTTACAGTCTAACGCCTCTTTATCCTCATTTTCTGACAAACATCTCATGTTCTAAGAATTTAATCAACAAATATATTAGGAGAGAACCCCCAATCACTTGCTCTTACTTAAAAATTGAAAGAAAAGAAGCGAAAAGAAAAAAAAAAGAAACAAATAAAGAGAGGGAGATCGAAACCTGCAAAGAGCTTTCATTTCATCCTTCCAACCACACTCAATAAGCCTTTCCCTAAGAAGATCCATCAACCGTTCCTTTTCTCCACTCTCAACCAACTATACACTCACAAATTAACGTTTTAATAATCACACATTGTTAGTTAACGAATATGAGGAAAAAAAAGAGAAGGGAATTTGAGGGTTACCTTAATGTTGATAATATCTTGCAGCGAAGGTGGTTTCTCCTCCTGATCCTCCACCGTATCATCCGGTGTTGGCGGTCGATTCACCGAATTCCTCCTTCATTATCGAATTATTCAAGAAAAAGTGAAAAACAGGGTACATAAGGTTAACCAAGTTAAGACATTTTCATAAAAGTAACGATCTTTATACATAAAGAACCAATCTTTAACAGAACAAGAAATCGAAAACTTCCATTGATGAAGTTGGCATTAGTTAGTCGATAAGAGAACCAATACTAACATTTGGAAGAGAAAAAGTTATGATCTTTAAGACAAAGAGATGGGGAGGCAGAGCTGTGTTAGCAGATTCCAGAAACTGAACGAAAGAAAACGTTTTAAGCTTAAACGAAATAGGACTTTTTTATTATAAAGAAAATGGTTTTATTATTATAAAAAATTGGAGGTGGGTCCACCTCCACACAAAAGTCCAACTGTTCCTTCAGTGGACACCAAGTTACACAGTCGCACGCCTCAAAAATATCGGTTAAGGGTCTTTTAACTGTCACTCTTCTGCTAATCACAGAGCTAAAGCTTTGATTTTTCTTATACTTCCAAAACAAAGTGAGCACACAAGTCTGCTTTAGTCTTGTTCGATGGCATCTGTGCCTCTCCTCTCTCTCTGCTTGCCTCAAAAGAGAAGTACTGATTCTTCTCCTATCGGTTTTCCTCGTCGGGTTTTGTATAATCCAACTTCTCTTGGATTTTCCTCGTTCAGCTATAAGTTTGCAAGGGTTTCTCTACTTTCAAGAGCTACCGCTTCTTCTTCTCCTTCTTCTCTAGTCTTTCGCGACCTTGATGCTGATGATTTTAGGCATCCTCTCGATAAGCAGGTATTGCTTGTTATCCTATCCATTCACTGTTTGTTACTCTTTTGTTTTGTTATATGTAACTTGCTTTTGATTGATGAGATAGATGTTACGATTCCCTTATTTTTAACTCAGGGCATGATGATCATGATGGTGTTATTACATACTGAATAGATTGTCACTCGATTCATGCGGTTGAGGAGAGAAATCATGTTGACCTTGTCTTTTTTATATTTCTGTTTGTAAATTTTTACCTGCCAATTTCTTTTGCTGTCCAACTGAGACATTTATCTTTCTTTCTGTTTTCCTTTGTATTAACTCCAGAACACGCTGATCCTGAGGATGATTCCCGGGTTAAATGAGCTTGGAAAGCTTTTGTTAGGTACTCAGAACCTCCTTTCTAACCTCCTGCTTTGCTTACTCACCATCATTTAATTGGGAAAATGTTATCTGTATTGATGGTTCACTTAATCTTGTCTTCTGTGATTGGTTCTTTTTGCCATATTTCTCTCCTTGTCTACTATGGCAATCTGAATGAAGCTAGCTGACCATTTCCACATCATATTTCTTCAAATTTCATTCCTTCTCGTGCACCTATGTCCTTAGTTCCTTTTTTGGTCGAAGCTATGGTTATTTTTTGTTAGGTACTTCTTGACTACTTGGTTTCTAACTACTTGCTTCCTTCTTTTTATGTTCTCATAAAACTTTTCCTTGTGTGTATGATTGCAGGAACTGTGACAGAGCAAATCATGCTTCTTGAAAATATTGGGACTTCAGTTAAGGTTTCAAACAATCAGGTACTTTCCTGGTTTTCTTTTCTGAAGCAGCTAGTATTGTTGCATAGATATTGTTAGATGATGTTT
Organism: Erythroxylum echinodendron; assembly: GCA_027575705.1. NCBI lineage: Eukaryota > Viridiplantae > Streptophyta > Magnoliopsida > Malpighiales > Erythroxylaceae > Erythroxylum > Erythroxylum echinodendron. Next base: position 2,875,849 of record JANZXR010000171.1, on the reverse strand, counting down.
CTTGTTATTGAAGATCCCGAAGAAACTAGTAGTTTCGCAAAATCTTTGATTTATTGCAGTCGTTTCTAGCATAATTAAAAACCAAAAAAATTAAACTCTCAAATATAAATCAACACCAAAATTTGGTAGCGTCATTCGGCACACCTTGTTTACGTCTGCGGGACTCTCACCTAGTTTAATACTTTCACTAACGACAATTGTTTTATACAAGGCTTTATTGAGCCAACATCACTCAACTCTTGACACTATTTCTCATCCTCACTATTCGTGAACGTGATTCACACCCACTAATATGACCTACTCGTGTTAACCTCAATAGAGGATTTTTCTCAACAATCTTTTAACGAAAGAACAATAAATGAATAACTGATTAAACAAAATTCAACATGAATGAGAACACTTGAGAAACAAAAGAAAAACAAATTCCCAATAGGTTCAGCTCTACTGAAACAGGTCTGAAAGTTGTCACCACACACTATAGGCTGTTTCACGCAAATAGTAGTATTAACTCACAACTGTAGCAAGAAGACATCAAGTATGATAGCTCATGAAAACAAGCCTTCACACAAAATCCAGCAAACAACCTTGGCAGAAATCACACACAATATGCAGAGCAACCCAGTCGTGAGCCACACAATGAAAAACAATACTTAGTCGTTATCACTCCAAGATGTTGCATCCACAAAGAAATCAATCAACAAACGTTGCAGTTTAAGATGAAATTATATCAACATAGAGATCACCACGTTAGTGCTTTCATGCACTTTGTTTGATCACCGAAACAATCAGACCATAGCCTCACTTCACACACCCCTGCAACCAACCCAGAATAATACAAAGACAAAGTCACACACGCAAGCAGTCTAGACTTAAGAGTCACGCACACAAGAAGTCCAGATTTGGAGTCACGCACGCACACAACACAATCTACAATTAATCTCACGATGTCCTTCTATCCACCAGTGTGATCCACACACACTTTTATTAAAATAAACTTCTTTGTCACTTTAGCCCTTATCCAAAAATCCAATTCAAATAAGAAGTATGGCTTGGTTACACCTCATCTTAATTTGAATTTTTAATCATTATCTTGAAGATCCAATAATAAAAAATGTCAAAATTAAATAATGAGATATATAATAAATATCTTAACAATTTTCTCCTTTTTGACATTTTTGTCACAAATAAGAAACTTCCCTTAAATGAAATAATTAGACATATAATCTACAAGAGAAAAGAACTCTCTCTTAATCCAACATCAAGTTCAAAGCATAGACAAAAGTATCCAACATTCACAAACAACTCAAAATAACCAAATACAAATCCAAGTCATCTTCCCTTTTGGGAGAAAGGATGCCAAAAAGAAAAGTTAAGAGGCACTAGAGAATCGAAAAATCCACTGCTTTAGTTGACGAAGAGCATCAAGACCCACTTAGAAAATGCCTTCAATCTGCTCAATTTCAGTAAACAAAGCTACATGAGGATTGATAAAGTCAGAGATGTCAATGGGCCAGCCAGGGCTCGGCTCAGTAACGTCGGGCCGCGGGCTGGCCTGTCTAAATTATTTTAATTAAAAAAAGACAAAACGACATCGTTTTCAACAAAACGACGTTGTTTTGTCCAAAATGACAGGGGCCGACCATGGTCGGCCCGTGGCCCAGCCTGGGTGAACCATGGTCGGCTCGTGGCTTGCCAAACTGGGGCCAAAAACCTGCCGGGTAGGCCGGGCCGGAATTGACATATATAGATAGCGGAAGTCGTCGAAGCATCTTAAGAACTAGGTGAAGTGTAGGAAAAATCCACAACTCCTGGTTGCTTAAAAATTCTTGGCGAGATGTTCATCAAGGTGACTGGTTGAGGTATACTCGTCCTTAATCGAGGGACACCATTGGCATATAAAAATTGAGAAATCAAACAAGGAAAATAAAGCGAATGCGACTTGCCTCCAATAGCCAGCATAGTTCAATTATAAGTCGTCCCAAATTGAGATTCACCCCGATATCAATGGCATAGAGCAGTTTTGCCTACGCTAGATAAACTAAAACAACAGGTGTACTGGGCATCCAGTTAGTTAAAACTAACTTATAAATCACAAAATACTTTTGTGTCAGCATAGAGAAGCGTAGCACCGAATTAGACGACCAAGCAGTTAACTTTCCTCTAGTTAATACAGTAGCTATCAGATTATTCCAAACAGTTCAATTATCATCATAGATTTGATCTCCAATCAGATTATCAATATGGAGTAAAATCCCTAACTCTCTTTATATTCTTCTTCTGTTGCTGCCGCATATGCATCGCTCATCTCACCCCCTCAACTATCATCCAAGCCTCTATTTAGTTGAATTGAAGACTCTTTTCACTTGTATTCAACATCTTCGTGAGTTTTTGGGCTCCATCGAAGACTCTCCCTCACTCTCATCCGTGTAGGCTCTCTCTACCTCTTGGAAATCTCTATCAGGTACAGCTCTCTCTCTCTCTCTCTCTCTACACCAGCGTCAATCCTTGAATTTGTTTGGGTTTTTGCTGTTAGTTATCAAAATGGGCAAGAACAAGGAGAAATCTTCCTCTTGGGTTATGGAGAAACCACCTGTGGCACACATTTGTTGTTCCAATCATCTACTGCTGAACCCGACTCCTGGGAGGAAAACATCTGGGGCTAGGTTGTCCTCAACTGCTCCTACTGAAATTCCCGACACCACCTCGGTTCGGGATAAACCACCAGAATGTGATGATGCCATGTAGGTGCTGCTCTCCATGGTCAAAGATTCTTCATCTAATTCAGACGAGATTCTCACTGTAGCTGCTCCACAAACTACTACTCCTACGGTCACTCAGAAACGAACTAAGCAGCGAGCTCAAAAAACAGTCCACCCACCTTGGCGAATTTCTTCTGATCGATTGACAGTGGACAATGCGGTATCGTCCAAATTTTATTCTTCTGAAGCTGATCATAAATGGTAGACTCTCACTAATATTGGGTTAGTTTTTGACCACCAAATTAATTTAGACGAATTTCTACAATATCGACTAGATGTTTTGTTATCTGAGAGGACATTATTGTAAGCTGCGTTGCTACCAGAACATTATGATGCTAAATTGTTAAAGGAATGTTATTGCAATTTGATTGGTTACTTATTGACTGATACTGCTTTGAGTTATAAATTGGTGTATGTACGGGATAGGCTGATACAATTTGATGTTGATAGACTGAATATTTTTATGAGGTTTGATAATCTGACTGGAAATCAAATTTATGATGATAATTGGACTGTTTTGAATTATCTGATAACTACTGTGTTAACTGGAGGAAAGTTAACTGCTTGGCCATCTAGTTCGGTGTTTCGCTCCTCTATGCTGACACAAAAGTATTTTGTGATTTATAAATAAATTTTGGCTAACTAGATGCCCAGTACACATGTTGCTTCAGTTTATCAAACACAAGCAAAACTGGTCTATGCCATTGGTACTGGAGTGAATTTCAATTTGGGGTGACTTATAATTGAAGCTATGCTGACTATTGGAGTCAAGTCGCATTCCCTGCTTTATTTTCCTTGTTTGATTTCTCAATTTTTATATGCCAATGTTGTCCCTTGGTTGGAGACGAGTATACTTGAACTAGTCACCTTAATGAACATCTCGCCAAGAATTTTCAAGCAACCACGTGTTGTAGATTTACCCTACACTTAACCTGGTCCTTAAGATGCTTCGAGGACTTCCTCTATCAATCCTCATGCAGCTTTGTTTACTAAAATTGAGCAGATTGAAGGTATTTTTCAAGTGGGTCTTGATGCTCTTCGTCAGCTGAAGCAGCGGGTTCTTCGATTCTCCGATGCCTCTTAACTTTTCTTTTTGGAATCCTTTGTCCCAAACGAGGAGATGACTTGAGTTTGTGTTTTGTTATTTTGAGCTGTTTGTGAATGTTGGATACTTTTGTTTATGCTTGGAACTTGATGTTGGATTAAGGGGGAGTTCTTTTCCCATGTGGATTATATGTCTAATTATTTCGTTTAAGAGAAGTTTCTTATTTGTGACAAAAATGCCAAAAAGGGGGTGATTGTTAAGATATTTATTATATATATCTTAACGGTGACCATTTTCTTTGTTAAGATATTTATTATATATATATTAACAGTGACCATTTTCCTTTTCAACTCTACGATAAGTATCTCTTATTCCTACTGTATATTTTCTTACTTCATTCTAATGTCAAGGCATTTTAAGCAGATCAATCTTTGATTCGATGGTAACTGATATTTTAAATGTATCTGGCATTGTGATGCACTTCTGAAACTTGAGTGTCCTTTACACAATTTTGGTCTATTGGATTCTAGTCAATCCATCTTCAATATGAAAGCACCGGTTGATTGATTGCATTCTGTTTGTTTTAATTTGTTTTCATATCAAGTGTTTGTACTTCCTTATTTACTCTAATTACAGATGCCCTCTAAACCACAGGGATTACAGTACTTGTTTGCTGATCCAACTGTCTTATCTTTTGTCCAGCTTACTGAACTTCATAAATTGATGACTGAGGCAGCAGAGATACTGAACATTGAAGCTCCTGACCTGTATGTGCGGCAAAGTCCTCTACCAAATGCTTATACTTTAGCTATAAGTGGGAAAAAGCCATTCATTGTGGTGCACACCAGCCTAGTGGAGCTTTTGACACGGAAGGAGTTGCAGGTATTGCATTGTTTCTTCATCAAATCTTTACAACTATCAATTATATTTTCTCCAGTCAAACTATTACAGCAGATTAATAGTCCTTATTAGATTCACAGACAAGGTTTTGGACTTTGAATATACTTCTTAGTGCTAGTTGGTTCTTTATCATTTTTCAATCCACTGTTTGTTTTTAGTTAAAGCTATATATACGCCTGATCTGTTTATGCGCTTAATTGAAAGACTACTAATTGGTGGTCTTTTGCTTTAAGTTAGGCAGTTTTGGCTCATGAGCTGGGTCATCTGAAATGTGATCATGGCGTGTGGCTTACCTTTGCAAACATTCTTACGCTCGGAGCCTATACTGTTCCTGGTAGGTGTTTTGGTGGTGTTATCTTTGTTTTAGGTTCCAAATTCATTTTTTTTCCCCCATCAAATCAAGCCTTGACATGCATATATATGGAATATGTGGACTCTGAAAGTACAACTTAGTGTGTATTAAAGAATAGATCTTGTAGATCTTTCTAACTTTCAAAATTGTGAGAATTCCTCTCTCTTTGGTTGGATGGGAAGCTGCAATATCCTAATTGAGTTAGCTCTGGGGGTTTCATATAAGCTTTGTTGAATGATTATTGTGAATAATGGTTTCCTTGAACAACATTTTCAAGGTTTTTGGTGGTTTTAGTTAGAGATCCAAACAGAGCATTTGGTTCTGAAACTGTAAGTTTCAAACTACTTCAAATGGCGGCATTGATTCACATGAGTTTCATTTCTTGTGACATTTTCACATTCTTTAAGGAGCAAACTTATGATTTATGTAATACAATATGCCTTTTAGCTTCATTATTTGGCAATCTTTTCTTAGATAGTTGGCTTAGATTACAGAATTATTGAATCTAAGGATGGATTGAACCTCTTGTTTCTGTTAATTTTGTAGGACTTGGTAGGTTGATAGCTCAGAACCTAGAAGAACAGCTTTTTCGTTGGCTACGAGCAGCAGAACTAACTTGTGATCGTGCAGCCCTTCTTGTTGCTCAGGACCCTAAGGTATAAATTGCTAGGCCTTGGAACTGCAGAAAAAAAATATTTTGTTGTATATTCTTCTTCAGTTTCTGATTATTTTCTGCTCCTACAAGAGGTAGTCATCTCTGTTTTGATGAAATTAGCTGGGGGAAGCCCGTCATTAGCTGATCAATTAAATGTGGATGCATTTTTGGAACAAGCTCGCTCTTATGACCAAGCTTCTTCAAGTCCAGTTGGCTGGTACATTAGGTGAGCAAAATTATGTACACAACATCAATAAGTATGTGTATGATAGGTCTGTGCTTGACATGTTGGTTCTCTACAGAAATGCTCAGACTAGGCAACTTTCACATCCTCTTCCTGTTCTACGTGCTCGTGAAATTGATGAGTGGTCAAGAAGTGAAGCCTACAAATCTATTCTGAAACGTGCCTTGCAGACAAACGCTCCACATAAAGTTTAGCTCGGGCTTAGGAACAGTCGAACTCTAAACAAGAGAACAGGTATTACTGCAAGTATACTCTTTGAATTCGGAAAACTGTATCTTCTTTAATATTCATTCATCAAAATGTCTTATTCTTGACTGCTGTTAGTATATTAGGCTTGCCAACTGGGTTACTGCAACGACGTGCTTAAATTGTAGACTTTGCTGCTGCAAGGCCTTATGTTTTCTCGTAGATGTCTACACTATGTGCAGTAGTTATGATGCTCTAGTGCTGATTGAACTTTCTGTTGACATGGTTCAGGATCCTTGTTTAAGAATCATACTTCATCCATCCAAAAAGAATTACGTCGATGCAGCAGTAAGAAGGAGCACATATCTATAAAACAAAATGATCAAGGTACAGCATCTGTAAAATATATGCTACAGAGACTTTGATTTATCCTATTCCTGGCGCACGAACTTTCGATAGCCAATTAATATGATGGCTTACTTTGAAGATCAACCTGTAAAAAAGAAAGTTTTGTATAGTAACCACATTGAATTGGAGAAACCCGAATGTTCATCTGCTTTTGGTTCTAGTAATACAGAAGTATAGCATTTACAACTAATGGCATTTACAACTTACTCTTGTGAATTTCCCTTTTGAGTCTACTGGTGCAAGTTGGTGGGTGTATATTAGCCAGGGAAAGGGGAAATCTTGGTGGTACCAGGGGACCTGCGCCGCCTTTAATAGCTTTGCTTGTTGAAGAACTATAATATGGTAAGTACTACAAAGGCTCCTGTGATCTGTTACTTTTGATGTTTCTAAGTGGAAACAACCACCCATCTACCTCATAGTGAAACTGTTTTGAGCTCTCATGCACAACTTCAGCCTAAATTTTCAGGGAAAAGAAACAAAACCACGGCAGCTAAAATCTGCTAAAAGACGTGGACTTCCTTCGTAATTTCACCTCAAATAAACTCTTAAGCGCATGCAGAACCTTTTTCTCAGTTTAGTTTGCGTCTCAGCTGAGCTGAGGCTCCCTAGACGAGACGATCTGTATTGCAGCATTGTCTTGTTACGAAGTCCTTGGAGTTGGAGTCTATGCGCTTGACCATGGCTTGTATAGACACAATGTCTCCAGTGGGACTAATCAGGACTAGGTGCTTGATCTAGCAGAACTCCATTCGTGTAGTTGGTCGAAAGTTCAGGGCCGAATTCAAATCCTCCATTGAGCAACAGCTTATCTGTTTCTCGTGGTATAAATGCTTCGCACACTGGTTCTGATAAAGATAAAAAATAGCTGCAACAGGAAGTGCAACCAGGCTTTATAAAGATCAAAGTCTCCTTGGAGATGGTAACTTAGCACCCAATTCATTTAGCAGTTCTCACTAATAAACACAGTACAAGATAGTGATTCCGGAACGAGATCCTCTGTTTTCCGTTGAGGTATTTCAACTTTATGCTATTTAATTTAAATATGTAGGAATTGGTTAACCGAAAAAGAGTGGGTCAGTGTATCTAAAACGCATGGTTAGTTCTAAAGTGGACCAAGAAAATGTCTCTGAGAATGATAAATGAGTGTATGTCATTTTCTTTGAGATCTTGATGATGGATACTGTCAAATGAGTGAACAAATAAACACTTTTTGATGCATCACGCTCCAAGAATGCAAGGACAAATTGGTTTTTAGTGCGAAAAAGGAAAATCAGTTGAAACTAACACAATTCACAGTTCTTTTTCTGGATTGCAATGTGTCTCATATGAGTTTTCGTATTCATGGATTTAAGATAAGAGAGAAAATCCCCAAAAAAAGACCAAACCAATAACAGGAGAACTAAAAGAAGAAGACGATGCCAGGTGTTATTACCTCGTAGTTCGTAGTAACCGAAGAAGGAGCCTCTCGTGCCACGTCGTCATCGTCCTTCCAAGGGATGTGGGTCCAGAAACAAGGTTTTTTGATCGGGCTGGTCGATAGCAACATTTGTCATTTGTCAGGTCACGTGTGTTCTACGCACCCTTCGACTAGCTTCGGCATCCCTCCTCACTCAACGTATCACCGATCACAAAGAAAAATCCCATCTTAAAAGTTCTCTCTTTTACGTCTGCTTTCTTTTGTTATAGATTACAAGCTTTAGCACAGGAAGCTTGAAGGGAGAATCGTTGAGAATGCCTGGAATCAGAGGACCTTCGGATTACTCGGAAGAACCACCTCGTCACCCTTCTCTTCGAATCAATGCCAAGGCCAGCTTTGCTTCTACCTCTGCTCTAAGCTTCTTCTTTTGCTTTGAATCCTTTCAATACGATTGTGCTTTTGTTTTCTGTTTTTTTCTCTCCCAAAAAGCCTTCTAGTTTTGCTTTGACGTGTCTCCCATAGAGATTCTAGGTGAAAGACTGTTCTTTTGCTGGTATGGAATTTCAACTTTCTGGGCCTGCTAGGATGAGTGTTTAAATAAAATTTCTGCGATGGGATTTGTTATTCCAGGATACATGGATTTTGATGATTTTAAAATTCAGCAGAGAGCTTCCTTAAGTTTATATGCTCATGGACGTTGTGAAAGCTATCTTTGATATGCCTCTTGTGAGGAATCTTACTGTTGTTACTTGTAGAGAGATCGTCTTTTGAGGTCAAAGGTGGACACTTTTGTTGGAGGTTTTTACATAATTGTCTTTTGATTTCAAAACTGGATGCTCTTTTGGTTCTTTTGTTTGTGCTATGTCCTTGAGGTGTATCTTGGAGCTATCTCATCTTTTTTTTGAGCTTATTCTTGAAGAGATTGAATGGATGGATGGTTCAACTCTTATACAGCAACCTTTTAACGCCGAGCCACCTCGTTCAACGTTGATTGGGTCCTACGTGACACCTGTGGATTTGTTTTACAAGAGAAACCATGGACCCATCCCTGTGATTGACGACATTGAAAGGTTGTGCATTCACTTTGTTTCTGTTCCTGCTTTTCTTAAACCTTAAACAATTTTTTATCTGATCTGTTCACCTGAGCAGATATTCTATATCCATTCGTGGTCTAATCGATAATCCGAGAGAAATGCTTATGAGAGATATCAGGTAAGTTGTTTGTACATTGTTTTTCTTAAATTCCATTCTATAGTTTAGAGCGATCTAAGGAATTTACCTATGTTGTCAAAATACAGGATGCTTCCAAAATATAATGTCACTGCCACATTACAGGTATGTTGAATAATGCAGATTTGTTGGCCTGTGCTTGATTACTGAGTTAGTAAAACTATTTGATTTAATTTTTTCTTCATTTGGTTCGTACGAGATAAGTGTGCTGGTAACAGAAGAACTGCCATGAGCAAGGTGAAAACTGTGAAAGGAGTTGGCTGGGATGTTTCTGCTATAGGAAATGGTTTGTTTTGTGAATTCTGAGTTTGGAATTATGACTCAAGCATATATTTGTTACTTCTCTAACATCTATGTTTTAAATGCTCCTTGATGATTTAAGAACTTATTCTTTTGGTATGGTTCACATAGATGCTTTGCTGATTTTTATGTGGAAGGATCAATTAACTCAAACTGTTTTAGGTTTGGACTTTACGTCCAATTTGCTAACTATATATTGTTGACACTTGGAAAAATAAAATTGCAGTCATAAGTAAAGCCATAAACAGTAATCTATTAGGTGTTTTTAATGATTGAACACCAAGTGATCCTTAACTTTTCGGGAAGAGTTCACATATTACATTTCTAATTATTTGAGTACCTTTCAGCTGTTTGGGGTGGTGCCAAATTGGCTGATGTTCTTGAACTTGTTGGCATTTCCAAATTGACAAGCACCACCAAAGCAGGTGGAAAACATGTTGAATTTGTTAGCATTGACAAGTGTAAGGTATTAATCCTGACATTTCTTGAATAGTCCTTGGAAACTTGTTTATTTGTTTGGTGTACCTCTGTGGTTGGAATTGTTTGTGCATATGTTTCTTACTATGAATATTGGTACACGTAGGAAGAGAATGGAGGACCCTACAAGGCATCAATTCCTCTTAGTCAGGCCACAAACCCTAATTCTGATGTTTTGCTTGCATATGAGATGAATGGAGAGGTTAGTAAGTGTTGATTTTTTATATTTTGAATGGAGAGGTTAATGATGTTGCTTCTGTGAATTTGATCTTGGTAGGTTTATTTTTCTTACCGTTTACTAAATTATTTCATGATGGAGATCATTTTTTCTGTTCAAACAAGTTCCATATCCTACCTCTTGCACACATGCTACAAGGAAAACAATGTTCTTTTTTGTTTTTCAACATTTAGACTATGGTCATCCAGAAAAGCACTTCTGTCTTCTTCCTTTTCCTTTGGAGTTTCACTTCTTAGGGATGGGATTTTGTGATCCTTTAGCTTACCTTGTGAATGATTAGTGTCTATACCCAGAAGTCAGTTTGGTTTCTGGACATTTTGTGACTTCTATTCTTAGTCTTTTTATTATTTCATCTCTCCGTAGGACCTGAGATGTTTGTTGTTCTGTTCCACGGCATACACATTTCAGGATATTTGAACGAAGAAACTGAAATCATGAAAGTTGTACTGCTTGTAAAAAGTTGTGAATTTCTCAGATGTCAAAAAAATTTAAGGATGATTGTTTTCTGCAATTGTTCTGATTTGGTTTTGTCAGAATGTCATGTGCACTCTTTAAGACAGTCTGCTGGTTGTGTCTAACATATACAACTGAGTCTGCTGTTTCTATTGAGTGTCAAAAATTAACTTCTGTCTTTCTACGTTTGCCAAAGCCTCTAAACAGGGACCACGGTTATCCATTAAGGGTGGTTGTCCCAGGTGTTATCGGTGCCCGTTCTGTCAAATGGTTGGATCATATTAACATAACTGCAGAAGAATGCCAGGTTGAAAAATGATATGCCTTATGTCAAATTAACTTTAAAATATTTTGTCCATTCCAATCATCATATGTTAGAATTTGCTTTTAGGGATTCTTTATGCAAAAAGATTACAAGATGTTTCCTCCATCAGTGAATTGGGATAACATCAATTGGTCCACTAGGAAGCCACAGATGGATTTCCCAGTCCAGGTATTTCCTCTAGGCCTTATAAGAAGGTTTTCCGGTTTTCATGTTCTTTTCAAACGAGGTTTTTTTAATTATCTGCTTGACAGTGTGCCATTTGTTCTTTAGAGGATCTAGCTTCAGTCAAGCCTGGAAAGGTTAGTTGTTGCCGTTGTAAATTCTATTTCATGTCGACGTGCACATATACATATATTCATCTCTCGGATCATATTCAAATTTTGTCTTATTTTGAATCATTATATTCTTGGAGATCTTCATGTTCGCAAGTTGTCATCATCCATCGATTATTTCATTGATCAATGGTGATATTTTATAGTTCTCTTATTGGAATGAAACACAATACCCTCAAATCCTGTAGATGCTTTCGGTGATTGATTAGACATAAAACCATTTTAAACTTTTCCTTTCAATTTATTCTGCAGGTTAAAGTTAGTGGATATGCAGCATCAGGAGGTGGACGAGGAATTGAGAGAGTAGATGTGTCTGTTGATGGTGGCAAAACCTGGGTGGAAGCCTCCAGATACCAAAAACCTGGTCTTCCATACATTGCAGATGATATCAGCAGTGACAGATGGGCTTGGGTGCTGTTTGAGGTCACAGTCGAACTCTCAAAAAGCACGGAAATTGTGGCAAAAGCGGTAAGTGTCATCCATCCATCATAGTTTTTATGCACTTAGAATAACCAGATGCACCAATGGTTGTTACAGACTATGAGCTCCTCCTCTTTATGCATGCAATCCGAAGATCTCAAGAAATTGCCAGCTAATGACAATATAATGGAACTAGATTGACGGATACAGAGTAGAAGTTTAACAACTCGTGATGTTTCTTCTTCTCATCGTGTACAGGTGGATTCTGCAGCAAACGTCCAACCGGAGCGTGTTCAAGATATCTGGAACTTGAGAGGGATTCTGAACACTTCATGGCACCGAGTTCAGGTCCGTCTTGGTCACTCGAATATATAAGGGGTACGTATTTAGTTCGATCTCAAATGCGTCAAAGCTCGGCAACTCTTTCACTGACCTGTTTGAACTTTTAGTTTCTTTCCCTGGCAAACAGATGTAGCTTTGACTAACTTTCTGGATAGATGTTCAAATCTCCATACCAACCATCTTCAAAGTTTGTGGTAGTATGTAGTTGATAATTATGAAGTCTAGTGACTATAGAGATGGATATGTGAGCTTAGTTTGGTATGCTTATTGTCTTTGTCCTAGGTTTTTAGCAATATTTTAAAATTCGCATTGGAAATTAAACTGGTAAGACAAGAAGTTTGAAGTTTAAAAAATTTGACCAATATTAAACTATCATAAAAAGGGCTCAAGTTTGAAAAAAATTAAAGAATTTAAAATATGAGTCAAAGAGATTGTCTTCGTTTATCGAAAAATTTAAATTTTAATTAAAAATATATTGTTAAATAAAAATTAATTGACTTATTTTAATTTATAAAGATTTATTAATATATAAAAATTGATTAATTAATTAATTAATCGGTTTTTAATAACAAGAATTATTAAAGTAATATTGAACTAGAAAATTAAAAAATAAACTGAAAAATAAGCTACTTTAAAATTTTTACGATGGCTACATGTTAGAATTTTACCTTTTTTTTAAAACAGAAGAATCTGCAGCTGTTATTCTTTAGATGGGTACACACTGGGTAAATCTTTAGATTGAGTTAATAATCTGCAAGTTATACCAACTGGGTATTTTTCACTAGGTAAATTCTGTACAACAGGTTCAATCGAGAGAGTGTAAATAAGAGGATTCAAATACAGGAGTTTTTAGCTTCTTATTTTTTTCACTCTACCAACTTGAGCACTCCTTATGAGGCATTAAAATTATACATACAATGACTTTCTTCCAACAAGTTGATTATCTAGATGTGGATAAAATTTAACATTTATAATAAAAATATAAATTAAATTAAAAATTAATGTTTCATAGTATTTAAAAACAATTATAACCTTATATTAATTTTATATTTCTAATCTTAAATTGACATAATTCTTAAATTTTTATTTGATTTTGTTAGTTTTAATTAATATATGCAGGACATAATGGTATTATAGGACACTGGCATGAGTTTAAAAAGTTCTGTATTCGAATCCATCTATTTATACTCTCTCGATCGAATTTATCGTACAGGGTTTACTTAGTGAAGAGTACTTGATTAACGTAATTTGCAGGCTAATGTATTAATCTGAAAGTTTATTCAGTGCATATCAAAAAGATAATAGCTAAGGATTTTTCTGTTCTAAAAAAATTAAAAATAAAGTAAAATAATAGGACTCATCCTTGTCGGGAATTTAGATACCATAATGGTGATTTAAAAAGACTTAAAGTTAATTTTATTTTATTTTTTAATAAAATGATATTATTTTAGTGCTCTGGAAGTTTAAGTCAATAAAATTACCTTTTGCCTTTACGACGTCACTTAGTCAAGAAAATGGATACAAACTCAGAAGTTTCAACGGTTGAAATGAAATACAAGTTGAAGATACCTAACAATAATCATTCCATAATCCATACTTTATCCTCTCAAAAGATCAAATGTCTTCTAATCTTTAATTAGTTTATGATTAACACTCGAGTTCATACTTCAACATCAATGAAATTTAGCATCTCCTTCTATGGATTTGCTTTTCATTTAATAATGCCAAGTCGGTCCAAGAACACTTAAAGCAAAATGAATTAAAATAACCATAACAGATCAATAAATATATAATTATATGAAATGTGAACAAGCTACAATCCTCTTATTAATTTAAAATTTCCACATCAAAGTGTTGGTTGGTGTTTCGTCTTTTTACAATAATTTTTTATTTTTATAATAAATAAAATAATGTCTAACTTGTTTAAAAAATTAAGTTTATTATTAAAATTTTTTTAACTTATTAAATTTTTAAATTTTGTATAAATCAAGTCGCGAGATTAGTATTGTTTTCACCAAATGTTTGTTTATTAGTTTTTTTTAGAATAAAGGAATCCGTAATCGTTATCCTTTAGATGTGTATCGGGTAAACCTTTGGATTGACGCCATAATTTACAAATCATATCAATCAAGTACTCTGTACTAGGCAAGCGTTGTATGACAAGCTCGATCGAAAGAGTGTAAGTAGGGAAATTTAAAGACTTGATTTTTTAACCTCATACAATCTTATTTTACCAATTCGATCACTCTTTAGGGGACGTTTATTTATAAGTTATATTAATGAAAATAATAATTTTATTTGATTTATATAAAATTTAAAAATTAATTATTAAATTAAAATTTTGACACTAAATTAAATTTTTAAAAAAATCTGAATTTGATTGGATTGGTTGTTGGAAAATTTATAGTTTTTGTTTTGGTTCCAATTTATCTTAACTTGAGTCTTCAATAATAAGGTGGGGTCGGAAGGATGTATGAAGGGATGGTAGATGGAAGCATAACGTATATGCATGTACATCTGAGTTGGTACGGACCATCTCCTCCATTCACATCCACATGTTGCTTTTCGGACAAAAATGACAACTGGGAAAGGCAGAGAAAGACTGGTCCGCTCATCATATCTTTCATTTTCCCACGTGTGTATTTTCTTTTAATAATAAAGAACCTGTAATGATTAATTCTATAAAAGGGGACCACGGATTACATCTCCTATATTTTAATGTTATTATCATGTTTTATTAAATCTTACCCATATCTTATACAGACATTACATAAATATATAGATGAGATTTAACAAAATATGATTAGAACAGAGTGATTAGAACGAAATAACTGGAACAAAAGATTTGATGTAAAAAGATCACATCTTTGTATTTTTTTAATAATAAAAACAGTAATGATTATGTCAATAAAAGAGATCAGATCTTCTATTTCAGTTAACCAATTCGAATCTTATTCTATTAAATTTTATCTACATATTTATAAGGAATCTACATAAATGTATGGACCAAATTAAAAAGAATAGGGTTAGAACACCCTAACAAGAATAGGGTGCTCTAACCCGTCAATAAAGCCTCTATATGCATGTATGTATAGGGTCTGTTTCTAACATGATAGGATGAACATTAATTACTACTTCTCAAAGTCCATCAAATTCTCTATTCCAATTATTTTGTTTCAACTCTGTTCTATTAAATCTCATCTATACATTTACATGAAAAGAATAACCTATTAAATTATGATATTTTTAATGAAACATGATAAAAATATCATAATCGATACAAGAGATGTGATTCCTTCGAGTTATTCTTTCTCTTACTTACCTCTTCCTGTTAAGCAACCCCACATGTTCTTCAGTCTGTACAACATAACGTGCAAAAAAGGGCAGGATAATCAATATCAACAAAACGTGTAGATTCATGTATTAGGAAGCAGGCTAGCCAGCTGGTCGAAGTATTGGAATATACATGATTAGGTAAAAATCGCATATGTTACTAAATGCATATATTAATATTTAAACGTTTAGTGTATTTTTATTCTTAAGTAATTGTCATTTTAAGATCGAGATGCTTTGTGATTAAACATGATAAAATTTTTTGACATGACTCAATTCGATCTATTTAATTTTAAAGTCAACAGATTAAATTTTGATTAATTAGGTCTCGAGTTAAAATCATGTATAAGAATTGCCTTAAAACTCAATCGGAAATTTAAAAATTCGAAAGTCTCGACTTTTATCACTAAAATGATGTAATTTTAGTAAATTTTGATATACTTATTTTTAATTAATTATTATTTTCAAGATTGAGATGATTGGCGATTAGACATTAAATATGATAAAATTTTTTGATACGACTCAATTTGACGTAATCTAATTTGAAAATCAACATTTCGGTTTTGAATCATTCATATATTATTTGGGTCCCACATAAATGTGTGGATGAGATTTAATAGAATATAGTAGTAACTTGTTTATAGGAACTGAGGATTTGGTCACGAGTTACACTACTTCCTAATCTAATGTAACAATAATGTTCTAAAAATTCAATCAATTCGACTAATTTGATATTTAAAATTTTAAATCGACTAATTTTTAGTTCGATTTTTAATTTTTTGTTTTTATTTAGTTTAATAACCTTGTTGTTAAAAAATAATTCGATTATTAATTAATTGATTAGTTTTTATAAATTAATTAGTTTTTATAAACTAAAATAATCCAATTAACGTTTATTTAACAATCTCTTTTTTAATTAAACTTTTAAATTTTTTTCCGGGTAAGGATAGCTTTTTTATCATTTTCAAATTCTTCAATTGCATTCAACTTTTAACCGATTTTATGACGGTCTAATACTGATTAAATCCTTTAAATTTTAAATCACTTATTTTTCGGTTTAATTTCTTATTCAAGTTTTATATCATTAAAATTCAGTCAAATGGATGCAAACAATACACATTACCTCCATGATTGGGATTCAAATTTTGTGTGCCCTTTTATTTTGTGCCCCTCTGTTCTAACAACATCTCACCTATTTAAATTTTCTCTCTCTTAATTATTTTACGGTTGGATGTTACTTGAAACATATGAACCCAAAAAAAAAAAAACAGTACAGAAGATCGAAAGCCCCGTGATTGTGGCCCATAACCACCAATTGCTAACATATAATATAACACCAAAAACGCATTAAATAATCACACAAAATTGAAGCCCTCCATAGTACATACAGAGCCACTTGACGAGTAATAATTATTTGCGTATTGGGTTACTTTTCTCAAGAAAAATGAAAATTAAGGTTGAATAATTTATAGTCGGATGAGCTTATTTATATACCGATTACGCTATGCATCATGTGCTGACCACTTTCATCAACTTTTTTAACTAAAATGGTCAGTTTCACATCATCTCTGATATCTCTCAATCTTCTTCAACTGTGTTTCCTTCTGTTAAGCGTCTTACTTCTTTATCTTGTCGTTGTAATTCTTTCCACATTTCCACAACTTCCCAGATTCTCGTCAGGTCAGAAGCCGCCGAGTTATCCTGTAATTGGATGCTTGATTTCTTACTATCAGAACCGAACCCGCCTCTTAGATTGGTACACTCAAATGGTAAAAGAATCAGCAACCAACACCATTGTTGTACACCGGCTTGGTGCACGTCGAACCATTGTGACGGCTAACCCTGAAAATGTGGAGTACATACTCAAAACAAACTTCAATAACTTTCCCAAGGGAAAGCCTTTCACTGAAGTTCTTGGTGACCTTCTTGGCTATGGCATATTCAACGTGGATGGGGAGCTTTGGCGCGTACAACGCAAGTTGGCCAGCCATGAGTTCACGGCCAAGTCCATCCGAGAGTTCTTCATGCTGACATTGAAGGAGGTAGTGGGAAAACAGTTGTTGCCTGTGTTGGAGCAGCTGGCAGAAACAGGAGATGTCGTGGACTTGCAGGAGTTGCTTAGAAGGCTTGCGTTTAAGATGATATGCAAGGTTTCTCTGGGGACTGATCCATGTTCTTTGGATCCTTCGTTACCGGACGCTGATCTTGCCAAAGCTTTTGACATGGCGTCAGAGATATGCGCAAAACGAGGAGCTGCATCTGTGTTCGTAGCCTGGAAGATTAAGAGATGGCTTGGGATCGGATCAGAGCGAAAGCTCAAGGATGCTGTTGAACAAATTCATAGTTATGTTTCTGAGGTAGTTGCGAACAAGAAGAAGATAATTGGAGGACATAACCATAACAGTGAAGATTTCCTTTCCAGGCTGATATTGGCTGGCCATAAGGAGGTGATCATCAGAGACATGGTCATCAACTTCATAATGGCAGGGAAAGACACGACCTCCGCAGCAATGACATGGCTGTTCTGGTTGCTTTCCCGTCACCCCAATGCGCAGAGAGAGGTGGTGAAAGAGGCAAAACATTTCATTGAAAGAATGGTGGATTACGAGTCATTAGCTGACTTAGTTTTTCTGGAGGCAAGTCTCCGTGAGTCAATGAGACTATGCCCACCAGTAGCCTGGGACTCGAAGCATGCCATGACTGACGATACATTGCCTGACAAGACAGCAGTCCGGTCAGGAGATAGAGTGACTTACTTCCCATACGGAATGGGAAGAATGGAGGCACTTTGGGGAAAGGATTGGTCGGAGTTCAAACCGGAAAGATGGTTTTTCCAACATGACAAAAAAAGAGTAATAAGAAAGGTATGTCCTTACAAGTTCCCAATTTTTCAGGCAGGGCCCAGAGTGTGTCTGGGGAAGAAGATGGCTTTCATTCAAATGAAGTATGTGGTGGCTTCCATACTCGAGAAATTCGAACTCCAACCTGTTAGTTCAAGTAAGCCGGTGTTTGTGCCACTCTTGACAGCTCACATGGCAGGTGGGTTGAGAGTTTTGATTCGAAAGAGGAAATAGTTAAACATTTAGCAACTAGCCGGGTGATTAATCTAATGAGTCAATGCATGCATGATTAAATTTCCACGAAGGTGCCTGATGATGGATATTTTTTAAGTAACGACTGGGAATATAACTTGTACACCACGTAAATTTAAGAGGTCAACGTTGGTTAATCTGTAGATTTGATCCAAAATATGTGGGGATGGAAGATAGTGACCTAAGGCTTCACAGTTTTAGAAACTAATTGTTCATAAAGCATATGCTACTAGAAAGATTATCACCTAAGCTCTCGAGGTTATTTAGCGAGTCAGCTACGGAAAATCAAGTGACAGGTTGTTCGATTCGATTTTCGCCACCGCAAAGCTAACAAAACGAAAAACACTATTATATTAGTATCTGGTTCTTTCCCAATTAGCATGCCAGAAGTACCAAGGACATGTATGCCCAACAGATTACACCAAGTCTTAAGTTGTTTTACAAGAAAAACAACATTCCTCCTGCATCAAGCATGGCCATTACATGTAAAATGGTTAGTGGTTGTCTGTTGTCATAGTATTCTAGCCAGCAATGTAGAATTCCCCAAATTTACAGATGGTTACTATGATTAACCACTGTCAACAACTCCCCAACTCAGGTGCTTCCAGAAGCATCACCTCCTGCAGCCGGCTTCCGGTTTAAGTACCGAATAACAGCATCTTCAACCCTGTTTCAATCATCGGAGGAAACCACATAAGAGTTCGGTATTTCTTGTTCCAATTAAAAGGAATGTCATTAAAACAAATAAAGTTAAGGGGGAGGGGGAGAATGTTCTTTCCCTTCATGTTCTTCTATTTCAGGCCAAGTAACTTTTTATCAGCCTATAATGTCGAAACGACAAAAAATGTAAATACAACGGCGGCCACTCAAATTATGAAGCATAAAAGCTACTATTATTCATCCTATATTAACATTGTCCAGAGGGGCTACCATATTGAACATGTCATTTCATACTAAAATCCAAGCATGAACCCAAATATAGTGTAATTGACCAGTGAAAGATATGGTATTCCTCTATGGAAAATAAACAATCTGATATAACAATAAAAACTCAGAAGTTGCGTTGGACTAACCAGGGTTGGTTGAAGAAATCTGAACGTCGCTCTTTCTCCGCGCTTCTACTAGCTTCTCCAGCAACAAGTTTCAAATCCCTACTTTGAGATTCAATCAAAGCATTAATAAATTCAACAGGTGATTGACTAAATCCCAGAAAGAATGCTCGCCTTCTCCTATGTTCATGAATTTTTCTTATTGCAGTACATATTGCTTCATCACAAGTATCAATCTCTTTGCTCTTTTCTGCATTCCCCAATAAAGCAGACAATTCCCTCTGTATCGGAAAGGGCACGTCCACCATCACATCATAGCAAGCTGTTCCCGCTGGACTATTCCCAGAAAGTTTAATCTTATGCTCCAAGAGAACTGGCTGTGGTGGAAATAAATGAGGTGATATCCTTTGTGAAACCATTGTAAACTTCATTTTTGCTTCCCCAAATACCTTCTGAAGAGGTGCATCACAATTAAAGAAAGAAGGATCATCTGGGTTCTGCAGCTTCCTAGCCTTCACATAATGCCAGATTGCAGCTATTATTCTTGGACGTGTATCAACCTCAATTCCAAGAACTTCCATCAAAGCAGGGGAAAGTTTGAATTTCTCAGGCACATAATTCATTTCCAACCGTATGCTCACGGTAAACTCCTTATCCCCATTCCTCTTAACCTCAAAACCCTCATGAGGTGCAGGCGATCGAGCTTGCTCCCATACAATAACATGATTGTCAGGATATAACCTCTGATCCAATGAGATGGTCACTCTCTTGAAAAATGATGAGAACTTTGGGTACAATGGGTTATATTTTTGAACAGCTCCAGGTTGATCAGGATCTACACCATCCTCCAAAATTCTCCCAACAATTTTTAGCGTCCAAGTTGGTGGTTCAGCATTGGGCTTAGAGGGGATGGTTTTAATCTGGTTTGCGAAAGTGTTAAAAATATAAATTCGAAGAGTTTTCTGCAGGCTAGGAGGGTTTTTAAGGGCCTCCTGGATGTCAACCTTCTTTCTCGCTAGTGCAGCATCCACACGAGACTCAAACTCAAGCAGTTGTGTGTACAGAGCCGACTCCGGCAGAATTGCTGCCACTCTTTCCTGTAGCTGCCTCTCAGGAAGTTTTTGCTTCTTTTTACGAGCAGCATTGAATTCCATAGCTTTTAATGGAGAAACCATGTTTCCCATAGGAATACCAGGAGGCCGCACCGGAGGCTTTTGAGCAAACCTCTTTGCACTTGCACTACCCGGAGTTGAAAAAGGAGGAGGAGATGAACCCAAGTTCCCTAATCCTGCACTCTGAGCTTGGCCAAGAGAAAAACCTTGAGCATGTAACTGTGCCTGATATTGTGCATGTGCTGCTTGAACTTGTGCAGCATGAGCCGCTTGTGCTTGTGCGTGTGCTGCTTGAACTTGTGCCGCATGAGCTGCTTGTGCTTGTGCATGTGCCTGCTGTGCTTTCAACTGCGCTTGTGCATTGACCTGTGCTTGGGACAGCTGGAACTGACCCTGAAATCCACTTCCTAGTTGTGCCTGTGAAAATGTTGGATTTGTGGGCATTGACGGGTTGACCATCCCCACATTTCCAAATGGTGATGAGGATTGGCCAAGTCCTTTGGGTTGGTTATTGTTACTGGACATAGCTATCACTCTGATTCCAGTGTTCAAGCAGTAAGCATAAGCATGTAAATCACCTCAAACTACCAATATTCAACCTTTCAGAGCTTCTAATACACAGACTCTAAAATCTGTCAATCCTTATAAACCTCAACATATATGCAAACGCAAAACTACTGTCACAAAACCCTAAAACCAAATAATTTTAAGACACTAAATACCTGAAGAAACTAATTCTCAAAAGGCAAACTTTAGCTACGCCCGCAAAGAAATGCCGACGAATTCAAACTAATATCCCGAAAGGTGAGCATCCAAAGCCCTTGATAAGAGTGAGGGGCACTGAGCTTTCAAGGGAGAGTAAAGAGAAGAGAAGTAGAACAAAAGCAACCCTTTTCCGCTACAGACCAAAGTAAACGCAGACAAAATATAGGATTTCAGAATTTCCAAGGAGCAGAAATGAGAATTGGAAAAAAAAAACAAGAAGAGGAGAAAAAAAAGGGGGATTTGAGATTTCAAAATCTTACGCAGAGTAAATGCAAAAAGAATGAGTTTTGATAGAGCTCTAAGCTTGCTCTGTAGCTCGATACCTCTGCACTGACGGAGGAGAGAGAAAAGCTCGGCCTTGTGTTCCTCTCCCTCCCACTCTCTTCGTTTTCTTCTCTGTTGGGATCTTTCTTCTTTCTTCTAAGCACGCCTCAGTGCATCCAACGACACGTCGTGACAGGAAGACTGCGTTCTGGTTAAACCGCGACGTCGTTTAAGTAAGGTTTTATCTTAACATTATAACGATAATATTTTTCAAAATTTCTAGTACTTGCCATTAGGCCGATATTATAAATACCGACATATATCGACTAGTATTGACCGGTATTTAAACTTAATATTAAAGAGGTTGATACTGTTCAAATAGTTTAATGTCAAAGTTTTAAGTTAATCAATTTTTCGATTCAATTTTAATTTTTCTATTTGATTTATTTTAATAACTTTTTCTATTAAAGATCGATTAGTTTTTGTAGACTAATCTATTTTTATAAATTAACATAAACTAGTTAATTTTTATTTAAGAGTTATCTTTTCAATTAATCTTTAAATTAAGATAGTCTCTTTCAATCTTATTTTAAGTTATTCAATTGTATTCAATCTTGAATCAATTTTATGACAATTTAATACCGATCGAAGCTTTTAAACGTTAAACCTTTATCTCACCAGTTTAATTTTCGTTCCGATTTTCAAAACATTATATAAATCTTAAATTATTTTCTGTTAAGTTTCAAAAATTCATTTATCAGACAACTTTTCCTTTCTAATTTTTATAATTTTAGTTCGGGTTAATTACAAAAAAATCTCAAATTTTGGTCAATTTTGTAATTATAAACCGAACTTTAAAAAGTGACATTAAAATGTTTAATTTTTAATTTTTTTCAATTCTAGCCCAAGATTAATATTTCAATTATCTTTACTGGCATGGCTTTTGGGATTTTTAGGGCTTTATTGGACGCGAAACTAGCAAGCAATTGCTGTAAAATGCTGTTTTGGTTATTAGGTTAAAATTTCTACTGTTTGAGAATATGAGGTGGTGACAATAGATCCAAGGAATAGAGACAAAAAGCCCGATGGTAAAAAAGGGAAGAGGATTGTGTGGAGGCTGTAGGTTCGAGCTCAGTGAGGAGCAGCCTTAAGGTGGTATAATCCCCTTGATATTGGCTCATGCCTTAAGCAGATACCTCTACTATTGTTTAGGATCAGATCTAGATTTACCTATTTATGAGTCTGAGTGGGTGACTCGTAAATCCCAAAATTAGTTGGGCGAAGACCGAAATCGGAATTATAAAAAAAAAACGCCGCCACCAATGTTGGTGTTGTCAATAGCCAAGTAAAAACAGGAAATCAAAACCTCATATTCCCAAAAACATTGGAGATGGGTTTCATGTAAACTTCAGAACAAGAACAGAGGAAGCAATCGACATATCAGAATGAACAATAATAATTCCTTTTGAGCTGTATTTTACGAAATGTAAATTTGAACATTTTATTGTTACTAAATAAAAAAGAAGGTTAAATCATTTAAACATAATGATATAATCTATTAAAGTGATTAACGACATTGTTTAATTAATTAGGATTTTTAATCTTAACCATTATTGACGTCTCTTATTAATTAGTGTTTTTGAATATATGGTATTACCATGAAATTGAAAAAAATTAAAAGTTTATATATTTTATTGTTACATTTTATTGTTGCTTTTAAAGTTTGAGCTATAATTATAAAATTGACCAAAATTTGAAATTTTTTTATATTTAACCCTTTTAGTTATAATGTGATGCTTCCTTTTGTAAAAATAATGATGTTTAAATTTAGTGATGGTAATTTTAGCCCGACTAAGCCCCTTTTAGCCTGGGTTAGGCAGGTTACGAGTCGCAGGCTGACCATGATCAACCCATAACCTGCCCATTTTTTTCAAAACGACGTCTTTTTAAATTTTTTTACTTAAAAAACAAATGGTAGGCTAAGCCGGCCACTATGGTCAAGGGTAGGTCGGACTTGGGCCGGCCCATCGACATGCCTACTTAAATTAGATAAGATTAACAATATAAAATTTAAATAGCAAATTTTATTAATTTTTATGTATTCATTTTAATGAAAAATTTTACTAAAATTGTGTTAGAGTATTTATCAAGAATTTGCTATTAACGCAATACTTTGTTAAGTTTCGTTTAAATTTAAATTTAAATTTATATAATTATCTAATCAAATTTTATTAATTAATAAATTTTCTTTAATTAAATAATGTTTGATTCATTAATTTACTCTATAAATTATTTAAAGTAAAATAAATTTATTAGAGAGATATTTGTCTTTGTATTTTGTAAATTTAATAATATATTTAATGTAAATTAATATCCCTAACATAATAAGTTATATTCCAGTCAAATAAATAAAATTTAACGTTTTAAATTAAATTATTAAAGTTTTAAAAAATTAATTAATTACTTAATTAATTTTTAAATTTGCCTTTAAAAAATTAAAATATTTGAGGAACTTTGGATTGGTTATCTCTTTCAGTGAAGGCTAACTACTTTTGTAAAGAAGCTCAAAGGCAGACCCAGGCTAATGATAATATGGGCCGAGGACCCAAAGTACACTCAACACCTTCCGTTAATTCCATTTATGATTTTATGGCATTGGCTACCTCACTCTCTCTCTTCCCAATTCTTTGTTTTTCTTGTTACCTTTTCAGACCGCAGATGCATGTTTGGATCTGCGGTAAATAGTTGGAGGTTAAAAAAAAGTATGATATCACCGTAAAAATCAATAAACAGAAAGAAGGTTACGGTAAGAAACTGCTTCTGCTGTAGAAAATTTACATTCTATTAATAACCTTCACTACAAGTATTATTTTCCATTATACTCTTAATTAATATGACTAATAATATATTTTATGAAATATTTTATTTACTAAATTTATTTTATTTATATTTTCTTATTTTAATTTAATATTTTGTTTAAATATATATGACTAATAATATATTTTTTTAACTATTTATACAATAATTAATACTTTATTAAATCAATAGACTTTTTTGTCATTTTATCTATTTTCAGTAATCGTAACCGCACTTGTCAAACACCTATTTTCACGTTTCAGCAGTTACTAAAATAGCAATTTCAAATACGTAAGTACTTATTGGGAATAAATATTTATTATTTCAGTAAGTTGTCAACCGTCACCGCTCCCCTAAATCAAGCTTAAAACTACACTACTGTGTAGTAAATAAGGGAGATAGAAAGATAAATAAGAACACTCAAATAATTTAAATAACTCGCTTGATTTGAATTTCTTGTTCCATTATAGAAAAGAATTAATACATGATATTTATATATACACAAGACACCTTTTTGAAACAATATAACTCTTGGAAAATATAAGATAGTAAATGCAAGATATATGCATAAGAACGACACAATGAATCTTAAAATACATGAACCAAATAATGAATCAAGTTTAATTAAATACTCCAATAATATAATTGCATTTTTTAACATCCCCTTAAACTTGACTTTTTTTGATTACTCGAATCTACACACGCAGCCTAGTAAAACTTTCAAACTTCAATCTTTCGATAAAACATCGGCTACTTGACTATCACTTCTCACGTAAGAAAACTCAACTTCTTTATTGTCAACACAGTCTCTTATGAAATGAAACTGTGTATTTATGTGCTTACTTTGATCATGGAACAAAGGATTCTTCCCCGATGTTATAGCATATTTGTTATCCATAAAAGTAGAGATGGCTCCATCTTGAGTCACATATAGCGCCTTCAACAACCTTCTTAACCAAATTGCATGTGTGATATAAGTAGTTGCAACATATTTGACTTCATATGTAGATAAAACTAAATTCAAAAAATCAAATTTATTTTCTTGTGTTAAATTTGAGTCTGATATTTTTTTCAAATTGACAAACTTCAATTTCTTGAGAAATCTTAATCTCAATATTTTAAAAATTGAACTAAAAATTAACTAATAAGATGACAAGTTTAAGATTTAAAAAGTTCAACCGATATTAGACGGTAATAAAATTGATTAAAGATTGAATAAAATATAAAAATATAATTGAAAGAGACTGTACTTATCTATCAAAGAATTTGATGTTTAATTAAAAAAGATTATTAAAAATTTGATTTATTTTCAAATATAAAAATCGATCATTTATAAAAATTAATTGATTAATTAATAAATTAATTATGTTTTAATAATAAGATTATTAAAACGAATCGACTAGAATTGAAAAATTAAAAAAGAACCAAAAAGTTAACTAATTCAAGATTTTCATAAATCAGCTAAATCAAAAACATTTGATATTACTCTGTATACCTATGTCGTCCCTGAATTTGGTTAAGAGGTAAAAATAGAGATGTCCCTGTGATATGGTGGCCCGTCCTAATAGGTCACGGTTAAAAAAAAAACTTTTAAAACGATGTCGTTTTGGTCGAATTATAATTTAGACTGGACTGACCCATAGTCCGCCCAACATCAACCTGATAAATCAGAGCTAAAATTGAGCCAGACCCTTTTTAACATCTCTAGATGAAAAGGGTTTCTCAGCCAGATGACACCTGCACCCTTTGACAAAGTGAAGTCTTTCAAATAATATATCTAGTACTTAAGGCATAAAGCTAAATAAGTTTACCAAAGGATGATGGTTCAGCCGGATTCTGACGAGGCTGTACGTTGCCGTTTGGATCCATAGAGACAACTGTCGAACACAAGAATTCTGGCTTAAGGATTCCTGCAAAACAAAGAAGGCACATCGGGGGTTGTTTCCCGATAGGCCTCTCCGACGCTCAAGTTAGTTTTTTGGTGAAGAAAGGGACTGCGGGAAAGCAGAGAAAACTAG